>CAUIJW010000042.1:600000-976000 GCA_960531205.1 Andrena bicolor | reverse complement strand
TACAGACGGTTCTCGATAGTCTAGATATAGAAGACGGTTGTACAACGACGGATCTCGTTAGTCTAGATATAGAAGACGGCTGTACAGACGGATCTCGTTAGTCTAGATATAGAAGGCGGTTGTACAGACGCATCTCGTAAGTCCAGATATAGAAGACGGTTGTACAGACGGATCTCGTTAGTCTAGATATAGAAGACGGTTGTACAGACGGATCTCGTTAGTCTAGATATAGAAGGCGGTTGTACAGACGGATCTCGTTAGTCTAGACAGAAGACGGTTGTACAGACAGAGCTCGTTAGTCTAGATATAGAAGACGGATGTACAGACGGATCTCGTTAGTCTAGATATAGAAGACGGTTGTACAGACGGATCTCGTTAGTCTAGACATAGAAGACGGTTGTACAGACGGATCTCGTTAGTCTAGATATAGAAGACGGTTGTATAACGAGAGATCTCGTTAGTCTAGATATAGAAGACGGTTGCACAGACGGATCTCGTTAGTCTAGATATAGAAAACGGTTGTACAGACGCATCTCGTTAGTCTAGATATAGAAGAGGGTTGTACAACAACGGATCTCGTTAGTCTAGATATAGAAGACGGTTGCACAGACGGATCTCGTTAGTCTAGATATAGAAGACGGTTGTACAGACGTATATCGTTAGTCTAGATATAGAAGACGGTTGTACAGACGGATCTCGTTAGTCTAGATATAGAAGGCGGTTGTACAGACGGATCCCGTTAGTCTAGATATAGAAGACGGTTGTACAACGACGGATCTCGTTAGTCTAGATATTGAAGACGTTTGTCCAAGGACGTATCTCGTTAGTCTAGATATAGATGACGGATGTACAGACGGATCTCGTTAGTCTAGACATAGAAGACGGTTGTACAGACAGAGCTCGTTAGTCTAGATATAGAAGACGGTTGAATAACGAGAGACCTCGTTAGTCTAGATATAGAAGACGGTTGAATAACGAGAGATCTCGTTAGTCTAGATATAGAAGACGGTTGTACAGACAGATCTCGTTAGTCTAGATATAGAAGACAGTTGTACAGATGGATCTCGTTAGTCTAGATATAGAAGACGGTTGTACAGACAGAGCTCGTTAGTCTAGATATAGAAGACGGATGTACAGACGGATCTCGTTAGTCTAGATATAGAAGACGGTTGTACAGACGGTTCTCGATAGTCTAGATATAGAAGACGGTTGTACAACGACGGATCTCGTTAGTCTAGATATAGAAGACGGCTGTACAGACGGATCTCGTTAGTCTAGATATAGAAGACGGTTGTACAGACGGATCTCGTTAGTCTAGATATAGAAGACGGTTGTATAACGAGAGATCTCGTTAGTCTAGATATAGAAGACGGTTGCACAGACGGATCTCGTTAGTCTAGATATAGAAAACGGTTGTACAGACGTATATCGTTAGTCTAGATATAGAAGACGGTTGTACAGACGGATCTCGTTAGTCTAGATATAGAAGGCGGTTGTACAGACGGATCCCGTTAGTCTAGATATAGAAGACGGTTGTACAACGACGGATCTCGTTAGTCTAGATATTGAAGACGTTTGTCCAAGGACGTATCTCGTTAGTCTAGATATAGATGACGGATGTACAGACGGATCTCGTTAGTCTAGACATAGAAGACGGTTGTACAGACAGAGCTCGTTAGTCTAGATATAGAAGACGGTTGAATAACGAGAGACCTCGTTAGTCTAGATATAGAAGACGGTTGAATAACGAGAGATCTCGTTAGTCTAGATATAGAAGACGGTTGTACAGACAGATCTCGTTAGTCTAGATATAGAAGACAGTTGTACAGATGGATCTCGTTAGTCTAGATATAGAAGACGGTTGTACAGACAGAGCTCGTTAGTCTAGATATAGAAGACGGATGTACAGACGGATCTCGTTAGTCTAGATATAGAAGACGGTTGTACAGACGGTTCTCGATAGTCTAGATATAGAAGACGGTTGTACAACGACGGATCTCGTTAGTCTAGATATAGAAGACGGCTGTACAGACGGATCTCGTTAGTCTAGATATAGAAGGCGGTTGTACAGACGCATCTCGTAAGTCCAGATATAGAAGACGGTTGTACAGACGGATCTCGTTAGTCTAGATATAGAAGACGGTTGTACAGACGGATCTCGTTAGTCTAGATATAGAAGAGGGTTGTACAACGACGGATCTCGTTAGTCTAGGTATAGAAGACGGTTGTACAGACGGATCTCGTTAGTCTAGATATAGAAGACGGTTCTACAGACGGATCTCGTTAGTCTAGATATAGAAGACGGTTGTACAGACGGATCTCGTTAGTCTAGATATAGAAGGCGGTTGTACAGACGGATCTCGTTAGTCTAGACAGAAGACGGTTGTACAGACAGAGCTCGTTAGTCTAGATATAGAAGACGGATGTACAGACGGATCTCGTTAGTCTAGATATAGAAGACGGTTGTACAGACAGAGCTCGTTAGTCTAGATATAGAAGACGGATGTACAGACGGATCTCGTTAGTCTAGATATAGAAGACGGTTGTACAGACGGTTCTCGATAGTCTAGATATAGAAGACGGTTGTACAACGACGGATCTCGTTAGTCTAGATATAGAAGACGGCTGTACAGACGGATCTCGTTAGTCTAGATATAGAAGGCGGTTGTACAGACGCATCTCGTAAGTCCAGATATAGAAGACGTTTGTCCAACGACGTATCTCGTTAGTCTAGATATAGAAAACTGTTGTACAGACGCATCTCGTTAGTCTAGATATAGAAGACGGTTGTACATCGAGAGATCTCGTTAGTATAGATATAGAAGACGGTTGTACAACGACGGATCTCGTTAGTCTAGATATAGAAGACGGTTGTACAGACCGATCTCGTTAGTCTAGATATTGAAGACGTTTGTCCAACGACGTATCTCGTTAGTCTAGATATAGAAAACTGTTGTACAGACGCATCTCGTTAGTCTAGATATAGAAGAGGGTTGTACAACAACGGATCTCGTTAGTCTAGATATAGAAGACGGTTGCACAGACGGATCTCGTTAGTCTAGATATAGAAGACGGTTATACAGACGGATCTCGTTAGTCTAGATATAGAAGACGGTTGAATAACGAGAGATCTCGTTAGTCTAGATATAGAAGACGGTTGTACAGACGGATCACGTTGGTCTAGATATAGAAAACAGTTGTACAGACGGATCTCGTTAGTCTAGATATAGAAGACGGTTGTACAACGACGGATCTCGTTAGTCTAGATATTGAAGACGTTTGTCCAAGGACGTATCTCGTAGTCTAGATATAGATGACGGTTGTACAGACGTATCTCGTTAGTCTAGATATAGAAGACGGTTGTACAGACGGATCACGTTGGTCTAGATATAGAAAACAGTTGTACAGACGGATCTCGTTAATCTAGATATAGAAGGCGGTTGTACAGACGGATCTCGTTAGTCTAGACAGAAGACGGTTGTACAGACAGAGCTCGTTAGTCTAGATATAGAAGACGGATGTACAGACGGATCTCGTTAGTCTAGATATAGAAGACGGTTGTACAGACGGATCTCGTTAGTCTAGACATAGAAGACGGTTGTACAGACGGATCTCGTTAGTCTAGATATAGAAGACGGTTGTATAACGAGAGATCTCGTTAGTCTAGATATAGAAGACGGTTGCACAGACGGATCTCGTTAGTCTAGATATAGAAAACGGTTGTACAGACGCATCTCGTTAGTCTAGATATAGAAGAGGGTTGTACAACAACGGATCTCGTTAGTCTAGATATAGAAGACGGTTGCACAGACGGATCTCGTTAGTCTAGATATAGAAGACGGTTGTACAGACGTATATCGTTAGTCTAGATATAGAAGACGGTTGTACAGACGGATCTCGTTAGTCTAGATATAGAAGGCGGTTGTACAGACGGATCCCGTTAGTCTAGATATAGAAGACGGTTGTACAACGACGGATCTCGTTAGTCTAGATATTGAAGACGTTTGTCCAAGGACGTATCTCGTTAGTCTAGATATAGATGACGGATGTACAGACGGATCTCGTTAGTCTAGACATAGAAGACGGTTGTACAGACAGAGCTCGTTAGTCTAGATATAGAAGACGGTTGAATAACGAGAGACCTCGTTAGTCTAGATATAGAAGACGGTTGAATAACGAGAGATCTCGTTAGTCTAGATATAGAAGACGGTTGTACAG
Source organism: Andrena bicolor (assembly GCA_960531205.1). Classification (NCBI taxonomy): domain Eukaryota; kingdom Metazoa; phylum Arthropoda; class Insecta; order Hymenoptera; family Andrenidae; genus Andrena; species Andrena bicolor. Next base: position 971,782 of record CAUIJW010000042.1, on the reverse strand, counting down.
ACAGATCTCGTTAGTCTAGATATAGAAGACAGTTGTACAGATGGATCTCGTTAGTCTAGATATAGAAGACGGTTGTACAGACAGAGCTCGTTAGTCTAGATATAGAAGACGGATGTACAGACGGATCTCGTTAGTCTAGATATAGAAGACGGTTGTACAGACGGTTCTCGATAGTCTAGATATAGAAGACGGTTGTACAACGACGGATCTCGTTAGTCTAGATATAGAAGACGGCTGTACAGACGGATCTCGTTAGTCTAGATATAGAAGGCGGTTGTACAGACGCATCTCGTAAGTCCAGATATAGAAGACGGTTGTACAGACGGATCTCGTTAGTCTAGATATAGAAGACGGTTGTACAGACGGATCTCGTTAGTCTAGATATAGAAGAGGGTTGTACAACGACGGATCTCGTTAGTCTAGGTATAGAAGACGGTTGTACAGACGGATCTCGTTAGTCTAGATATAGAAGACGGTTCTACAGACGGATTTCGTTAGTCTAGATATAGAAGACGGTTGTATAACGAGAGATCTCGTTAGTCTAGATATAGAAGATGGTTGAACAGACGGATCTCGTTAGTCTAGATATAGAAGACGGTTGTACAGACGGATCTCGTTAGTCTAGATATAGAAGACGGGATGTAGAACGCGAGATCTCGTTAGTCTAGATATAGAAGACGGTTGTACAGGCGGATCCCGTTAGTCTAGATGTAGAAGACGGTTGTACATCGAGAGATCTCGTTAGTATAGATATAGAAGACGGTTGTACAACGACGGATCTCGTTAGTCTAGATATAGAAGACGGTTGTACAGACCGATCTCGTTAGTCTAGATATTGAAGACGTTTGTCCAACGACGTATCTCGTTAGTCTAGATATAGAAAACTGTTGTACAGACGGATCTCGTTAGTCTAGATATAGAAGAGGGTTGTACAACGACGGATCTCGTTAGTCTAGATATAGAAGACGGTTGTACAGACGAATCTCGTTAGTCTAGATATAGAAGACGGTTGTACAACGACGGAACTCGTTAGTCTAGATATAGAAGACGGTTGTACAGATGGATCTCGCTAGTCTAGATATAGAAGACGGCTGTACAGACGGATCTCGTTAGTCTAGATATAGAAGGCGGTTGTACAGACGCATCTCGTAAGTCCAGATATAGAAGACGGTTGTACAGACGGATCTCGTAAGTCCAGATATAGAATGCGGTTGTACAGACGGATCTCGTTAGTCTAGATATAGAAGACGGGATGTAGAACGAGAGATCTCGTTAGTCTAGATATAGAAGACGGTTGTACAGGCGGATCCCGTTAGTCTAGATATAGAAGACGGTTGTACATCGAGAGATCTCGTTAGTATAGATATAGAAGACGGTTGTACAACGACGGATCTCGTTAGTCTAGATATAGAAGACGGTTGTACAGACCGATCTCGTTAGTCTAGATATTGAAGACGTTTGTCCAACGACGTATCTCGTTAGTCTAGATATAGAAAACTGTTGTACAACGACGGATCTCGTTAGTCTAGATATAGAAGACGGTTGTACAGACGAATCTCGTTAGTCTAGATATAGAAGACGGTTGTACAACGACGGAACTCGTTAGTCTAGATATAGAAGACGGTTGTACAGATGGATCTCGCTAGTCTAGATATTGAAGACGTTTGTCCAACGACGTATCTCGTTAGTCTAGATATAGAAAACGGTTGTACAGATGGATCTCGTTAGTCTAGATATAGAAGAGGGTTGTACAAAGACGGATCTCGTTAGTCTAGATATAGAAGAGGGTTGTACAACGACGTATCTCGTTAGTGTAGATATAGAAGACGGTTATACAGACGGATCTCGTTAGTCTAGATATAGAAGACGGTTGAATAACGAGAGATCTCGTTAGTCTAGATATAGAAGACGGTTGCACAGACGGATCTCGTTGGTCTAGATATAGAAAACAGTTGTACAGACGGATCTCGTTAGTCTAGATATAGAAGACGGTTGTACAACGACGGATCTCGTTAGTCTAGATATTGAAGACGTTTGTCCAAGGACGTATCTCGTTAGTCTAGATATAGATGACGGTTGTACAGACGTATCTCGTTAGTCTAGATATAGAAGACGGTTGTACAGACGGATCACGTTGGTCTAGATATAGAAAACAGTTGTACAGACGGATCTCGTTAATCTAGATATAGAAGACGGTTGTACAGACGTATATCGTTAGTCTAGATATAGAAGACGGTTGTACAGACGAATCTCGTTAGTCTAGATATAGAAGACGGGATGTATAACGAGAGATCTCGTTAGTCTTGATATAGAAGACGGTTGTACAGACGGATCCCGTTAGTCTAGGTATAGAAGACGGTTGTACATCGAGAGATCTCGTTAGTCTAGATATAGAAGACGGTTGTACAGACGGTTCTCGTTAGTCTAGATATAGAAGACGGTTGTAGAGACGGATCTCGGTAGTCTAGATAGAGAAGACGGTTGTACAACGACGGATCTCGTTAGTCTAGATATAGAAGACGGCTGTACAGACGGATCTCGTTAGTCTAGATATAGAAGGCGGTTGTACAGACGCATCTCGTAAGTCCAGATATAGAAGAGGGTTGTACAACGACGTATCTCGTTAGTGTAGATATAGAAGACGGTTATACAGACGGATCTCGTTAGTCTAGATATAGAAGACGGTTGAATAACGAGAGATCTCGTTAGTCTAGATATAGAAGACGGTTGCACAGACGGATCTCGTTGGTCTAGATATAGAAGACGGTTGTACAGACGGATCTCGTTAGTCTAGATATAGAAGACGGTTGTACAACGACGGATCTCGTTAGTCTAGATAATGAAGACGTTTGTCCAAGGACGTATCTCGTTAGTCTAGATATAGATGACGGTTGTACAGACGTATCTCGTTAGTCTAGATATAGAAAACGGTTGTACAGACGCATCTCGTTAGTCTAGATATAGAAGAGGGTTGTACAACAACGGATCTCGTTAGTCTAGATATAGAAGACGGTTGCACAGACGGATCTCGTTAGTCTAGATATAGAAGACGGTTATACAGACGGATCTCGTTAGTGTAGATATAAAAGACGGTTGTACAACGAGAGATCTCGTTAGTGTAGATATAAAAGACGGTTGTACAACGACGGATCTCGTTAGTCTAGATATAGAAGACGGTTGTACAACGACGGATCTCGTTAGTCTAGATTTTGAAGACCTTTGTCCAAGGACGTATCTCGTTAGTCTAGATATAGATGACGGTTGTACAGACGTATCTCGTTAGTCTAGATATAGAAGACGGTTGTACAACGACGGATCTCGTTAGTCTAGATATAGAAGAGGGTTGTACAACAACGGATCTCGTTAGTCTAGATATAGAAGACGGTTGCGCAGACGGATCTCGTTAGTCTAGATATAGAAGACGGTTGTATAATGAGAGATCTCGTTAGTCTAGATATAGAAGACGGTTGTATAACGAGAGACCTCGTTAGTCTAGATATAGAAGACGGTTGTACAGGCGGATCTCGTTAGTCTAGATATAGAAGACGGTTGTATAACGAGAGACCCGTTAGTCTAGATATAGAAGACGGCTGTATAACGAGAGATCTCGATAGTCTAGATATAGAAGACGGTTGTACAGACGGATCTCGTTAGTCTAGATATAGAAGACGGTTGTATAACGAGAGATCTCGTTAGTGTAGATATAAAAGACGGTTGTACAACGACGGATGTCGTTAGTCTAGATATAGAAGACGGTTGAATAACGAGAGATCTCGTTAGTCTAGATATAGAAGACGGTTGAATAACGAGAGATCTCGTTAGTCTAGATATAGAAGACGGTTGAATAACGAGAGATCTCGTTAGTCTAGATATAGAAGACGGTTATACAGGCGGATCTCGTTAGTCTAGATATAGAAGACGGTTATACAGACGGATTTCGTTAGTCTAGATATAGAAGACGGTTGAATATCGAGAGATCTCGTTAGTCTAGATATAGAAGACGGTTGAATAACGAGAGACCTCGTTAGTCTAGATATAGAAGACGGTTGTACAGACCGATCTCGTTAGTCTAGATATTGAAGACGTTTGTCCAACGACGTATCTCGTTAGTCTAGATATAGAAAACTGTTGTACAGACGGATCTCGTTAGTCTAGATATAGAAGAGGGTTGTACAACGACGGATCTCGTTAGTCTAGATATAGAAGACGGTTGTACAGACGAATCTCGTTAGTCTAGATATAGAAGACGGGATGTATAACGAGAGATCTCGTTAGTCTTGATATAGAAGACGGTTGTACAGACGGACCTCGTTAGTCTAGGTATAGAAGACGGTTGTACATCGAGAGATCTCGTTAGTCTAGATATAGAAGACGGTTGTACAGACGGTTCTCGTTAGTCTAGATATAGAAGACGGTTGTAGAGACGGATCTCGGTAGTCTAGATATAGAAGACGGTTGTACAACGACGGATCTCGTTAGTCTAGATATAGAAGACGGCTGTACAGACAGATCTCGTTAGTCTAGATATAGAAGGCGGTTGTACAGACGCATCTCGTAAGTCCAGATATAGAAGAGGGTTGTACAACGACGTATCTCGTTAGTGTAGATATAGAAGACGGTTATACAGACGGATCTCGTTAGTCTAGATATAGAAGACGGTTGAATAACGAGAGATCTCGTTAGTCTAGATATAGAAGACGGTTGCACAGACGGATCTCGTTGGTCTAGATATAGAAGACGGTTGTACAGACGGATCTCGTTAGTCTAGATATAGGAGACGGTTGTACAACGACGGATCTCGTTAGTCTAGATATTGAAGACGTTTGTCCAAGGACGTATCTCGTTAGTCTAGATATAGATGACGGTTGTACAGACGTATCTCGTTAGTCTAGATATAGAAAACGGTTGTACAGACGCATCTCGTTAGTCTAGATATAGAAGAGGGTTGTACAACAACGGATCTCGTTAGTCTAGATATAGAAGACGGTTGCACAGACGGATCTCGTTAGTCTAGATATAGAAGACGGTTATACAGACGGATCTCGTTAGTCTAGATATAGAAGACGGTTGAATAACGAGAGATCTCGTTAGTCTAGATATAGAAGACGGTTGTACAGACGGATCACGTTGGTCTAGATATAGAAAACAGTTGTACAGACGGATCTCGTTAGTCTAGATATAGAAGACGGTTGTACAACGACGGATCTCGTTAGTCTAGATATTGAAGACGTTTGTCCAAGGACGTATCTCGTTAGTCTAGATATAGATGACGGTTGTACAGACGTATCTCGTTAGTCTAGATATAGAAGACGGTTGTACAGACGGATCACGTTGGTCTAGATATAGAAAACAGTTGTACAGACGGATCTCGTTAATCTAGATATAGAAGACGGTTGTACAGACGTATATCGTTAGTCTAGATATAGAAGACGGTTGTACAGACGCATCTCGTTAGTCTAGATATAGAAGGCGGTTGTACAGACGGATCTCGTTAGTCTAGACATAGAAGACGGTTGTACAGACAGAGCTCGTTAGTCTAGATATAGAAGACGGATGTACAGACGGATCTCGTTAGTCTAGATATAGAAGACGGTTGTACAGACGGATCTCGTTAGTCTAGACATAGAAGACGGTTGTACAGACGGATCTCGTTAGTCTAGATATAGAAGACGGTTGTATAACGAGAGATCTCGTTAGTCTAGATATAGAAGACGGTAGCACAGACGGATCTCGTTAGTCTAGATATAGAAAACGGTTGTACAGACGCATCTCGTTAGTCTAGATATAGAAGAGGGTTGTACAACAACGGATCTCGTTAGTCTAGATATAGAAGACGGTTGTACTGACGCATCTCGTAAGTCCAGATATAGAAGACGGTTGTACAGACGGATCTCGTTAGTCTAGATATAGAAAACGGGATGTAGAACGAGAGATCTCGTTAGTCTAGATATAGAAGACGGTTGTACAGGCGGATCCCGTTAGTCTAGATATAGAAGACGGTTGTACATCGAGAGATCTCGTTAGTATAGATATAGAAGACGGTTGTACAGACGGATCTCGTTAGTCTAGATATAGAAGACGGTTGTACAGACGGATCTCGTTAGTCTAGATATAGAAGACGGGATGTATAACGAGAGATCTCGTTAGTCTTGATATAGAAGACGGTTGTACAGACGGATCCCGTTAGTCTAGGTATAGAAGACGGTTGTACATCGAGAGATCTCGTTAGTCTAGATATAGAAGACGGTTGTACAGACGGTTCTCGTTAGTCTAGATATAGAAGACGGGATGTATAACGAGAGATCTCGTTAGTCTTGATATAGAAGACGGTTGTACAGACGGATCCCGTTAGTCTAGGTATAGAAGACGGTTGTACATCGAGAGATCTCGTTAGTCTAGATATAGAAGACGGTTGTACAACGACGGATCTCGTTAGTCTAGATATTGAAGACGTTTGTCCAAGGACGTATCTCGTTAGTCTAGATATAGAAGACGGTTGTACAACGACGGATCTCGTTAGTCTAGATATAGAAGACGGCTGTACAGACGGATCTCGTTAGTCTAGATATAGAAGACGGTTGTACAGACGGATCTCGTTAGTCTAGATATAGAAGACGGGATGTATAACGAGAGATCTCGTTAGTCTTGATATAGAAGACGGTTGTACAGACGGATCCCGTTAGTCTAGGTATAGAAGACGGTTGTACATCGAGAGATCTCGTTAGTCTAGATATAGAAGACGGTTGTACAGACGGTTCTCGTTAGTCTAGATATAGAAGACGGTTGTACAGACGGATCTCGTTAGTCTAGATATAGAAGACGGGATGTATAACGAGAGATCTCGTTAGTCTTGATATAGAAGATGGTTGTACAGACGGATCTCGTTAGTCCAGATAAAGAAGACGGTTGTACAGACGGATCTCGTTAGTCTAGATATAGAAGACGGTTGTACAACGACGGAACTCGTTAGTCTAGATATAGAAGACGGTTGTACAGATGGATCTCGCTAGTCTAGATATAGAAGACGGCTGTACAGACGGATCTCGTTAGTCTAGATATAGAAGGCGGTTGTACAGACGCATCTCGTAAGTCCAGATATAGAAGACGGTTGTACAACGACGGAACTCGTTAGTCTAGATATAGAAGACGGTTGTACAGATGGATCTCGCTAGTCTAGATATAGAAGACGGCTGTACAGACGGATCTCGTTAGTCTAGATATAGAATGCGGTTGTACAGACGGATCTCGTTAGTCTAGATATAGAAGACGGGATGTAGAACGAGAGATCTCGTTAGTCTAGATATAGAAGACGGTTGTACAGGCGGATCCCGTTAGTCTAGATATAGAAGACGGTTGTACATCGAGAGATCTCGTTAGTATAGATATAGAAGACGGTTGTACAACGACGGATCTCGTTAGTCTAGATATAGAAGACGGTTGTACAGACCGATCTCGTTAGTCTAGATATTGAAGACGTTTGTCCAACGACGTATCTCGTTAGTCTAGATATAGAAAACTGTTGTACAACGACGGATCTCGTTAGTCTAGATATAGAAGACGGTTGTACAGACGAATCTCGTTAGTCTAGATATAGAAGACGGTTGTACAACGACGGAACTCGTTAGTCTAGATATAGAAGACGGTTGTACAGATGGATCTCGCTAGTCTAGATATTGAAGACGTTTGTCCAACGACGTATCTCGTTAGTCTAGATATAGAAAACGGTTGTACAGATGGATCTCGTTAGTCTAGATATAGAAGAGGGTTGTACAAAGACGGATCTCGTTAGTCTAGATATAGAAGAGGGTTGTACAACGACGTATCTCGTTAGTGTAGATATAGAAGACGGTTATACAGACGGATCTCGTTAGTCTAGATATAGAAGACGGTTGAATAACGAGAGATCTCGTTAGTCTAGATATAGAAGACGGTTGCACAGACGGATCTCGTTGGTCTAGATATAGAAAACAGTTGTACAGACGGATCTCGTTAGTCTAGATATAGAAGACGGTTGTACAACGACGGATCTCGTTAGTCTAGATATTGAAGACGTTTGTCCAAGGACGTATCTCGTTAGTCTAGATATAGATGACGGTTGTACAGACGTATCTCGTTAGTCTAGATATAGAAGACGGTTGTAGAGACGGATCTCGGTAGTCTAGATAGAGAAGACGGTTGTACAACGACGGATCTCGTTAGTCTAGATATAGAAGACGGCTGTACAGACGGATCTCGTTAGTCTAGATATAGAAGGCGGTTGTACAGACGCATCTCGTAAGTCCAGATATAGAAGAGGGTTGTACAACGACGTATCTCGTTAGTGTAGATATAGAAGACGGTTATACAGACGGATCTCGTTAGTCTAGATATAGAAGACGGTTGAATAACGAGAGATCTCGTTAGTCTAGATATAGAAGACGGTTGCACAGACGGATCTCGTTGGTCTAGATATAGAAGACGGTTGTACAGACGGATCTCGTTAGTCTAGATATAGAAGACGGTTGTACAACGACGGATCTCGTTAGTCTAGATAATGAAGACGTTTGTCCAAGGACGTATCTCGTTAGTCTAGATATAGATGACGGTTGTACAGACGTATCTCGTTAGTCTAGATATAGAAAACGGTTGTACAGACGCATCTCGTTAGTCTAGATATAGAAGAGGGTTGTACAACAACGGATCTCGTTAGTCTAGATATAGAAGACGGTTGCACAGACGGATCTCGTTAGTCTAGATATAGAAGACGGTTATACAGACGGATCTCGTTAGTGTAGATATAAAAGACGGTTGTACAACGAGAGATCTCGTTAGTGTAGATATAAAAGACGGTTGTACAACGACGGATCTCGTTAGTCTAGATATAGAAGACGGTTGTACAACGACGGATCTCGTTAGTCTAGATTTTGAAGACCTTTGTCCAAGGACGTATCTCGTTAGTCTAGATATAGATGACGGTTGTACAGACGTATCTCGTTAGTCTAGATATAGAAGACGGTTGTACAACGACGGATCTCGTTAGTCTAGATATAGAAGAGGGTTGTACAACAACGGATCTCGTTAGTCTAGATATAGAAGACGGTTGCGCAGACGGATCTCGTTAGTCTAGATATAGAAGACGGTTGTATAATGAGAGATCTCGTTAGTCTAGATATAGAAGACGGTTGTATAACGAGAGATCTCGTTAGTCTAGATATAGAAGACGGTTGAATAACGAGAGATCTCGTTAGTCTAGATATAGAAGACGGTTGAATAACGAGAGATCTCGTTAGTCTAGATATAGAAGACGGTTATACAGGCGGATCTCGTTAGTCTAGATATAGAAGACGGTTATACAGACGGATTTCGTTAGTCTAGATATAGAAGACGGTTGAATATCGAGAGATCTCGTTAGTCTAGATATAGAAGACGGTTGAATAACGAGAGACCTCGTTAGTCTAGATATAGAAGACGGTTGTACAGACCGATCTCGTTAGTCTAGATATTGAAGACGTTTGTCCAACGACGTATCTCGTTAGTCTAGATATAGAAAACTGTTGTACAGACGGATCTCGTTAGTCTAGATATAGAAGAGGGTTGTACAACGACGGATCTCGTTAGTCTAGATATAGAAGACGGTTGTACAGACGAATCTCGTTAGTCTAGATATAGAAGACGGGATGTATAACGAGAGATCTCGTTAGTCTTGATATAGAAGACGGTTGTACAGACGGATCCCGTTAGTCTAGGTATAGAAGACGGTTGTACATCGAGAGATCTCGTTAGTCTAGATATAGAAGACGGTTGTACAGACGGTTCTCGTTAGTCTAGATATAGAAGACGGTTGTAGAGACGGATCTCGGTAGTCTAGATATAGAAGACGGTTGTACAACGACGGATCTCGTTAGTCTAGATATAGAAGACGGCTGTACAGACAGATCTCGTTAGTCTAGATATAGAAGGCGGTTGTACAGACGCATCTCGTAAGTCCAGATATAGAAGAGGGTTGTACAACGACGTATCTCGTTAGTGTAGATATAGAAGACGGTTATACAGACGGATCTCGTTAGTCTAGATATAGAAGACGGTTGAATAACGAGAGATCTCGTTAGTCTAGATATAGAAGACGGTTGCACAGACGGATCTCGTTGGTCTAGATATAGAAGACGGTTGTACAGACGGATCTCGTTAGTCTAGATATAGGAGACGGTTGTACAACGACGGATCTCGTTAGTCTAGATATTGAAGACGTTTGTCCAAGGACGTATCTCGTTAGTCTAGATATAGATGACGGTTGTACAGACGTATCTCGTTAGTCTAGATATAGAAAACGGTTGTACAGACGCATCTCGTTAGTCTAGATATAGAAGAGGGTTGTACAACAACGGATCTCGTTAGTCTAGATATAGAAGACGGTTGCACAGACGGATCTCGTTAGTCTAGATATAGAAGACGGTTATACAGACGGATCTCGTTAGTCTAGATATAGAAGACGGTTGAATAACGAGAGATCTCGTTAGTCTAGATATAGAAGACGGTTGTACAGACGGATCACGTTGGTCTAGATATAGAAAACAGTTGTACAGACGGATCTCGTTAGTCTAGATATAGAAGACGGTTGTACAACGACGGATCTCGTTAGTCTAGATATTGAAGACGTTTGTCCAAGGACGTATCTCGTTAGTCTAGATATAGATGACGGTTGTACAGACGTATCTCGTTAGTCTAGATATAGAAGACGGTTGTACAGACGGATCACGTTGGTCTAGATATAGAAAACAGTTGTACAGACGGATCTCGTTAATCTAGATATAGAAGACGGTTGTACAGACGTATATCGTTAGTCTAGATATAGAAGACGGTTGTACAGACGCATCTCGTTAGTCTAGATATAGAAGGCGGTTGTACAGACGGATCTCGTTAGTCTAGACATAGAAGACGGTTGTACAGACAGAGCTCGTTAGTCTAGATATAGAAGACGGATGTACAGACGGATCTCGTTAGTCTAGATATAGAAGACGGTTGTACAGACGGATCTCGTTAGTCTAGACATAGAAGACGGTTGTACAGACGGATCTCGTTAGTCTAGATATAGAAGACGGTTGTATAACGAGAGATCTCGTTAGTCTAGATATAGAAGACGGTAGCACAGACGGATCTCGTTAGTCTAGATATAGAAAACGGTTGTACAGACGCATCTCGTTAGTCTAGATATAGAAGAGGGTTGTACAACAACGGATCTCGTTAGTCTAGATATAGAAGACGGTTGTACTGACGCATCTCGTAAGTCCAGATATAGAAGACGGTTGTACAGACGGATCTCGTTAGTCTAGATATAGAAAACGGGATGTAGAACGAGAGATCTCGTTAGTCTAGATATAGAAAACGGGATGTAGAACGAGAGATCTCGTTAGTCTAGATATAGAAGACGGTTGTACAGGCGGATCCCGTTAGTCTAGATATAGAAGACGGTTGTACATCGAGAGATCTCGTTAGTATAGATATAGAAGACGGTTGTACAGACGGATCTCGTTAGTCTAGATATAGAAGACGGTTGTACAGACGGATCTCGTTAGTCTAGATATAGAAGACGGGATGTATAACGAGAGATCTCGTTAGTCTTGATATAGAAGACGGTTGTACAGACGGATCCCGTTAGTCTAGGTATAGAAGACGGTTGTACATCGAGAGATCTCGTTAGTCTAGATATAGAAGACGGTTGTACAGACGGTTCTCGTTAGTCTAGATATAGAAGACGGGATGTATAACGAGAGATCTCGTTAGTCTTGATATAGAAGACGGTTGTACAGACGGATCCCGTTAGTCTAGGTATAGAAGACGGTTGTACATCGAGAGATCTCGTTAGTCTAGATATAGAAGACGGTTGTACAGACGGTTCTCGTTAGTGTAGATATAGAAGACGGTTGTACAGACGGATCTCGGTAGTCTAGATATAGAAGACGGTTGTACAACGACGGATCTCGTTAGTCTAGATATAGAAGACGGCTGTACAGACGGATCTCGTTAGTCTAGATATAGAAGACGGTTGTACAGACGGATCTCGTTAGTCTAGATATAGAAGACGGGATGTATAACGAGAGATCTCGTTAGTCTTGATATAGAAGACGGTTGTACAGACGGATCCCGTTAGTCTAGGTATAGAAGACGGTTGTACATCGAGAGATCTCGTTAGTCTAGATATAGAAGACGGTTGTACAGACGGTTCTCGTTAGTCTAGATATAGAAGACGGTTGTACAGACGGATCTCGGTAGTCTAGATATAGAAGACGGTTGTACAACGACGGATCTCGTTAGTCTAGATATAGAAGACGGTTGTATAACGAGAGATCTCGTTAGTCTAGATATAGAAGACGGTAGCACAGACGGATCTCGTTAGTCTAGATATAGAAAACGGTTGTACAGACGCATCTCGTTAGTCTAGATATAGAAGAGGGTTGTACAACAACGGATCTCGTTAGTCTAGATATAGAAGACGGTTGTACTGACGCATCTCGTAAGTCCAGATATAGAAGACGGTTGTACAGACGGATCTCGTTAGTCTAGATATAGAAGACGGGATGTAGAACGAGAGATCTCGTTAGTCTAGATATAGAAGACGGTTGTACAGGCGGATCCCGTTAGTCTAGATATAGAAGACGGTTGTACATCGAGAGATCTCGTTAGTATAGATATAGAAGACGGTTGTACAGACGGATCTCGTTAGTCTAGATATAGAAGACGGTTGTACAGACGGATCTCGTTAGTCTAGATATAGAAGACGGGATGTATAACGAGAGATCTCGTTAGTCTTGATATAGAAGACGGTTGTACAGACGGATCCCGTTAGTCTAGGTATAGAAGACGGTTGTACATCGAGAGATCTCGTTAGTCTAGATATAGAAGACGGTTGTACAGACGGTTCTCGTTAGTCTAGATATAGAAGACGGGATGTATAACGAGAGATCTCGTTAGTCTTGATATAGAAGACGGTTGTACAGACGGATCCCGTTAGTCTAGGTATAGAAGACGGTTGTACATCGAGAGATCTCGTTAGTCTAGATATAGAAGACGGTTGTACAGACGGTTCTCGTTAGTGTAGATATAGAAGACGGTTGTACAGACGGATCTCGGTAGTCTAGATATAGAAGACGGTTGTACAACGACGGATCTCGTTAGTCTAGATATAGAAGACGGCTGTACAGACGGATCTCGTTAGTCTAGATATAGAAGACGGTTGTACAGACGGATCTCGTTAGTCTAGATATAGAAGACGGGATGTATAACGAGAGATCTCGTTAGTCTTGATATAGAAGACGGTTGTACAGACGGATCCCGTTAGTCTAGGTATAGAAGACGGTTGTACATCGAGAGATCTCGTTAGTCTAGATATAGAAGACGGTTGTACAGACGGTTCTCGTTAGTCTAGATATAGAAGACGGTTGTACAGACGGATCTCGGTAGTCTAGATATAGAAGACGGTTGTACAACGACGGATCTCGTTAGTCTAGATATAGAAGACGGCTGTACAGACGGATCTCGTTAGTCTAGATATAGAAGGCGGTTGTACAGACGCATCTCGTAAGTCCAGATATAGAAGACGGTTGTACAGACGGATCTCGTTAGTCTAGATATAGAAGACGGTTGTACAGACGGATCTCGTTAGTCTAGATATAGAAGAGGGTTGTATAACGAGAGATCTCGTTAGTCTAGATATAGAAGATGGTTGTACAGACGGATCTCGTTAGTCCAGATAAAGAAGACGGTTGTACAGACGGATCTCGTTAGTCTAGATATAGAAGACGGTTGTACAGACGGATCTCGTTAGTCTAGATATAGAAGACGGGATGTATAACGAGAGATCTCGTTAGTCTTGATATAGAAGACGGTTGTACAGACGGATCCCGTTAGTCTAGGCATAGAAGACTGTTGTACATCGAGAGATCTCGTTAGTCTAGATATAGAAGACGGTTGTACAGACGGTTCTCGTTAGTCTAGATATAGAAGACGGTTGTACAGACGGATCTCGGTAGTCTAGATATAGAAGACGGTTGTACAACGACGGATCTCGTTAGTCTAGATATAGAAGACGGCTGTACAGACGGATCTCGTTAGTCTAGATATAGAAGGCGGTTGTACAGACGCATCTCGTAAGTCCAGATATAGAAGACGGTTGTACAGACGGATCTCGTTAGTCTAGATATAGAAGACGGCTGTACAGACGGATCTCGTTAGTCTAGATATAGAAGGCGGTTGTACAGACGCATCTCGTAAGTCCAGATATAGAAGACGGTTGTACAGACGGATCTCGTTAGTCTAGATATAGAAGACGGGATGTAGAACGAGAGATCTCGTTAGTCTAGATATAGAAGACGGTTGTACAGGCGGATCCCGTTAGTCTAGATATAGAAGACGGTTGTACATCGAGAGATCTCGTTAGTATAGATATAGAAGATGGTTGTACAACGACGGATGTCGTTAGTCTAGATATAGAAGACGGTTGTACAGACCGATCTCGTTAGTCTAGGCATAGAAGACTGTTGTACATCGAGAGATCTCGTTAGTCTAGATATAGAAGACGGTTGTACAGACGGTTCTCGTTAGTCTAGATATAGAAGACGGTTGTACAGACGGATCTCGGTAGTCTAGATATAGAAGACGGTTGTACAACGACGGATCTCGTTAGTCTAGATATAGAAGACGGCTGTACAGACGGATCTCGTTAGTCTAGATATAGAAGGCGGTTGTACAGACGCATCTCGTAAGTCCAGATATAGAAGACGGTTGTACAGACGGATCTCGTTAGTCTAGATATAGAAGACGGCTGTACAGACGGATCTCGTTAGTCTAGATATAGAAGGCGGTTGTACAGACGCATCTCGTAAGTCCAGATATAGAAGACGGTTGTACAGACGGATCTCGTTAGTCTAGATATAGAAGACGGGATGTAGAACGAGAGATCTCGTTAGTCTAGATATAGAAGACGGTTGTACAGGCGGATCCCGTTAGTCTAGATATAGAAGACGGTTGTACATCGAGAGATCTCGTTAGTATAGATATAGAAGATGGTTGTACAACGACGGATGTCGTTAGTCTAGATATAGAAGACGGTTGTACAGACCGATCTCGTTAGTCTAGATATTGAAGACGTTTGTCCAACGACGTATCTCGTTAGTCTAGATATAGAAAACTGTTGTACAACGACGGATCTCGTTAGTCTAGATATAGAAGACGGTTGTACAGACGAATCTCGTTAGTCTAGATATAGAAGACGGTTGTACAACGACGGAACTCGTTAGTCTAGATATAGAAGACGGTTGTACAGATGGATCTCGCTAGTCTAGATATTGAAGACGTTTGTCCAACGACGTATCTCGTTAGTCTAGATATAGAAAACGGTTGTACAGATGGATCTCGTTAGTCTAGATATAGAAGAGGGTTGTACAACGACGTATCTCGTTAGTGTAGATATTGAAGACTGTTATACAGACGGATCTCGTTAGTCTAGATATAGAAGACGGTTGAATAACGAGAGATCTCGTTAGTCTAGATATAGAAGACGGTTGTACAGACGGATCACGTTGGTCTAGATATAGAAAACAGTTGTACAGACGGATCTCGTTAGTCTAGATATAGAAGACGGTTGTACAACGACGGATCTCGTTAGTCTAGATATTGAAGACGTTTGTCCAAGGACGTATCTCGTTAGTCTAGATATAGATGACGGTTGTACAGACGTATCTCGTTAGTCTAGATATAGAAGACGGTTGTACAGACGGATCACGTTGGTCTAGATATAGAAAACAGTTGTACAGACGGATCTCGTTAATCTAGATATAGAAGACGGTTGTACAGACGTATATCGTTACTCTAGATATAGAAGACGGTTGTACAGACGGATCTCGTTAGTCTAGATATAGAAGGCGGTTGTACAGACGGATCTCGTTAGTCTAGACATAGAAGACGGTTGTACAGACAGAGCTCGTTAGTCTAGATATAGAAGACGGATGTACAGACGGATCTCGTTAGTCTAGATATAGAAGACGGTTGTACAGACGGATCTCGTTAGTCTAGACATAGAAGACGGTTGTATAACGAGAGATCTCGTTAGTCTAGATATAGAAGACGGTTGCACAGACGGATCTCGTTAGTCTAGATATAGAAGACGGGATGTATAACGAGAGATCTCGTTAGTCTTGATATAGAAGACGGTTGTACAGACGGATCCCGTTAGTCTAGGTATAGAAGACGGTTGTACAACGACGGATCTCGTTAGTCTAGATATAGAAGACGGTTGTACAGACCGATCTCGTTAGTCTAGATATAGAAGACGGGATGTATAACGAGAGATCTCGTTAGTCTTGATATAGAAGACGGTTGTACAGACGGATCTCGTTAGTCTAGATATAGAAGACGGTTCTACAGACGGATTTCGTTAGTCTAGATATAGAAGACGGTTGTATAACGAGAGATCTCGTTAGTCTAGATATAGAAGATGGTTGTACAGACGGATCTCGTTAGTCTAGATATAGAAGACGGTTGTACAGACGGATCTCGTTAGTCTAGATATAGAAGACGGGATGTAGAACGCGAGATCTCGTTAGTCTAGATATAGAAGACGGTTGTACAGGCGGATCCCGTTAGTCTAGATGTAGAAGACGGTTGTACATCGAGAGATCTCGTTAGTATAGATATAGAAGACGGTTGTACAACGACGGATCTCGTTAGTCTAGATATAGAAGACGGTTGTACAGACCGATCTCGTTAGTCTAGATATTGAAGACGTTTGTCCAACGACGTATCTCGTTAGTCTAGATATAGAAAACTGTTGTACAGACGGATCTCGTTAGTCTAGATATAGAAGAGGGTTGTACAACGACGGATCTCGTTAGTCTAGATATAGAAGACGGTTGTACAGACGAATCTCGTTAGTCTAGATATAGAAGACGGTTGTACAACGACGGAACTCGTTAGTCTAGATATAGAAGACGGTTGTACAGATGGATCTCGCTAGTCTAGATATAGAAGACGGCTGTACAGACGGATCTCGTTAGTCTAGATATAGAAGGCGGTTGTACAGACGCATATCGTAAGTCCAGATATAGAAGACGGTTGTACAGACGGATCTCGTTAGTCTAAATATAGAAGACGGCTGTACAGACGGATCTCGTTAGTCTAGATATAGAAGGCGGTTGTACAGACGCATCTCGTAAGTCCAGATATAGAAGACGGTTGTACAGACGGATCTCGTTAGTCTAGATATAGAAGACGGGATGTAGAACGAGAGATCTCGTTAGTCTAGATATAGAAGACGGTTGTACAGGCGGATCCCGTTAGTCTAGATATAGAAGACGGTTGTACATCGAGAGATATCGTTAGTATAGATATAGAAGACGGTTGTACAACGACGGATCTCGTTAGTCTAGATATAGAAGACGGTTGTACAGACCGATCTCTTCAGTCTAGATATTGAAGACGTTTGTCCAACGACGTATCTCGTTAGTCTAGATATAGAAAACTGTTGTACAACGACGGATCTCGTTAGTCTAGATATAGAAGACGGTTGTACAGACGAATCTCGTTAGTCTAGATATAGAAGACGGTTGTACAACGACGGAACTCGTTAGTCTAGATATAGAAGACGGTTGTACAGATGGATCTCGCTAGTCTAGATATTGAAGACGTTTGTCCAACGACGTATCTCGTTAGTCTAGATATAGAAAACGGTTGTACAGATGGATCTCGTTAGTCTAGATATAGAAGAGGGTTGTACAACGACGGATCTCGTTAGTCTAGATATAGAAGAGGGTTGTACAACGACGTATCTCGTTAGTGTAGATATAGAAGACGGTTATACAGACGGATCTCGTTAGTCTAGATATAGAAGACGGTTGAATAACGAGAGATCTCGTTAGTCTAGATATAGAAGACGGTTGCACAGACGGATCTCGTTGGTCTAGATATAGAAAACAGTTGTACAGACGGATCTCGTTAGTCTAGATATAGAAGACGGTTGTACAACGACGGATCTCGTTAGTCTAGATATTGAAGACGTTTGTCCAAGGACGTATCTCGTTAGTCTAGATATAGATGACGGTTGTACAGACGTATCTCGTTAGTCTAGATATAGAAGACGGTTGTACAGACGGATCACGTTGGTCTAGATATAGAAAACAGTTGTACAGACGGATCTCGTTAATCTAGATATAGAAGACGGTTGTACAGACGTATATCGTTAGTCTAGATATAGAAGACGGTTGTACAGACGGATCTCGTTAGTCTAGATATAGAAGGCGGTTGTACAGACGGATCTCGTTAGTCTAGACATAGAAGACGGTTGTACAGACAGAGCTCGTTAGTCTAGATATAGAAGACGGATGTACAGACGGATCTCGTTAGTCTAGATATAGAAGACGGTTGTACAGACGGATCTCGTTAGTCTAGACATAGAAGACGGTTGTATAACGAGAGATCTCGTTAGTCTAGATATAGAAGACGGTTGCACAGACGGATCTCGTTAGTCTAGATATAGAAGACGGGATGTATAACGAGAGATCTCGTTAGTCTTGATATAGAAGACGGTTGTACAGACGGATCCCGTTAGTCTAGGTATAGAAGACGGTTGTACAACGACGGATCTCGTTAGTCTAGATATAGAAGACGGTTGTACAGACCGATCTCGTTAGTCTAGATATTGAAGACGTTTGTCCAACGACGTATCTCGTTAGTCTAGATATAGAAAACTGTTGTACAGACGGATCTCGTTAGTCTAGATATAGAAGAGGGTTGTACAACGACGGATCTCGTTAGTCTAGATATAGAAGACGGTTGTACAGACGAATCTCGTTAGTCTAGATATAGAAGACGGGATGTATAACGAGAGATCTCGTTAGTCTTGATATAGAAGACGGTTGTACAGACGGATCCCGTTAGTCTAGGTATAGAAGACGGTTGTACATCGAGAGATCTCGTTAGTCTAGATATAGAAGACGGTTGTACAGACGGTTCTCGTTAGTCTAGATATAGAAGACGGTTGTACAACGACGGATCTCGTTAGTCTAGATATAGAAGACGGCTGTACAGACGGATCTCGTTAGTCTAGATATAGAAGGCGGTTGTACAGACGCATCTCGTAAGTCCAGATATAGAAGAGGGTTGTACAACGACGTATCTCGTTAGTGTAGATATAGAAGACGGTTATACAGACGGATCTCGTTAGTCTAGATATAGAAGACGGTTGAATAACGAGAGATCTCGTTAGTCTAGATATAGAAGACGGTTGCACAGACGGATCTCGTTGGTCTAGATATAGAAGACGGTTGTACAGACGGATCTCGTTAGTCTAGATATAGAAGACGGTTGTACAACGACGGATCTCGTTAGTCTAGATATTGAAGACGTTTGTCCAAGGACGTATCTCGTTAGTCTAGATATAGATGACGGTTGTACAGACGTATCTCGTTAGTCTAGATATAGAAAACGGTTGTACAGACGCATCTCGTTAGTCTAGATATAGAAGAGGGTTGTACAACAACGGATCTCGTTAGTCTAGATATAGAAGACGGTTGCACAGACGGATCTCGTTAGTCTAGATATAGAAGACGGTTATACAGACGGATCTCGTTAGTCTAGATATAGAAGACGGTTGAATAACGAGAGATCTCGTTAGTCTAGATATAGAAGACGGTTGTACAGACGGATCACGTTGGTCTAGATATAGAAAACAGTTGTACAGACGGATCTCGTTAGTCTAGATATAGAAGACGGTTGTACAACGACGGATCTCGTTAGTCTAGATATTGAAGACGTTTGTCCAAGGACGTATCTCGTTAGTCTAGATATAGATGACGGTTGTACAGACGTATCTCGTTAGTCTAGATATAGAAGACGGTTGTACAGACGGATCACGTTGGTCTAGATATAGAAAACAGTTGTACAGACGGATCTCGTTAATCTAGATATAGAAGAGGGTTGTACAGACGTATATCGTTAGTCTAGATATAGAAGACGGTTGTACAGACGGATCTCGTTAGTCTAGATATAGAAGGCGGTTGTACAGACGGATCTCGTTAGTCTAGACATAGAAGACGGTTGTACAGACAGAGCTCGTTAGTCTAGATATAGAAGACGGATGTACAGACGGATCTCGTTAGTCTAGATATAGAAGACGGTTGTACAGACGGATCTCGTTAGTTTAGACATAGAAGACGGTTGTACAGACGGATCTCGTTAGTCTAGATATAGAAGACGGTTGTATAACGAGAGATCTCGTTAGTCTAGATATAGAAGACGGTAGCACAGACGGATCTCGTTAGTCTAGATATAGAAAACGGTTGTACAGACGCATCTCGTTAGTCTAGATATAGAAGAGGGTTGTACAACAACGGATCTCGTTAGTCTAGATATAGAAGACGGTTGTACAGACGCATCTCGTAAGTCCAGATATAGAAGACGGTTGTACATCGAGAGATCTCGTTAGTCTAGATATAGAAGACGGTTGTACAGACGGTTCTCGTTAGTCTAGATATAGAAGACGGTTGTACAGACGGATCTCGTTAGTCTAGATATAGAAGACGGTTGTACAGACGGATCTCGTTAGTCTAGATATAGAAGAGGGTTGTATAACGAGAGATCTCGTTAGTCTAGATATAGAAGATGGTTGTACAGACGGATCTCGTTAGTCCAGATAAAGAAGACGGTTGTACAGACGGATCTCGTTAGTCTAGATATAGAAGACGGTTGTACAGACGGATCTCGTTAGTCTAGATATAGAAGACGGGATGTATAACGAGAGATCTCGTTAGTCTTGATATAGAAGACGGTTGTACAGACGGATCCCGTTAGTCTAGGTATAGAAGACGGTTGTACATCGGGAGATCTCGTTAGTCTAGATATAGAAGACGGTTGTACAGACGGTTCTCGTTAGTCTAGATATAGAAGACGGTTGTACAGACGGATCTCGGTAGTCTAGATATAGAAGACGGTTGTACAACGACGGATCTCGTTAGTCTAGATATAGAAGACGGCTGTACAGACGGATCTCGTTAGTCTAGATATAGAAGGCGGTTGTACAGACGCATCTCGTAAGTCCAGATATAGAAGACGGTTGTACAGACGGATCTCGTTAGTCTAGATATAGAAGACGGTTGTACAGACGGATCTCGTTAGTCTAGATATAGAAGAGGGTTGTATAACGAGAGATCTCGTTAGTCTAGATATAGAAGATGGTTGTACAGACGGATCTCGTTAGTCCAGATAAAGAAGACGGTTGTACAGACGGATCTCGTTAGTCTAGATATAGAAGACGGTTGTACAGACGGATCTCGTTAGTCTAGATATAGAAGACGGGATGTATAACGAGAGATCTCGTTAGTCTTGATATAGAAGACGGTTGTACAGACGGATCCCGTTAGTCTAGGTATAGAAGACGGTTGTACATCGAGAGATCTCGTTAGTCTAGATATAGAAGACGGTTGTACAGACGGTTCTCGTTAGTCTAGATATAGAAGACGGTTGTACAGACGGATCTCGGTAGTCTAGATATAGAAGACGGTTGTACAACGACGGATCTCGTTAGTCTAGATATAGAAGACGGCTGTACAGACGGATCTCGTTAGTCTAGATATAGAAGGCGGTTGTACAGACGCATCTCGTAAGTCCAGATATAGAAGACGGTTGTACAGACGGATCTCGTTAGTCTAGATATAGAAGACGGGATGTAGAACGAGAGATCTCGTTAGTCTAGATATAGAAGACGGTTGTACAGGCGGATCCCGTTAGTCTAGATATAGAAGACGGTTGTACATCGAGAGATCTCGTTAGTATAGATATAGAAGACGGTTGTACAACGACGGATCTCGTTAGTCTAGATATAGAAGACGGTTGTACAGACCGATCTCGTTAGTCTAGATATTGAAGACGTTTGTACAGACGGATCTCGTTAGTCTAGATATAGAAGACGGGATGTAGAACGAGAGATCTCGTTAGTCTAGATATAGAAGACGGTTGTACAGGCGGATCCCGTTAGTCTAGATATAGAAGACGGTTGTACATCGAGAGATCTCGTTAGTATAGATATAGAAGACGGTTGTACAACGACGGATCTCGTTAGTCTAGATATAGAAGACGGTTGTACAGACCGATCTCGTTAGTCTAGATATTGAAGACGTTTGTCCAACGACGTATCTCGTTAGTCTAGATATAGAAAACTGTTGTACAGACGGATCTCGTTAGTCTAGATATAGAAGAGGGTTGTACAACGACGGATCTCGTTAGTCTAGATATAGAAGACGGTTGTACAGACGAATCTCGTTAGTCTAGATATAGAAGACGGTTGTACAACGACGGAACTCGTTAGTCTAGATATAGAAGGCGGTTGTACAGACGCATCTCGTAAGTCCAGATATAGAAGACGGTTGTACAGACGGATCTCGTTAGTCTAGATATAGAAGACGGGATGTAGAACGAGAGATCTCGTTAGTCTAGATATAGAAGACGGTTGTACAGGCGGATCCCGTTAGTCTAGATATAGAAGACGGTTGTACATCGAGAGATCTCGTTAGTATAGATATAGAAGACGGTTGTACAACGACGGATCTCGTTAGTCTAGATATAGAAGACGGTTGTACAGACCGATCTCGTTAGTCTAGATATTGAAGACGTTTGTCCAACGACGTATCTCGTTAGTCTAGATATAGAAAACTGTTGTACAGACGGATCTCGTTAGTCTAGATATAGAAGAGGGTTGAATAACGAGAGATCTCGTTAGTCTAGATATAGAAGACGGTTGCACAGACGGATCTCGTTGGTCTAGATATAGAAGAGGGTTGTACAACGACGGATCTCGTTAGTCTAGATATAGAGGACGGTTGTACAGACGGATCTCGTTAGTCTAGATATAGAAGACGGGATGTAGAACGAGAGATCTCGTTAGTCTAGATATAGAAGACGGTTGTACAGGCGGATCCCGTTAGTCTAGATATAGAAGACGGTTGTACATCGAGAGATCTCGTTAGTCTAGATATAGAAGACGGTTGTACAGGCGGATCCCGTTAGTCTAGATATAGAAGACGGTTGTACATCGAGAGATCTCGTTAGTATAGATATAGAAGACGGTTGTACAACGACGGATCTCGTTAGTCTAGATATAGAAGACGGTTGTACAGACCGATCTCGTTAGTCTAGATATTGAAGACGTTTGTACAGACGGATCTCGTTAGTCTAGATATAGAAGACGGGATGTAGAACGAGAGATCTCGTTAGTCTAGATATAGAAGACGGTTGTACAGGCGGATCCCGTTAGTCTAGATATAGAAGACGGTTGTACATCGAGAGATCTCGTTAGTATAGATATAGAAGACGGTTGTACAACGACGGATCTCGTTAGTCTAGATATAGAAGACGGTTGTACAGACCGATCTCGTTAGTCTAGATATTGAAGACGTTTGTCCAACGACGTATCTCGTTAGTCTAGATATAGAAAACTGTTGTACAGACGGATCTCGTTAGTCTAGATATAGAAGAGGGTTGTACAACGACGGATCTCGTTAGTCTAGATATAGAAGACGGTTGTACAGACGAATCTCGTTAGTCTAGATATAGAAGACGGTTGTACAACGACGGAACTCGTTAGTCTAGATATAGAAGGCGGTTGTACAGACGCATCTCGTAAGTCCAGATATAGAAGACGGTTGTACAGACGGATCTCGTTAGTCTAGATATAGAAGACGGGATGTAGAACGAGAGATCTCGTTAGTCTAGATATAGAAGACGGTTGTACAGGCGGATCCCGTTAGTCTAGATATAGAAGACGGTTGTACATCGAGAGATCTCGTTAGTATAGATATAGAAGACGGTTGTACAACGACGGATCTCGTTAGTCTAGATATAGAAGACGGTTGTACAGACCGATCTCGTTAGTCTAGATATTGAAGACGTTTGTCCAACGACGTATCTCGTTAGTCTAGATATAGAAAACTGTTGTACAGACGGATCTCGTTAGTCTAGATATAGAAGAGGGTTGAATAACGAGAGATCTCGTTAGTCTAGATATAGAAGACGGTTGCACAGACGGATCTCGTTGGTCTAGATATAGAAGAGGGTTGTACAACGACGGATCTCGTTAGTCTAGATATAGAGGACGGTTGTACAGACGGATCTCGTTAGTCTAGATATAGAAGACGGGATGTAGAACGAGAGATCTCGTTAGTCTAGATATAGAAGACGGTTGTACAGGCGGATCCCGTTAGTCTAGATATAGAAGACGGTTGTACATCGAGAGATCTCGTTAGTATAGATATAGAAGACGGTTGTACAACGACGGATCTCGTTAGTCTAGATATAGAAGACGGTTGTACAGACCGATCTCGTTAGTCTAGATATTGAAGACGTTTGTACAGACGGATCTCGTTAGTCTAGATATAGAAGACGGGATGTAGAACGAGAGATCTCGTTAGTCTAGATATAGAAGACGGTTGTACAGGCGGATCCCGTTAGTCTAGATATAGAAGACGGTTGTACATCGAGAGATCTCGTTAGTATAGATATAGAAGACGGTTGTACAACGACGGATCTCGTTAGTCTAGATATAGAAGACGGTTGTACAGACCGATCTCGTTAGTCTAGATATTGAAGACGTTTGTCCAACGACGTATCTCGTTAGTCTAGATATAGAAAACTGTTGTACAGACGGATCTCGTTAGTCTAGATATAGAAGAGGGTTGTACAACGACGGATCTCGTTAGTCTAGATATAGAAAACTGTTGTACAGACGGATCTCGTTAGTCTAGATATAGAAGAGGGTTGAATAACGAGAGATCTCGTTAGTCTAGATATAGAAGACGGCTGTACAGACGGATCTCGTTAGTCTAGATATAGAAGGCGGTTGTACAGACGCATCTCGTAAGTCCAGATATAGAAGACGGTTGTACAGACGGATCTCGTTAGTCTAGATATAGAAGACGGGATGTAGAACGAGAGATCTCGTTAGTCTAGATATAGAAGACGGTTGTACAGGCGGATCCCGTTAGTCTAGATATAGAAGACGGTTGTACATCGAGAGATCTCGTTAGTATAGATATAGAAGACGGTTGTACAACGACGGATCTCGTTAGTCTAGATATAGAAGACGGTTGTACAGACCGATCTCGTTAGTCTAGATATTGAAGACGTTTGTCCAACGACGTATCTCGTTAGTCTAGATATAGAAAACTGTTGTACAGACGGATCTCGTTAGTCTAGATATAGAAGAGGGTTGTACAACGACGGATCTCGTTAGTCTAGATATAGAAGACGGTTGTACAGACGAATCTCGTTAGTCTAGATATAGAAGACGGTTGTACAACGACGGAACTCGTTAGTCTAGATATAGAAGACGGTTGTACAGATGGATCTCGCTAGTCTAGATATTGAAGACGTTTGTCCAACGACGTATCTCGTTTGTCTAGATATAGAAAACGGTTGTACAGATGGATCTCGTTAGTCTAGATATAGAAGAGGGTTGTACAACGACGGATCTCGTTAGTCTAGATATAGAAGAGGGTTGTACAACGACGTATCTCGTTAGTGTAGATATAGAAGACGGTTATACAGACGGATCTCGTTAGTCTAGATATAGAAGACGGTTGAATAACGAGAGATCTCGTTAGTCTAGATATAGAAGACGGTTGTACAGACGGATCACGTTGGTCTAGATATAGAAAACAGTTGTACAGACGGATCTCGTTAGTCTAGATATAGAAGACGGTTGTACAACGACGGATCTCGTTAGTCTAGATATAGAAGAGGGTTGTACAACAACGGATCTCGTTAGTCTAGATATAGAAGGCGGTTGTACAGACGCATCTCGTAAGTCCAGATATAGAAGAGGGTTGTACAACGACGTATCTCGTTAGTGTAGATATAGAAGACGGTTATACAGACGGATCTCGTTAGTCTAGATATAGAAGACGGTTGAATAACGAGAGATCTCGTTAGTCTAGATATAGAAGACGGTTGCACAGACGGATCTCGTTGGTCTAGATATAGAAGAGGGTTGTACAACGACGGATCTCGTTAGTCTAGATATAGAGGACGGTTGTACAGACGAATCTCGTTAGTCTAGATATAGAAGACGGTTGTACAACGACGGAACTCGTTAGTCTAGATATAGAAGACGGTTGTACAGATGGATCTCGCTAGTCTAGATATTGAAGACGTTTGTCCAACGACGTATCTCGTTAGTCTAGATATAGAAAACGGTTGTACAGATGGATCTCGTTAGTCTAGATATAGAAGAGGGTTGTACAACGACGGATCTCGTTAGTCTAGATATAGAAGAGGGTTGTACAACGACGTATCTCGTTAGTGTAGATATAGAAGACGGTTATACAGACGGATCTCGTTAGTCTAGATATAGAAGACGGTTGAATAACGAGAGATCTCGTTAGTCTAGATATAGAAGACGGTTGTACAGACGGATCACGTTGGTCTAGATATAGAAAACAGTTGTACAGACGGATCTCGTTAGTCTAGATATAGAAGACGGTTGTACAACGACGGATCTCGTTAGTCTAGATATAGAAGAGGGTTGTATAACGAGAGATCTCGTTAGTCTAGATATAGAAGACGGTTGTACAGACGGATCTCGTTAGTCTAGATATAGAAGACGGTTGCGCAGACGGATCTCGTTAGTCTAGATATAGAAGACGGTTGTATAACGAGAGATCTCGTTAGTCTAGATATAGAAGACGGTTGTATAACGAGAGATCTCGTTAGTCTAGATATAGAAGACGGTTGTACAGACGGATCTCGTTAGTCTAGATATAGAAGACGGTTGTATAACGAGAGATCTCGTTAGTGTAGATATAAAAGACGGTTGTACAACGAGAGATCTCGTTAGTGTAGATATAAAAGACGGTTGTACAACGACGGATCTCGTTAGTCTAGATTTTGAAGACCTTTGTCCAAGGACGTATCTCGTTAGTCTAGATATAGATGACGGTTGTACAGACGTATCTCGTTAGTCTAGATATAGAAGACGGTTGTACAACGACGGATCTCGTTAGTCTAGATATAGAAGAGGGTTGTACAACAACGGATCTCGTTAGTCTAGATATAGAAGACGGTTGCGCAGACGGATCTCGTTAGTCTAGATATAGAAGACGGTTGTATAATGAGAGATCTCGTTAGTCTAGATATAGAAGACGGTTGTATAACGAGAGATCTCGTTAGTCTAGATATAGAAGACGGTTGTACAGGCGGATCTCGTTAGTCTAGATATAGAAGACGGTTGTATAACGAGAGACCCGTTAGTCTAGATATAGAAGACGGCTGTATAACGAGAGATCTCGATAGTCTAGATATAGAAGACGGTTGTACAGACGGATCTCGTTAGTCTAGATATAGAAGACGGTTGTATAACGAGAGATCTCGTTAGTGTAGATATAAAAGACGGTTGTACAACGACGGATGTCGTTAGTCTAGATATAGAAGACGGTTGAATAACGAGAGATCTCGTTAGTCTAGATATAGAAGACGGTTGAATAACGAGAGATCTCGTTAGTCTAGATATAGAAGACGGTTATACAGGCGGATCTCGTTAGTCTAGATATAGAAGACGGTTATACAGACGGATTTCGTTAGTCTAGTTATAGAAGACGGTTGAATATCGAGAGATCTCGTTAGTCTAGATATAGAAGACGGTTGAATAACGAGAGACCTCGTTAGTCTAGATATAGAAGACGGTTGTACATCGAGAGATCTCGTTAGTATAGATATAGAAGATGGTTGTACAACGACGGATGTCGTTAGTCTAGATATAGAAGACGGTTGTACAGACCGATCTCGTTAGTCTAGATATTGAAGACGTTTGTCCAACGACGTATCTCGTTAGTCTAGATATAGAAAACTGTTGTACAACGACGGATCTCGTTAGTCTAGATATAGAAGACGGTTGTACAGACGAATCTCGTTAGTCTAGATATAGAAGACGGTTGTACAACGACGGAACTCGTTAGTCTAGATATAGAAGACGGTTGTACAGATGGATCTCGCTAGTCTAGATATTGAAGACGTTTGTCCAACGACGTATCTCGTTAGTCTAGATATAGAAAACGGTTGTACAGATGGATCTCGTTAGTCTAGATATAGAAGAGGGTTGTACAACGACGTATCTCGTTAGTGTAGATATTGAAGACTGTTATACAGACGGATCTCGTTAGTCTAGATATAGAAGACGGTTGAATAACGAGAGATCTCGTTAGTCTAGATATAGAAGACGGTTGTACAGACGGATCACGTTGGTCTAGATATAGAAAACAGTTGTACAGACGGATCTCGTTAGTCTAGATATAGAAGACGGTTGTACAACGACGGATCTCGTTAGTCTAGATATTGAAGACGTTTGTCCAAGGACGTATCTCGTTAGTCTAGATATAGATGACGGTTGTACAGACGTATCTCGTTAGTCTAGATATAGAAGACGGTTGTACAGACGGATCACGTTGGTCTAGATATAGAAAACAGTTGTACAGACGGATCTCGTTAATCTAGATATAGAAGACGGTTGTACAGACGTATATCGTTACTCTAGATATAGAAGACGGTTGTACAGACGGATCTCGTTAGTCTAGATATAGAAGGCGGTTGTACAGACGGATCTCGTTAGTCTAGACATAGAAGACGGTTGTACAGACAGAGCTCGTTAGTCTAGATATAGAAGACGGATGTACAGACGGATCTCGTTAGTCTAGATATAGAAGACGGTTGTACAGACGGATCTCGTTAGTCTAGACATAGAAGACGGTTGTATAACGAGAGATCTCGTTAGTCTAGATATAGAAGACGGTTGCACAGACGGATCTCGTTAGTCTAGATATAGAAGACGGGATGTATAACGAGAGATCTCGTTAGTCTTGATATAGAAGACGGTTGTACAGACGGATCCCGTTAGTCTAGGTATAGAAGACGGTTGTACAACGACGGATCTCGTTAGTCTAGATATAGAAGACGGTTGTACAGACCGATCTCGTTAGTCTAGATATAGAAGACGGGATGTATAACGAGAGATCTCGTTAGTCTTGATATAGAAGACGGTTGTACAGACGGATCTCGTTAGTCTAGATATAGAAGACGGTTCTACAGACGGATTTCGTTAGTCTAGATATAGAAGACGGTTGTATAACGAGAGATCTCGTTAGTCTAGATATAGAAGATGGTTGTACAGACGGATCTCGTTAGTCTAGATATAGAAGACGGTTGTACAGACGGATCTCGTTAGTCTAGATATAGAAGACGGGATGTAGAACGCGAGATCTCGTTAGTCTAGATATAGAAGACGGTTGTACAGGCGGATCCCGTTAGTCTAGATGTAGAAGACGGTTGTACATCGAGAGATCTCGTTAGTATAGATATAGAAGACGGTTGTACAACGACGGATCTCGTTAGTCTAGATATAGAAGACGGTTGTACAGACCGATCTCGTTAGTCTAGATATTGAAGACGTTTGTCCAACGACGTATCTCGTTAGTCTAGATATAGAAAACTGTTGTACAGACGGATCTCGTTAGTCTAGATATAGAAGAGGGTTGTACAACGACGGATCTCGTTAGTCTAGATATAGAAGACGGTTGTACAGACGAATCTCGTTAGTCTAGATATAGAAGACGGTTGTACAACGACGGAACTCGTTAGTCTAGATATAGAAGACGGTTGTACAGATGGATCTCGCTAGTCTAGATATAGAAGACGGCTGTACAGACGGATCTCGTTAGTCTAGATATAGAAGGCGGTTGTACAGACGCATATCGTAAGTCCAGATATAGAAGACGGTTGTACAGACGGATCTCGTTAGTCTAAATATAGAAGACGGCTGTACAGACGGATCTCGTTAGTCTAGATATAGAAGGCGGTTGTACAGACGCATCTCGTAAGTCCAGATATAGAAGACGGTTGTACAGACGGATCTCGTTAGTCTAGATATAGAAGACGGGATGTAGAACGAGAGATCTCGTTAGTCTAGATATAGAAGACGGTTGTACAGGCGGATCCCGTTAGTCTAGATATAGAAGACGGTTGTACATCGAGAGATCTCGTTAGTATAGATATAGAAGACGGTTGTACAACGACGGATCTCGTTAGTCTAGATATAGAAGACGGTTGTACAGACCGATCTCTTCAGTCTAGATATTGAAGACGTTTGTCCAACGACGTATCTCGTTAGTCTAGATATAGAAAACTGTTGTACAACGACGGATCTCGTTAGTCTAGATATAGAAGACGGTTGTACAGACGAATCTCGTTAGTCTAGATATAGAAGACGGTTGTACAACGACGGAACTCGTTAGTCTAGATATAGAAGACGGTTGTACAGATGGATCTCGCTAGTCTAGATATTGAAGACGTTTGTCCAACGACGTATCTCGTTAGTCTAGATATAGAAAACGGTTGTACAGATGGATCTCGTTAGTCTAGATATAGAAGAGGGTTGTACAACGACGGATCTCGTTAGTCTAGATATAGAAGAGGGTTGTACAACGACGTATCTCGTTAGTGTAGATATAGAAGACGGTTATACAGACGGATCTCGTTAGTCTAGATATAGAAGACGGTTGAATAACGAGAGATCTCGTTAGTCTAGATATAGAAGACGGTTGCACAGACGGATCTCGTTGGTCTAGATATAGAAAACAGTTGTACAGACGGATCTCGTTAGTCTAGATATAGAAGACGGTTGTACAACGACGGATCTCGTTAGTCTAGATATTGAAGACGTTTGTCCAAGGACGTATCTCGTTAGTCTAGATATAGATGACGGTTGTACAGACGTATCTCGTTAGTCTAGATATAGAAGACGGTTGTACAGACGGATCACGTTGGTCTAGATATAGAAAACAGTTGTACAGACGGATCTCGTTAATCTAGATATAGAAGACGGTTGTACAGACGTATATCGTTAGTCTAGATATAGAAGACGGTTGTACAGACGGATCTCGTTAGTCTAGATATAGAAGGCGGTTGTACAGACGGATCTCGTTAGTCTAGACATAGAAGACGGTTGTACAGACAGAGCTCGTTAGTCTAGATATAGAAGACGGATGTACAGACGGATCTCGTTAGTCTAGATATAGAAGACGGTTGTACAGACGGATCTCGTTAGTCTAGACATAGAAGACGGTTGTATAACGAGAGATCTCGTTAGTCTAGATATAGAAGACGGTTGCACAGACGGATCTCGTTAGTCTAGATATAGAAGACGGGATGTATAACGAGAGATCTCGTTAGTCTTGATATAGAAGACGGTTGTACAGACGGATCCCGTTAGTCTAGGTATAGAAGACGGTTGTACAACGACGGATCTCGTTAGTCTAGATATAGAAGACGGTTGTACAGACCGATCTCGTTAGTCTAGATATTGAAGACGTTTGTCCAACGACGTATCTCGTTAGTCTAGATATAGAAAACTGTTGTACAGACGGATCTCGTTAGTCTAGATATAGAAGAGGGTTGTACAACGACGGATCTCGTTAGTCTAGATATAGAAGACGGTTGTACAGACGAATCTCGTTAGTCTAGATATAGAAGACGGGATGTATAACGAGAGATCTCGTTAGTCTTGATATAGAAGACGGTTGTACAGACGGATCCCGTTAGTCTAGGTATAGAAGACGGTTGTACATCGAGAGATCTCGTTAGTCTAGATATAGAAGACGGTTGTACAGACGGTTCTCGTTAGTCTAGATATAGAAGACGGTTGTAGAGACGGATCTCGGTAGTCTAGATAGAGAAGACGGTTGTACAACGACGGATCTCGTTAGTCTAGATATAGAAGACGGCTGTACAGACGGATCTCGTTAGTCTAGATATAGAAGGCGGTTGTACAGACGCATCTCGTAAGTCCAGATATAGAAGAGGGTTGTACAACGACGTATCTCGTTAGTGTAGATATAGAAGACGGTTATACAGACGGATCTCGTTAGTCTAGATATAGAAGACGGTTGAATAACGAGAGATCTCGTTAGTCTAGATATAGAAGACGGTTGCACAGACGGATCTCGTTGGTCTAGATATAGAAGACGGTTGTACAGACGGATCTCGTTAGTCTAGATATAGAAGACGGTTGTACAACGACGGATCTCGTTAGTCTAGATATTGAAGACGTTTGTCCAAGGACGTATCTCGTTAGTCTAGATATAGATGACGGTTGTACAGACGTATCTCGTTAGTCTAGATATAGAAAACGGTTGTACAGACGCATCTCGTTAGTCTAGATATAGAAGAGGGTTGTACAACAACGGATCTCGTTAGTCTAGATATAGAAGACGGTTGCACAGACGGATCTCGTTAGTCTAGATATAGAAGACGGTTATACAGACGGATCTCGTTAGTCTAGATATAGAAGACGGTTGAATAACGAGAGATCTCGTTAGTCTAGATATAGAAGACGGTTGTACAGACGGATCACGTTGGTCTAGATATAGAAAACAGTTGTACAGACGGATCTCGTTAGTCTAGATATAGAAGACGGTTGTACAACGACGGATCTCGTTAGTCTAGATATTGAAGACGTTTGTCCAAGGACGTATCTCGTTAGTCTAGATATAGATGACGGTTGTACAGACGTATCTCGTTAGTCTAGATATAGAAGACGGTTGTACAGACGGATCACGTTGGTCTAGATATAGAAAACAGTTGTACAGACGGATCTCGTTAATCTAGATATAGAAGAGGGTTGTACAGACGTATATCGTTAGTCTAGATATAGAAGACGGTTGTACAGACGGATCTCGTTAGTCTAGATATAGAAGGCGGTTGTACAGACGGATCTCGTTAGTCTAGACATAGAAGACGGTTGTACAGACAGAGCTCGTTAGTCTAGATATAGAAGACGGATGTACAGACGGATCTCGTTAGTCTAGATATAGAAGACGGTTGTACAGACGGATCTCGTTAGTCTAGACATAGAAGACGGTTGTACAGACGGATCTCGTTAGTCTAGATATAGAAGACGGTTGTATAACGAGAGATCTCGTTAGTCTAGATATAGAAGACGGTAGCACAGACGGATCTCGTTAGTCTAGATATAGAAAACGGTTGTACAGACGCATCTCGTTAGTCTAGATATAGAAGAGGGTTGTACAACAACGGATCTCGTTAGTCTAGATATAGAAGACGGTTGTACAGACGCATCTCGTAAGTCCAGATATAGAAGACGGTTGTACATCGAGAGATCTCGTTAGTCTAGATATAGAAGACGGTTGTACAGACGGTTCTCGTTAGTCTAGATATAGAAGACGGTTGTACAGACGGATCTCGTTAGTCTAGATATAGAAGACGGTTGTACAGACGGATCTCGTTAGTCTAGATATAGAAGAGGGTTGTATAACGAGAGATCTCGTTAGTCTAGATATAGAAGATGGTTGTACAGACGGATCTCGTTAGTCCAGATAAAGAAGACGGTTGTACAGACGGATCTCGTTAGTCTAGATATAGAAGACGGTTGTACAGACGGATCTCGTTAGTCTAGATATAGAAGACGGGATGTATAACGAGAGATCTCGTTAGTCTTGATATAGAAGACGGTTGTACAGACGGATCCCGTTAGTCTAGGTATAGAAGACGGTTGTACATCGGGAGATCTCGTTAGTCTAGATATAGAAGACGGTTGTACAGACGGTTCTCGTTAGTCTAGATATAGAAGACGGTTGTACAGACGGATCTCGGTAGTCTAGATATAGAAGACGGTTGTACAACGACGGATCTCGTTAGTCTAGATATAGAAGACGGCTGTACAGACGGATCTCGTTAGTCTAGATATAGAAGGCGGTTGTACAGACGCATCTCGTAAGTCCAGATATAGAAGACGGTTGTACAGACGGATCTCGTTAGTCTAGATATAGAAGACGGTTGTACAGACGGATCTCGTTAGTCTAGATATAGAAGAGGGTTGTATAACGAGAGATCTCGTTAGTCTAGATATAGAAGATGGTTGTACAGACGGATCTCGTTAGTCCAGATAAAGAAGACGGTTGTACAGACGGATCTCGTTAGTCTAGATATAGAAGACGGTTGTACAGACGGATCTCGTTAGTCTAGATATAGAAGACGGGATGTATAACGAGAGATCTCGTTAGTCTTGATATAGAAGACGGTTGTACAGACGGATCCCGTTAGTCTAGGTATAGAAGACGGTTGTACATCGAGAGATCTCGTTAGTCTAGATATAGAAGACGGTTGTACAGACGGTTCTCGTTAGTCTAGATATAGAAGACGGTTGTACAGACGGATCTCGGTAGTCTAGATATAGAAGACGGTTGTACAACGACGGATCTCGTTAGTCTAGATATAGAAGACGGCTGTACAGACGGATCTCGTTAGTCTAGATATAGAAGGCGGTTGTACAGACGCATCTCGTAAGTCCAGATATAGAAGACGGTTGTACAGACGGATCTCGTTAGTCTAGATATAGAAGACGGGATGTAGAACGAGAGATCTCGTTAGTCTAGATATAGAAGACGGTTGTACAGGCGGATCCCGTTAGTCTAGATATAGAAGACGGTTGTACATCGAGAGATCTCGTTAGTATAGATATAGAAGACGGTTGTACAACGACGGATCTCGTTAGTCTAGATATAGAAGACGGTTGTACAGACCGATCTCGTTAGTCTAGATATTGAAGACGTTTGTACAGACGGATCTCGTTAGTCTAGATATAGAAGACGGGATGTAGAACGAGAGATCTCGTTAGTCTAGATATAGAAGACGGTTGTACAGGCGGATCCCGTTAGTCTAGATATAGAAGACGGTTGTACATCGAGAGATCTCGTTAGTATAGATATAGAAGACGGTTGTACAACGACGGATCTCGTTAGTCTAGATATAGAAGACGGTTGTACAGACCGATCTCGTTAGTCTAGATATTGAAGACGTTTGTCCAACGACGTATCTCGTTAGTCTAGATATAGAAAACTGTTGTACAGACGGATCTCGTTAGTCTAGATATAGAAGAGGGTTGTACAACGACGGATCTCGTTAGTCTAGATATAGAAGACGGTTGTACAGACGAATCTCGTTAGTCTAGATATAGAAGACGGTTGTACAACGACGGAACTCGTTAGTCTAGATATAGAAGGCGGTTGTACAGACGCATCTCGTAAGTCCAGATATAGAAGACGGTTGTACCGACGGATCTCGTTAGTCTAGATATAGAAGACGGGATGTACATCGAGAGATCTCGTTAGTATAGATATAGAAGACGGTTGTACAACGACGGATCTCGTTAGTCTAGATATAGAAGACGGTTGTACAGACCGATCTCGTTAGTCTAGATATTGAAGACGTTTGTCCAACGACGTATCTCGTTAGTCTAGATATAGAAAACTGTTGTACAGACGGATCTCGTTAGTCTAGATATAGAAGAGGGTTGAATAACGAGAGATCTCGTTAGTCTAGATATAGAAGACGGTTGCACAGACGGATCTCGTTGGTCTAGATATAGAAGAGGGTTGTACAACGACGGATCTCGTTAGTCTAGATATAGAGGACGGTTGTACAGACGGATCTCGTTAGTCTAGATATAGAAGACGGGATGTAGAACGAGAGATCTCGTTAGTCTAGATATAGAAGACGGTTGTACAGGCGGATCCCGTTAGTCTAGATATAGAAGACGGTTGTACATCGAGAGATCTCGTTAGTCTAGATATAGAAGACGGTTGTACAGGCGGATCCCGTTAGTCTAGATATAGAAGACGGTTGTACATCGAGAGATCTCGTTAGTATAGATATAGAAGACGGTTGTACAACGACGGATCTCGTTAGTCTAGATATAGAAGACGGTTGTACAGACCGATCTCGTTAGTCTAGATATTGAAGACGTTTGTACAGACGGATCTCGTTAGTCTAGATATAGAAGACGGGATGTAGAACGAGAGATCTCGTTAGTCTAGATATAGAAGACGGTTGTACAGGCGGATCCCGTTAGTCTAGATATAGAAGACGGTTGTACATCGAGAGATCTCGTTAGTATAGATATAGAAGACGGTTGTACAACGACGGATCTCGTTAGTCTAGATATAGAAGACGGTTGTACAGACCGATCTCGTTAGTCTAGATATTGAAGACGTTTGTCCAACGACGTATCTCGTTAGTCTAGATATAGAAAACTGTTGTACAGACGGATCTCGTTAGTCTAGATATAGAAGAGGGTTGTACAACGACGGATCTCGTTAGTCTAGATATAGAAGACGGTTGTACAGACGAATCTCGTTAGTCTAGATATAGAAGACGGTTGTACAACGACGGAACTCGTTAGTCTAGATATAGAAGGCGGTTGTACAGACGCATCTCGTAAGTCCAGATATAGAAGACGGTTGTACAGACGGATCTCGTTAGTCTAGATATAGAAGACGGGATGTAGAACGAGAGATCTCGTTAGTCTAGATATAGAAGACGGTTGTACAGGCGGATCCCGTTAGTCTAGATATAGAAGACGGTTGTACATCGAGAGATCTCGTTAGTATAGATATAGAAGACGGTTGTACAACGACGGATCTCGTTAGTCTAGATATAGAAGACGGTTGTACAGACCGATCTCGTTAGTCTAGATATTGAAGACGTTTGTCCAACGACGTATCTCGTTAGTCTAGATATAGAAAACTGTTGTACAGACGGATCTCGTTAGTCTAGATATAGAAGAGGGTTGAATAACGAGAGATCTCGTTAGTCTAGATATAGAAGACGGTTGCACAGACGGATCTCGTTGGTCTAGATATAGAAGAGGGTTGTACAACGACGGATCTCGTTAGTCTAGATATAGAGGACGGTTGTACAGACGGATCTCGTTAGTCTAGATATAGAAGACGGGATGTAGAACGAGAGATCTCGTTAGTCTAGATATAGAAGACGGTTGTACAGGCGGATCCCGTTAGTCTAGATATAGAAGACGGTTGTACATCGAGAGATCTCGTTAGTATAGATATAGAAGACGGTTGTACAACGACGGATCTCGTTAGTCTAGATATAGAAGACGGTTGTACAGACCGATCTCGTTAGTCTAGATATTGAAGACGTTTGTACAGACGGATCTCGTTAGTCTAGATATAGAAGACGGGATGTAGAACGAGAGATCTCGTTAGTCTAGATATAGAAGACGGTTGTACAGGCGGATCCCGTTAGTCTAGATATAGAAGACGGTTGTACATCGAGAGATCTCGTTAGTATAGATATAGAAGACGGTTGTACAACGACGGATCTCGTTAGTCTAGATATAGAAGACGGTTGTACAGACCGATCTCGTTAGTCTAGATATTGAAGACGTTTGTCCAACGACGTATCTCGTTAGTCTAGATATAGAAAACTGTTGTACAGACGGATCTCGTTAGTCTAGATATAGAAGAGGGTTGTACAACGACGGATCTCGTTAGTCTAGATATAGAAAACTGTTGTACAGACGGATCTCGTTAGTCTAGATATAGAAGAGGGTTGAATAACGAGAGATCTCGTTAGTCTAGATATAGAAGACGGCTGTACAGACGGATCTCGTTAGTCTAGATATAGAAGGCGGTTGTACAGACGCATCTCGTAAGTCCAGATATAGAAGACGGTTGTACAGACGGATCTCGTTAGTCTAGATATAGAAGACGGGATGTAGAACGAGAGATCTCGTTAGTCTAGATATAGAAGACGGTTGTACAGGCGGATCCCGTTAGTCTAGATATAGAAGACGGTTGTACATCGAGA
This sequence comes from Andrena bicolor, assembly GCA_960531205.1. Lineage (NCBI taxonomy): Eukaryota > Metazoa > Arthropoda > Insecta > Hymenoptera > Andrenidae > Andrena > Andrena bicolor. The sequence continues at coordinate 934,096 of CAUIJW010000042.1, read as the reverse complement.
GATCTCGTTAGTATAGATATAGAAGACGGTTGTACAACGACGGATCTCGTTAGTCTAGATATAGAAGACGGTTGTACAGACCGATCTCGTTAGTCTAGATATTGAAGACGTTTGTCCAACGACGTATCTCGTTAGTCTAGATATAGAAAACTGTTGTACAGACGGATCTCGTTAGTCTAGATATAGAAGAGGGTTGTACAACGACGGATCTCGTTAGTCTAGATATAGAAGACGGTTGTACAGACGAATCTCGTTAGTCTAGATATAGAAGACGGTTGTACAACGACGGAACTCGTTAGTCTAGATATAGAAGACGGTTGTACAGATGGATCTCGCTAGTCTAGATATTGAAGACGTTTGTCCAACGACGTATCTCGTTTGTCTAGATATAGAAAACGGTTGTACAGATGGATCTCGTTAGTCTAGATATAGAAGAGGGTTGTACAACGACGGATCTCGTTAGTCTAGATATAGAAGAGGGTTGTACAACGACGTATCTCGTTAGTGTAGATATAGAAGACGGTTATACAGACGGATCTCGTTAGTCTAGATATAGAAGACGGTTGAATAACGAGAGATCTCGTTAGTCTAGATATAGAAGACGGTTGTACAGACGGATCACGTTGGTCTAGATATAGAAAACAGTTGTACAGACGGATCTCGTTAGTCTAGATATAGAAGACGGTTGTACAACGACGGATCTCGTTAGTCTAGATATAGAAGAGGGTTGTACAACAACGGATCTCGTTAGTCTAGATATAGAAGGCGGTTGTACAGACGCATCTCGTAAGTCCAGATATAGAAGAGGGTTGTACAACGACGTATCTCGTTAGTGTAGATATAGAAGACGGTTATACAGACGGATCTCGTTAGTCTAGATATAGAAGACGGTTGAATAACGAGAGATCTCGTTAGTCTAGATATAGAAGACGGTTGCACAGACGGATCTCGTTGGTCTAGATATAGAAGAGGGTTGTACAACGACGGATCTCGTTAGTCTAGATATAGAGGACGGTTGTACAGACGAATCTCGTTAGTCTAGATATAGAAGACGGTTGTACAACGACGGAACTCGTTAGTCTAGATATAGAAGACGGTTGTACAGATGGATCTCGCTAGTCTAGATATTGAAGACGTTTGTCCAACGACGTATCTCGTTAGTCTAGATATAGAAAACGGTTGTACAGATGGATCTCGTTAGTCTAGATATAGAAGAGGGTTGTACAACGACGGATCTCGTTAGTCTAGATATAGAAGAGGGTTGTACAACGACGTATCTCGTTAGTGTAGATATAGAAGACGGTTATACAGACGGATCTCGTTAGTCTAGATATAGAAGACGGTTGAATAACGAGGGATCTCGTTAGTCTAGATATAGAAGACGGTTGTACAGACGGATCACGTTGGTCTAGATATAGAAAACAGTTGTACAGACGGATCTCGTTAGTCTAGATATAGAAGACGGTTGTACAACGACGGATCTCGTTAGTCTAGATATAGAAGAGGGTTGTATAACGAGAGATCTCGTTAGTCTAGATATAGAAGACGGTTGTACAGACGGATCTCGTTAGTCTAGATATAGAAGACGGTTGCGCAGACGGATCTCGTTAGTCTAGATATAGAAGACGGTTGTATAACGAGAGATCTCGTTAGTCTAGATATAGAAGACGGTTGTATAACGAGAGATCTCGTTAGTCTAGATATAGAAGACGGTTGTACAGACGGATCTCGTTAGTCTAGATATAGAAGACGGTTGTATAACGAGAGATCTCGTTAGTGTAGATATAAAAGACGGTTGTACAACGAGAGATCTCGTTAGTGTAGATATAAAAGACGGTTGTACAACGACGGATCTCGTTAGTCTAGATTTTGAAGACCTTTGTCCAAGGACGTATCTCGTTAGTCTAGATATAGATGACGGTTGTACAGACGTATCTCGTTAGTCTAGATATAGAAGACGGTTGTACAACGACGGATCTCGTTAGTCTAGATATAGAAGAGGGTTGTACAACAACGGATCTCGTTAGTCTAGATATAGAAGACGGTTGCGCAGACGGATCTCGTTAGTCTAGATATAGAAGACGGTTGTATAATGAGAGATCTCGTTAGTCTAGATATAGAAGACGGTTGTATAACGAGAGATCTCGTTAGTCTAGATATAGAAGACGGTTGTACAGGCGGATCTCGTTAGTCTAGATATAGAAGACGGTTGTATAACGAGAGACCCGTTAGTCTAGATATAGAAGACGGCTGTATAACGAGAGATCTCGATAGTCTAGATATAGAAGACGGTTGTACAGACGGATCTCGTTAGTCTAGATATAGAAGACGGTTGTATAACGAGAGATCTCGTTAGTGTAGATATAAAAGACGGTTGTACAACGACGGATGTCGTTAGTCTAGATATAGAAGACGGTTGAATAACGAGAGATCTCGTTAGTCTAGATATAGAAGACGGTTGAATAACGAGAGATCTCGTTAGTCTAGATATAGAAGACGGTTATACAGGCGGATCTCGTTAGTCTAGATATAGAAGACGGTTATACAGACGGATTTCGTTAGTCTAGTTATAGAAGACGGTTGAATATCGAGAGATCTCGTTAGTCTAGATATAGAAGACGGTTGAATAACGAGAGACCTCGTTAGTCTAGATATAGAAGACGGTTGTACAGACCGATCTCGTTAGTCTAGATATTGAAGACGTTTGTCCAACGACGTATCTCGTTAGTCTAGATATAGAAAACTGTTGTACAGACGGATCTCGTTAGTCTAGATATAGAAGAGGGTTGTACAACGACGGATCTCGTTAGTCTAGATATAGAAGACGGTTGTACAGACGAATCTCGTTAGTCTAGATATAGAAGACGGGATGTATAACGAGAGATCTCGTTAGTCTTGATATAGAAGACGGTTGTACAGACGGATCCCGTTAGTCTAGGTATAGAAGACGGTTGTACATCGAGAGATCTCGTTAGTCTAGATATAGAAGACGGTTGTACAGACGGTTCTCGTTAGTCTAGATATAGAAGACGGTTGTAGAGACGGATCTCGGTAGTCTAGATATAGAAGACGGTTGTACAACGACGGATCTCGTTAGTCTAGATATAGAAGACGGCTGTACAGACAGATCTCGTTAGTCTAGATATAGAAGGCGGTTGTACAGACGCATCTCGTAAGTCCAGATATAGAAGAGGGTTGTACAACGACGTATCTCGTTAGTGTAGATATAGAAGACGGTTATACAGACGGATCTCGTTAGTCTAGATATAGAAGACGGTTGAATAACGAGAGATCTCGTTAGTCTAGATATAGAAGACGGTTGCACAGACGGATCTCGTTGGTCTAGATATAGAAGACGGTTGTACACACGGATCTCGTTAGTCTAGATATAGGAGACGGTTGTACAACGACGGATCTCGTTAGTCTAGATATTGAAGACGTTTGTCCAAGGACGTATCTCGTTAGTCTAGATATAGATGACGGTTGTACAGACGTATCTCGTTAGTCTAGATATAGAAAACGGTTGTACAGACGCATCTCGTTAGTCTAGATATAGAAGAGGGTTGTACAACAACGGATCTCGTTAGTCTGGATATAGAAGACGGTTGCACAGACGGATCTCGTTAGTCTAGATATAGAAGACGGTTATACAGACGGATCTCGTTAGTCTAGATATAGAAGACGGTTGAATAACGAGAGATCTCGTTAGTCTAGATATAGAAGACGGTTGTACAGACGGATCACGTTGGTCTAGATATAGAAAACAGTTGTACAGACGGATCTCGTTAGTCTAGATATAGAAGACGGTTGTACAACGACGGATCTCGTTAGTCTAGATATTGAAGACGTTTGTCCAAGGACGTATCTCGTTAGTCTAGATATAGATGACGGTTGTACAGACGTATCTCGTTAGTCTAGATATAGAAGACGGTTGTACAGACGGATCACGTTGGTCTAGATATAGAAAACAGTTGTACAGACGGATCTCGTTAATCTAGATATAGAAGACGGTTGTACAGACGTATATCGTTAGTCTAGATATAGAAGACGGTTGTACAGACGCATCTCGTTAGTCTAGATATAGAAGGCGGTTGTACAGACGGATCTCGTTAGTCTAGACATAGAAGACGGTTGTACAGACAGAGCTCGTTAGTCTAGATATAGAAGACGGATGTACAGACGGATCTCGTTAGTCTAGATATAGAAGACGGTTGTACAGACGGATCTCGTTAGTCTAGACATAGAAGACGGTTGTACAGACGGATCTCGTTAGTCTAGATATAGAAGACTATTGTATAACGAGAGATCTCGTTAGTCTAGATATAGAAGACGGTAGCACAGACGGATCTCGTTAGTCTAGATATAGAAAACGGTTGTACAGACGCATCTCGTTAGTCTAGATATAGAAGAGGGTTGTACAACAACGGATCTCGTTAGTCTAGATATAGAAGACGGTTGTACTGACGCATCTCGTAAGTCCAGATATAGAAGACGGTTGTACAGACGGATCTCGTTAGTCTAGATATAGAAGACGGGATGTAGAACGAGAGATCTCGTTAGTCTAGATATAGAAGACGGTTGTACAGGCGGATCCCGTTAGTCTAGATATAGAAGACGGTTGTACATCGAGAGATCTCGTTAGTATAGATATAGAAGACGGTTGTACAGACGGATCTCGTTAGTCTAGATATAGAAGACGGTTGTACAGACGGATCTCGTTAGTCTAGATATAGAAGACGGGATGTATAACGAGAGATCTCGTTAGTCTTGATATAGAAGACGGTTGTACAGACGGATCCCGTTAGTCTAGGTAAAGAAGACGGTTGTACATCGAGAGATCTCGTTAGTCTAGATATAGAAGACGGTTGTACAGACGGTTCTCGTTAGTCTAGATATAGAAGACGGGATGTATAACGAGAGATCTCGTTAGTCTTGATATAGAAGACGGTTGTACAGACGGATCCCGTTAGTCTAGGTATAGAAGACGGTTGTACATCGAGAGATCTCGTTAGTCTAGATATAGAAGACGGTTGTACAGACGGTTCTCGTTAGTGTAGATATAGAAGACGGTTGTACAGACGGATCTCGGTAGTCTAGATATAGAAGACGGTTGTACAACGACGGATCTCGTTAGTCTAGATATAGAAGACGGCTGTACAGACGGATCTCGTTAGTCTAGATATAGAAGACGGGATGTATAACGAGAGATCTCGTTAGTCTTGATATAGAAGACGGTTGTACAGACGGATCCCGTTAGTCTAGGTATAGAAGACGGTTGTACATCGAGAGATCTCGTTAGTCTAGATATAGAAGACGGTTGTACAGACGGTTCTCGTTAGTCTAGATATAGAAGACGGTTGTACAGACGGATCTCGGTAGTCTAGATATAGAAGACGGTTGTACAACGACGGATCTCGTTAGTCTAGATATAGAAGACGGCTGTACAGACGGATCTCGTTAGTCTAGATATAGAAGGCGGTTGTACAGACGCATCTCGTAAGTCCAGATATAGAAGACGGTTGTACAGACGGATCTCGTTAGTCTAGATATAGAAGACGGTTGTACAGACGGATCTCGTTAGTCTAGATATAGAAGAGGGTTGTATAACGAGAGATCTCGTTAGTCTAGATATAGAAGATGGTTGTACAGACGGATCTCGTTAGTCCAGATAAAGAAGACGGTTGTACAGACGGATCTCGTTAGTCTAGATATAGAAGACGGTTGTACAGACGGATCTCGTTAGTCTAGATATAGAAGACGGGATGTATAACGAGAGATCTCGTTAGTCTTGATATAGAAGACGGTTGTACAGACGGATCCCGTTAGTCTAGGCATAGAAGACGGTTGTACATCGAGAGATCTCGTTAGTCTAGATATAGAAGACGGTTGTACAGACGGTTCTCGTTAGTCTAGATATAGAAGACGGTTGTACAGACGGATCTCGGTAGTCTAGATATAGAAGACGGTTGTATAACGAGAGATCTCGTTAGTGTAGATATAAAAGACGGTTGTACAACGACGGATGTCGTTAGTCTAGATATAGAAGACGGTTGAATAACGAGAGATCTCGTTAGTCTAGATATAGAAGACGGTTGAATAACGAGAGATCTCGTTAGTCTAGATATAGAAGACGGTTATACAGGCGGATCTCGTTAGTCTAGATATAGAAGACGGTTATACAGACGGATTTCGTTAGTCTAGATATAGAAGACGGTTGAATATCGAGAGATCTCGTTAGTCTAGATATAGAAGACGGTTGAATAACGAGAGACCTCGTTAGTCTAGATATAGAAGACGGTTGTACAGACCGATCTCGTTAGTCTAGATATTGAAGACGTTTGTCCAACGACGTATCTCGTTAGTCTAGATATAGAAAACTGTTGTACAGACGGATCTCGTTAGTCTAGATATAGAAGAGGGTTGTACAACGACGGATCTCGTTAGTCTAGATATAGAAGACGGTTGAATAACGAGAGACCTCGTTAGTCTAGATATAGAAGACGGTTGTACAGACCGATCTCGTTAGTCTAGATATTGAAGACGTTTGTCCAACGACGTATCTCGTTAGTCTAGATATAGAAAACTGTTGTACAGACGGATCTCGTTAGTCTAGATATAGAAGAGGGTTGTACAACGACGGATCTCGTTAGTCTAGATATTGAAGACGTTTGTCCAAGGACGTATCTCGTTAGTCTAGATATAGATGACGGTTGTACAGACGTATCTCGTTAGTCTAGATATAGAAAACGGTTGTACAGACGCATCTCGTTAGTCTAGATATAGAAGAGGGTTGTACAACAACGGATCTCGTTAGTCTGGATATAGAAGACGGTTGCACAGACGGATCTCGTTAGTCTAGATATAGAAGACGGTTATACAGACGGATCTCGTTAGTCTAGATATAGAAGACGGTTGAATAACGAGAGATCTCGTTAGTCTAGATATAGAAGACGGTTGTACAGACGGATCACGTTGGTCTAGATATAGAAAACAGTTGTACAGACGGATCTCGTTAGTCTAGATATAGAAGACGGTTGTACAACGACGGATCTCGTTAGTCTAGATATTGAAGACGTTTGTCCAAGGACGTATCTCGTTAGTCTAGATATAGATGACGGTTGTACAGACGTATCTCGTTAGTCTAGATATAGAAGACGGTTGTACAGACGGATCACGTTGGTCTAGATATAGAAAACAGTTGTACAGACGGATCTCGTTAATCTAGATATAGAAGACGGTTGTACAGACGTATATCGTTAGTCTAGATATAGAAGACGGTTGTACAGACGCATCTCGTTAGTCTAGATATAGAAGGCGGTTGTACAGACGGATCTCGTTAGTCTAGACATAGAAGACGGTTGTACAGACAGAGCTCGTTAGTCTAGATATAGAAGACGGATGTACAGACGGATCTCGTTAGTCTAGATATAGAAGACGGTTGTACAGACGGATCTCGTTAGTCTAGACATAGAAGACGGTTGTACAGACGGATCTCGTTAGTCTAGATATAGAAGACGGTTGTATAACGAGAGATCTCGTTAGTCTAGATATAGAAGACGGTAGCACAGACGGATCTCGTTAGTCTAGATATAGAAAACGGTTGTACAGACGCATCTCGTTAGTCTAGATATAGAAGAGGGTTGTACAACAACGGATCTCGTTAGTCTAGATATAGAAGACGGTTGTACTGACGCATCTCGTAAGTCCAGATATAGAAGACGGTTGTACAGACGGATCTCGTTAGTCTAGATATAGAAGACGGGATGTAGAACGAGAGATCTCGTTAGTCTAGATATAGAAGACGGTTGTACAGGCGGATCCCGTTAGTCTAGATATAGAAGACGGTTGTACATCGAGAGATCTCGTTAGTATAGATATAGAAGACGGTTGTACAGACGGATCTCGTTAGTCTAGATATAGAAGACGGTTGTACAGACGGATCTCGTTAGTCTAGATATAGAAGACGGGATGTATAACGAGAGATCTCGTTAGTCTTGATATAGAAGACGGTTGTACAGACGGATCCCGTTAGTCTAGGTATAGAAGACGGTTGTACATCGAGAGATCTCGTTAGTCTAGATATAGAAGACGGTTGTACAGACGGTTCTCGTTAGTCTAGATATAGAAGACGGGATGTATAACGAGAGATCTCGTTAGTCTTGATATAGAAGACGGTTGTACAGACGGATCCCGTTAGTCTAGGTATAGAAGACGGTTGTACATCGAGAGATCTCGTTAGTCTAGATATAGAAGACGGTTGTACAGACGGTTCTCGTTAGTGTAGATATAGAAGACGGTTGTACAGACGGATCTCGGTAGTCTAGATATAGAAGACGGTTGTACAACGACGGATCTCGTTAGTCTAGATATAGAAGACGGCTGTACAGACGGATCTCGTTAGTCTAGATATAGAAGACGGTTGTACAGACGGATCTCGTTAGTCTAGATATAGAAGACGGGATGTATAACGAGAGATCTCGTTAGTCTTGATATAGAAGACGGTTGTACAGACGGATCCCGTTAGTCTAGGTATAGAAGACGGTTGTACATCGAGAGATCTCGTTAGTCTAGATATAGAAGACGGTTGTACAGACGGTTCTCGTTAGTCAAGATATAGAAGACGGTTGTACAGACGGATCTCGGTAGTCTAGATATAGAAGACGGTTGTACAACGACGGATCTCGTTAGTCTAGATATAGAAGACGGCTGTACAGACGGATCTCGTTAGTCTAGATATAGAAGGCGGTTGTACAGACGCATCTCGTAAGTCCAGATATAGAAGACGGTTGTACAGACGGATCTCGTTAGTCTAGATATAGAAGACGGTTGTACAGACGGATCTCGTTAGTCTAGATATAGAAGAGGGTTGTATAACGAGAGATCTCGTTAGTCTAGATATAGAAGATGGTTGTACAGACGGATTTCGTTAGTCCAGATAAAGAAGACGGTTGTACAGACGGATCTCGTTAGTCTAGATATAGAAGACGGTTGTACAGACGGATCTCGTTAGTCTAGATATAGAAGACGGGATGTATAACGAGAGATCTCGTTAGTCTTGATATAGAAGACGGTTGTACAGACGGATCCCGTTAGTCTAGGCATAGAAGACGGTTGTACATCGAGAGATCTCGTTAGTCTAGATATAGAAAACGGTTGTACAGACGGTTCTCGTTAGTCTAGATATAGAAGACGGTTGTACAGACGGATCTCGGTAGTCTAGATATAGAAGACGGTTGTACAACGACGGATCTCGTTAGTCTAGATATAGAAGACGGCTGTACAGACGGATATCGTTAGTCTAGATATAGAAGGCGGTTGTACAGACGCATCTCGTAAGTCCAGATATAGAAGACGGTTGTACAGACGGATCTCGTTAGTCTAGATATAGAAGACGGCTGTACAGACGGATCTCGTTAGTCTAGATATAGAAGGCGGTTGTACAGACGCATCTCGTAAGTCCAGATATAGAAGACGGTTGTACAGACGGATCTCGTTAGTCTAGATATAGAAGACGGGATGTAGAACGAGAGATCTCGTTAGTCTAGATATAGAAGACGGTTGTACAGGCGGATCCCGTTAGTCTAGATATAGAAGACGGTTGTACATCGAGAGATCTCGTTAGTATAGATATAGAAGATGGTTGTACAACGACGGATCTCGTTAGTCTAGATATAGAAGACGGTTGTACAGACCGATCTCGTTAGTCTAGATATTGAAGACGTTTGTCCAACGACGTATCTCGTTAGTCTAGATATAGAAAACTGTTGTACAACGCGACGGATCTCGTTAGTCTAGATATAGAAGACGGTTGTACAGACGAATCTCGTTAGTCTAGATATAGAAGACGGTTGTACAACGACGGAACTCGTTAGTCTAGATATAGAAGACGGTTGTACAGATGGATCTCGCTAGTCTAGATATTGAAGACGTTTGTCCAACGACGTATCTCGTTAGTCTAGATATAGAAAACGGTTGTACAGATGGATCTCGTTAGTCTAGATATAGAAGAGGGTTGTACAACGACGTATCTCGTTAGTGTAGATATTGAAGACGGTTATACAGACGGATCTCGTTAGTCTAGATATAGAAGACGGTGGAATAACGAGAGATCTCGTTAGTCTAGATATAGAAGACGGTTGTACAGACGGATCACGTTGGTCTAGATATAGAAAACAGTTGTACAGACGGATCTCGTTAGTCTAGATATAGAAGACGGTTGTACAACGACGGATCTCGTTAGTCTAGATATTGAAGACGTTTGTCCAAGGACGTATCTCGTTAGTCTAGATATAGATGACGGTTGTACAGACGTATCTCGTTAGTCTAGATATAGAAGACGGTTGTACAGACGGATCACGTTGGTCTAGATATAGAAAACAGTTGTACAGACGGATCTCGTTAATCTAGATATAGAAGACGGTTGTACAGACGTATATCGTTAGTCTAGATATAGAAGACGGTTGTACAGACGGATCTCGTTAGTCTAGATATAGAAGGCGGTTGTACAGACGGATCTCGTTAGTCTAGACATAGAAGACGGTTGTACAGACAGAGCTCGTTAGTCTAGATATAGAAGACGGATGTACAGACGGATCTCGTTAGTCTAGATATAGAAGACGGTTGTACAGACGGATCTCGTTAGTCTAGACATAGAAGACGGTTGTATAACGAGAGATCTCGTTAGTCTAGATATAGAAGACGGTTGCACAGACGGATCTCGTTAGTCTAGATATAGAAGACGGGATGTATAACGAGAGATCTCGTTAGTCTTGATATAGAAGACGGTTGTACAGACGGATCCCGTTAGTCTAGGTATAGAAGACGGTTGTACAACGACGGATCTCGTTAGTCTAGATATAGAAGACGGTTGTACAGACCGATCTCGTTAGTCTAGATATAGAAGACGGGATGTATAACGAGAGATCTCGTTAGTCTTGATATAGAAGACGGTTGTACAGACGGATCCCGTTAGTCTAGGTATAGAAGACGGTTGTACAACGACGGATCTCGTTAGTCTAGATATAGAAGACGGTTGTACAGACCGATCTCGTTAATCTAGATATAGAAGACGGTTGTACAGACGTATATCGTTAGTCTAGATATAGAAGACGGTTGTACAGACGCATCTCGTTAGTCTAGATATAGAAGGCGGTTGTACAGACGGATCTCGTTAGTCTAGACATAGAAGACGGTTGTACAGACAGAGCTCGTTAGTCTAGATATAGAAGACGGATGTACAGACGGATCTCGTTAGTCTAGATATAGAAGACGGTTGTACAGACGGATCTCGTTAGTCTAGACATAGAAGACGGTTGTACAGACAGAGCTCGTTAGTCTAGATATAGAAGACGGATGTACAGACGGATCTCGTTAGTCTAGATATAGAAGACGGTTGTACAGACGGATCTCGTTAGTCTAGACATAGAAGACGGTTGTACAGACGGATCTCGTTAGTCTAGATATAGAAGACGGTTGTATAACGAGAGATCTCTTTAGTCTAGATATAGAAGACGGTAGCACAGACGGATCTCGTTAGTCGGGATATAGAAAACGGTTGTACAGACGCATCTCGTTAGTCTAGATATAGAAGAGGGTTGTACAACAACGGATCTCGTTAGTCTAGATATAGAAGACGGTTGTACTGACGCATCTCGTAAGTCCAGATATAGAAGACGGTTGTACAGACGGATCTCGTTAGTCTAGATATAGAAGACGGGATGTAGAACGAGAGATCTCGTTAGTCTAGATATAGAAGACGGTTGTACAGGCGGATCCCGTTAGTCTAGATATAGAAGACGGTTGTACATCGAGAGATCTCGTTAGTATAGATATAGAAGACGGTTGTACAGACGGATCTCGTTAGTCTAGATATAGAAGACGGTTGTACAGACGGATCTCGTTAGTCTAGATATAGAAGACGGGATGTATAACGAGAGATCTCGTTAGTCTTGATATAGAAGACGGTTATACAGACGGATCCCGTTAGTCTAGGTATAGAAGACGGTTGTACATCGAGAGATCTCGTTAGTCTAGATATAGAAGACGGTTGTACAGACGGTTCTCGTTAGTCTAGATATAGAAGACGGGATGTATAACGAGAGATCTCGTTAGTCTTGATATAGAAGACGGTTGTACAGACGGATCCCGTTAGTCTAGGTATAGAAGACGGTTGTACACCGAGAGATCTCGTTAGTCTAGATATAGAAGACGGTTGTACAGACGGTTCTCGTTAGTGTAGATATAGAAGACGGTTGTACAACGACGGGTCTCGTTAGTCTAGATATAGAAGACGGCTGTACAGACGGATCTCGTTAGTCTAGATATAGAAGACGGTTGTACAGACGGATCTCGTTAGTCTAGATATAGAAGACGGGATGTATAACGAGAGATCTCGTTAGTCTTGATATAGAAGACGGTTGTACAGACGGATCCCGTTAGTCTAGGTATAGAAGACGGTTGTACATCGAGAGATCTCGTTAGTCTAGATATAGAAGACGGTTGTACAGACGGTTCTCGTTAGTCTAGATATAGAAGACGGTTGTACAGACGGATCTCGGTAGTCTAGATATAGAAGACGGTTGTACAACGACGGATCTCGTTAGTCTAGATATAGAAGACGGCTGTACAGACGGATCTCGTTAGTCTAGATATAGAAGGCGGTTGTACAGACGCATCTCGTAAGTCCAGATATAGAAGACGGTTGTACAGACGGATCTCGTTAGTCTAGATATAGAAGACGGTTGTACAGACGGATCTCGTTAGTCTAGATATAGAAGAGGGTTGTATAACGAGAGATCTCGTTAGTCTAGATATAGAAGATGGTTGTACAGACGGATCTCGTTAGTCCAGATAAAGAAGACGGTTGTACAGACGGATCTCGTTAGTCTAGATATAGAAGACGGTTGTACAGACGGATCTCGTTAGTCTAGATATAGAAGACGGGATGTATAACGAGAGATCTCGTTAGTCTTGATATAGAAGACGGTTGTACAGACGGATCCCGTTAGTCTAGGCATAGAAGACGGTTGTACATCGAGAGATCTCGTTAGTCTAGATATAGAAGACGGTTGTACAGACGGTTCTCGTTAGTCTAGATATAGAAGACGGTTGTACAGACGGATCTCGGTAGTCTAGATATAGAAGACGGTTGTACAACGACGGATCTCGTTAGTCTAGATATAGAAGACGGCTGTACAGACGGATCTCGTTAGTCTAGATATAGAAGGCGGTTGTACAGACGCATCTCGTAAGTCCAGATATAGAAGACGGTTGTACAGACGGATCTCGTTAGTCTAGATATAGAAGACGGCTGTACAGACGGATCTCGTTAGTCTAGATATAGAAGGCGGTTGTACAGACGCATCTCGTAAGTCCAGATATAGAAGACGGTTGTACAGACGGATCTCGTTAGTCTAGATATAGAAGACGGGATGTAGAACGAGAGATCTCGTTAGTCTAGATATAGAAGACGGTTGTACAGGCGGATCCCGTTAGTCTAGATATAGAAGACGGTTGTACATCGAGAGATCTCGTTAGTATAGATATAGAAGATGGTTGTACAACGACGGATCTCGTTAGTCTAGATATAGAAGACGGTTGTACAGACCGATCTCGTTAGTCTAGATATTGAAGACGTTTGTCCAACGACGTATCTCGTTAGTCTAGATATAGAAAACTGTTGTACAACGCGACGGATCTCGTTAGTCTAGATATAGAAGACGGTTGTACAGACGAATCTCGTTAGTCTAGATATAGAAGACGGTTGTACAACGACGGAACTCGTTAGTCTAGATATAGAAGACGGTTGTACAGATGGATCTCGCTAGTCTAGATATTGAAGACGTTTGTCCAACGACGTATCTCGTTAGTCTAGATATAGAAAACGGTTGTACAGATGGATCTCGTTAGTCTAGATATAGAAGAGGGTTGTACAACGACGTATCTCGTTAGTGTAGATATTGAAGACGTTTATACAGACGGATCTCGTTAGTCTAGATATAGAAGACGGTGGAATAACGAGAGATCTCGTTAGTCTAGATATAGAAGACGGTTGTACAGACGGATCACGTTGGTCTAGATATAGAAAACAGTTGTACAGACGGATCTCGTTAGTCTAGATATAGAAGACGGTTGTACAACGACGGATCTCGTTAGTCTAGATATTGAAGACGTTTGTCCAAGGACGTATCTCGTTAGTCTAGATATAGATGACGGTTGTACAGACGTATCTCGTTAGTCTAGATATAGAAGACGGTTGTACAGACGGATCACGTTGGTCTAGATATAGAAAACAGTTGTACAGACGGATCTCGTTAATCTAGATATAGAAGACGGTTGTACAGACGTATATCGTTAGTCTAGATATAGAAGACGGTTGTACAGACGGATCTCGTTAGTCTAGATATAGAAGGCGGTTGTACAGACGGATCTCGTTAGTCTAGACATAGAAGACGGTTGTACAGACAGAGCTCGTTAGTCTAGATATAGAAGACGGATGTACAGACGGATCTCGTTAGTCTAGATATAGAAGACGGTTGTACAGACGGATCTCGTTAGTCTAGACATAGAAGACGGTTGTATAACGAGAGATCTCGTTAGTCTAGATATAGAAGACGGTTGCACAGACGGATCTCGTTAGTCTAGATATAGAAGACGGGATGTATAACGAGAGATCTCGTTAGTCTTGATATAGAAGACGGTTGTACAGACGGATCCCGTTAGTCTAGGTATAGAAGACGGTTGTACAACGACGGATCTCGTTAGTCTAGATATAGAAGACGGTTGTACAGACCGATCTCGTTAGTCTAGATATAGAAGACGGGATGTATAACGAGAGATCTCGTTAGTCTTGATATAGAAGACGGTTGTACAGACGGATCCCGTTAGTCTAGGTATAGAAGACGGTTGTACATCGAGAGATCTCGTTAGTCTAGATATAGAAGACGGTTGTACAGACGGTTCTCGTTAGTCTAGATATAGAAGACGGTTGTAGAGACGGATCTCGGTAGTCTAGATATAGAAGACGGTTGTACAACGACGGATCTCGTTAGTCTAGATATAGAAGACGGCTGTACAGACGGATCTCGTTAGTCTAGATATAGAAGGCGGTTGTACAGACGCATCTCGTAAGTCCAGATATAGAAGAGGGTTGTACAACGACGTATCTCGTTAGTGTAGATATAGAAGACGGTTATACAGACGGATCTCGTTAGTCTAGATATAGAAGACGGTTGCACAGACGGATCTCGTTGGTCTAGATATAGAAGACGGTTGTACAGACGGATCTCGTTAGTCTAGATATAGAAGACGGTTGTACAACGACGGATCTCGTTAGTCTAGATATTGAAGACGTTTGTCCAAGGACGTATCTCGTTAGTCTAGATATAGATGACGGTTGTACAGACGTATCTCGTTAGTCTAGATATAGAAAACGGTTGTACAGACGCATCTCGTTAGTCTAGATATAGAAGAGGGTTGTACAACAACGGATCTCGTTAGTCTAGATATAGAAGACGGTTGCACAGACGGATCTCGTTAGTCTAGATATAGAAGACGGTTATACAGACGGATCTCGTTAGTCTAGATATAGAAGACGGTTGAATAACGAGAGATCTCGTTAGTCTAGATATAGAAGACGGTTGTACAGACGGATCACGTTGGTCTAGATATAGAAAACAGTTGTACAGACGGATCTCGTTAGTCTAGATATAGAAGACGGTTGTACAACGACGGATCTCGTTAGTCTAGATATTGAAGACGTTTGTCCAAGGACGTATCTCGTTAGTCTAGATATAGATGACGGTTGTACAGACGTATCTCGTTAGTCTAGATATAGAAGACGGTTGTACAGACGGATCACGTTGGTCTAGATATAGAAAACAGTTGTACAGACGGATCTCGTTAATCTAGATATAGAAGACGGTTGTACAGACGTATATCGTTAGTCTAGATATAGAAGACGGTTGTACAGACGGATCTCGTTAGTCTAGATATAGAATGCGGTTGTACAGACGGATCTCGTTAGTCTAGACATAGAAGACGGTTGTACAGACAGAGCTCGTTAGTCTAGATATAGAAGACGGATGTACAGACGGATCTCGTTAGTCTAGATATAGAAGACGGTTGTACAGACGGATCTCGTTAGTCTAGACATAGAAGACGGTTGTACAGACGGATCTCGTTAGTCTAGATATAGAAGACGGTTGTATAACGAGAGATCTCGTTAGTCTAGATATAGAAGACGGTAGCACAGACGGATCTCGTTAGTCTAGATATAGAAAACGGTTGTACAGACGCATCTCGTTAGTCTTGATATAGAAGAGGGTTGTACAACAACGGATCTCGTTAGTCTAGATATAGAAGACGGTTGTACAGACGCATCTCGTAAGTCCAGATATAGAAGACGGTTGTACATCGAGAGATCTCGTTAGTCTAGATATAGAAGACGGTTGTACAGACGGTTCTCGTTAGTCTAGATATAGAAGACGGTTGTACAGACGGATCTCGTTAGTCTAGATATAGAAGACGGTTGTACAGACGGATCTCGTTAGTCTAGATATAGAAGAGGGTTGTATAACGAGAGATCTCGTTAGTCTAGATATAGAAGATGGTTGTACAGACGGATCTCGTTAGTCCAGATAAAGAAGACGGTTGTACAGACGGATCTCGTTAGTCTAGATATAGAAGACGGTTGTACAGACGGATCTCGTTAGTCTAGATATAGAAGACGGGATGTATAACGAGAGATCTCGTTAGTCTTGATATAGAAGACGGTTGTACAGACGGATCCCGTTAGTCTAGGTATAGAAGACGGTTGTACATCGAGAGATCTCGTTAGTCTAGATATAGAAGACGGTTGTACAGACGGTTCTCGTTAGTCTAGATATAGAAGACGGTTGTACAGACGGATCTCGGTAGTCTAGATATAGAAGACGGTTGTACAACGACGGATCTCGTTAGTCTAGATATAGAAGACGGCTGTACAGACGGATCTCGTTAGTCTAGATATAGAAGGCGGTTGTACAGACGCATCTCGTAAGTCCAGATATAGAAGACGGTTGTACAGACGGATCTCGTTAGTCTAGATATAGAAGACGGTTGTACAGACGGATCTCGTTAGTCTAGATATAGAAGAGGGTTGTATAACGAGAGATCTCGTTAGTCTAGATATAGAAGATGGTTGTACAGACGGATCTCGTTAGTCCAGATAAAGAAGACGGTTGTACAGACGGATCTCGTTAGTCTAGATATAGAAGACGGTTGTACAGACGGATCTCGTTAGTCTAGATATAGAAGACGGGATGTATAACGAGAGATCTCGTTAGTCTTGATATAGAAGACGGTTGTACAGACGGATCCCGTTAGTCTAGGTATAGAAGACGGTTGTACATCGAGAGATCTCGTTAGTCTAGATATAGAAGACGGTTGTACAGACGGTTCTCGTTAGTCTAGATATAGAAGACGGTTGTACAGACGGATCTCGGTAGTCTAGATATAGAAGACGGTTGTACAACGACGGATCTCGTTAGTCTAGATATAGAAGACGGCTGTACAGACGGATCTCGTTAGTCTAGATATAGAAGGCGGTTGTACAGACGCATCTCGTAAGTCCAGATATAGAAGACGGTTGTACAGACGGATCTCGTTAGTCTAGATATAGAAGACGGGATGTAGAACGAGAGATCTCGTTAGTCTAGATATAGAAGACGGTTGTACAGGCGGATCCCGTTAGTCTAGATATAGAAGACGGTTGTACATCGAGAGATCTCGTTAGTATAGATATAGAAGACGGTTGTACAACGACGGATCTCGTTAGTCTAGATATAGAAGACGGTTGTACAGACCGATCTCGTTAGTCTAGATATTGAAGACGTTTGTCCAACGACGTATCTCGTTAGTCTAGATATAGAAAACTGTTGTACAGACGGATCTCGTTAGTCTAGATATAGAAGAGGGTTGTACAACGACGGATCTCGTTAGTCTAGATATAGAAGACGGTTGTACAGACGAATCTCGTTAGTCTAGATATAGAAGACGGTTGTACAGACGCATCTCGTAAGTCCAGATATAGAAGACGGTTGTACAGACGGATCTCGTTAGTCTAGATATAGAAGACGGCTGTACAGACGGATCTCGTTAGTCTAGATATAGAAGGCGGTTGTACAGACGCATCTCGTAAGTCCAGATATAGAAGACGGTTGTACAGACGGATCTCGTTAGTCTAGATATAGAAGACGGGATGTAGAACGAGAGATCTCGTTAGTCTAGATATAGAAGATGGTTGTACAGACGGATCTCGTTAGTCCAGATAAAGAAGACGGTTGTACAGACGGATCTCGTTAGTCTAGATATAGAAGACGGTTGTACAGACGGATCTCGTTAGTCTAGATATAGAAGACGGGATGTATAACGAGAGATCTCGTTAGTCTTGATATAGAAGACGGTTGTACAGACGGATCCCGTTAGTCTAGGTATAGAAGACGGTTGTACATCGAGAGATCTCGTTAGTCTAGATATAGAAGACGGTTGTACAGACGGTTCTCGTTAGTCTAGATATAGAAGACGGTTGTACAGACGGATCTCGGTAGTCTAGATATAGAAGACGGTTGTACAACGACGGATCTCGTTAGTCTAGATATAGAAGACGGCTGTACACACGGATCTCGTTAGTCTAGATATAGAAGGCGGTTGTACAGACGCATCTCGTAAGTCCAGATATAGAAGACGGTTGTACAGACGGATCTCGTTAGTCTAGATATAGAAGACGGTTGTACAGACGGATCTCGTTAGTCTAGATATAGAAGAGGGTTGTATAACGAGAGATCTCGTTAGTCTAGATATAGAAGATGGTTGTACAGACGGATCTCGTTAGTCCAGATAAAGAAGACGGTTGTACAGACGGATCTCGTTAGTCTAGATATAGAAGACGGTTGTACAGACGGATCTCGTTAGTCTAGATATAGAAGACGGGATGTATAACGAGAGATCTCGTTAGTCTTGATATAGAAGACGGTTGTACAGACGGATCCCGTTAGTCTAGGTATAGAAGACGGTTGTACATCGAGAGATCTCGTTAGTCTAGATATAGAAGACGGTTGTACAGACGGTTCTCGTTAGTCTAGATATAGAAGACGGTTGTACAGACGGATCTCGGTAGTCTAGATATAGAAGACGGTTGTACAACGACGGATCTCGTTAGTCTAGATATAGAAGACGGCTGTACAGACGGATCTCGTTAGTCTAGATATAGAAGGCGGTTGTACAGACGCATCTCGTAAGTCCAGATATAGAAGACGGTTGTACAGACGGATCTCGTTAGTCTAGATATAGAAGACGGTTGTACAGACCGATCTCGTTAGTCTAGATATTGAAGACGTTTGTCCAACGACGTATCTCGTTAGTCTAGATATAGAAAACTGTTGTACAGACGGATCTCGTTAGTCTAGATATAGAAGAGGGTTGTACAACGACGGATCTCGTTAGTCTAGATATAGAAGACGGTTGTACAGACGAATCTCGTTAGTCTAGATATAGAAGACGGTTGTACAACGACGGAACTCGTTAGTCTAGATATAGAAGACGGTTGTACAGATGGATCTCGCTAGTCTAGATATTGAAGAGGGTTGTACAACGACGTATCTCGTTAGTGTACATATAGAAGACGGTTATACAGACGGATCTCGTTAGTCTAGATATAGAAGACGGTTGAATAACGAGAGATCTCGTTAGTCTAGATATAGAAGACGGTTGTACAGACGGATCACGTTGGTCTAGATATAGAAAACAGTTGTACAGACGGATCTCGTTAGTCTAGATATAGAAGACGGTTGTACAACGACGGATCTCGTTAGTCTAGATATTGAAGACGTTTGTCCAAGGACGTATCTCGTTAGTCTAGATATAGATGACGGTTGTACAGACGTATCTCGTTAGTCTAGATATAGAAGACGGTTGTACAGACGGATCACGTTGGTCTAGATATAGAAAACAGTTGTACAGACGGATCTCGTTAATCTAGATATAGAAGACGGTTGTACAGACGTATATCGTTAGTCTAGATATAGAAGACGGTTGTACAGACGGATCTCGTTTGTCTAGATATAGAAGGCGGTTGTACAGACGGATCTCGTTAGTCTAGATATAGAAGACGGTTGTACAGATAGAGCTCGTTAGTCTAGATATAGAAGACGGATGTACAGACGGATCTCGTTAGTCTAGATATAGAAGACGGTTGTACAGACGGATCTCGTTAGTCTAGACATAGAAGACGGTTGTACAGACGGATCTCGTTAGTCTAGATATAGAAGACGGTTGTATAACGAGAGATCTCGTTAGTCTAGATATAGAAGACGGTTGTACAGACGGATCCCGTTAGTCTAGGTATAGAAGACGGTTGTACAACGACGGATCTCGTTAGTCTAGATATAGAAGACGGTTGCACAGACGGATCTCGTTAGTCTAGATATAGAAGACGGGATGTATAACGAGAGATCTCGTTAGTCTTGATATAGAAGACGGTTGTACAGACGGATCCCGTTAGTCTAGGTATAGAAGACGGTTGTACATCGAGAGATCTCGTTAGTCTAGATATAGAAGACGGTTGTACAGACGGTTCTCGTTAGTCTAGATATAGAAGACGGTTGTACAGACGGATCTCGTTAGTCTAGATATAGAAGACGGTTGTACAGACCGATCTCGTTAGTCTAGATATTGAAGACGTTTGTCCAACGACGTATCTCGTTAGTCTAGATATAGAAAACTGTTGTACAGACGGATCTCGTTAGTCTAGATATAGAAGAGGGTTGTACAACGACGGATCTCGTTAGTCTAGATATAGAAGACGGTTGTACAGACGAATCTCGTTAGTCTAGATATAGAAGACGGGATGTATAACGAGAGATCTCGTTAGTGTTGATATAGAAGACGGTTGTACAGACGGATCCCGTTAGTCTAGGTATAGAAGACGGTTGTACATCGAGAGATCTCGTTAGTCTAGATATAGAAGACGGTTGTACAGACGGTTCTCGTTAGTCTAGATATAGAAGACGGTTGTAGAGACGGATCTCGGTAGTCTAGATATAGAAGACGGTTGTACAACGACGGATCTCGTTAGTCTAGATATAGAAGACGGCTGTACAGACGGATCTCGTTAGTCTAGATATAGAAGGCGGTTGTACAGACGCATCTCGTAAGTCCAGATATAGAAGAGGGTTGTACAACGACGTATCTCGTTAGTGTAGATATAGAAGACGGTTATACAGACGGATCTCGTTAGTCTAGATATAGAAGACGGTTGAATAACGAGAGATCTCGTTAGTCTAGATATAGAAGACGGTTGCACAGACGGATCTCGTTGGTCTAGATATAGAAGACGGTTGTACAGACGGATCTCGTTAGTCTAGATATAGAAGACGGTTGTACAACGACGGATCTCGTTAGTCTAGATATTGAAGACGTTTGTCCAAGGACGTATCTCGTTAGTCTAGATATAGATGACGGTTGTACAGACGTATCTCGTTAGTCTAGATATAGAAAACGGTTGTACAGACGCATCTCGTTAGTCTAGATATAGAAGAGGGTTGTACAACAACGGATCTCGTTAGTCTAGATATAGAAGACGGTTGCACAGACGGATCTCGTTAGTCTAGATATAGAAGACGGTTATACAGACGGATCTCGTTAGTCTAGATATAGAAGACGGTTGAATAACGAGAGATCTCGTTAGTCTAGATATAGAAGACGGTTGTACAGACGGATCACGTTGGTCTAGATATAGAAAACAGTTGTACAGACGGATCTCGTTAGTCTAGATATAGAAGACGGTTGTACAGACGGATCTCGTTAGTCTAGATATAGAAGACGGTTGTACAACGACGGATCTCGTTAGTCTAGATATTGAAGACGTTTGTCCAAGGACGTATCTCGTTAGTCTAGATATAGATGACGGTTGTACAGACGTATCTCGTTAGTCTAGATATAGAAAACGGTTGTACAGACGCATCTCGTTAGTCTAGATATAGAAGAGGGTTGTACAACAACGGATCTCGTTAGTCTAGATATAGAAGACGGTTGCACAGACGGATCTCGTTAGTCTAGATATAGAAGGCGGTTGTACAGACGCATCTCGTAAGTCCAGATATAGAAGAGGGTTGTACAACGACGTATCTCGTTAGTGTAGATATAGAAGACGGTTATACAGACGGATCTCGTTAGTCTAGATATAGAAGACGGTTGAATAACGAGAGATCTCGTTAGTCTAGATATAGATAACGGTTGCACAGACGGATCTCGTTGGTCTAGATATAGAAGACGGTTGTACAGACGGATCTCGTTAGTCTAGATATAGAAGACGGTTGTACAGACGAATCTCGTTAGTATAGATATAGAAGACGGTTGTACAACGACGGAACTCGTTAGTCTAGATATAGAAGACGGTTGTACAGATGGATCTCGCTAGTCTAGATATTGAAGACGTTTGTCCAACGACGTATCTCGTTAGTCTAGATATAGAAAACGGTTGTACAGATGGATCTCGTTAGTCTAGATATAGAAGAGGGTTGTACAACGACGGATCTCGTTAGTCTAGATATAGAAGAGGGTTGTACAACGACGTATCTCGTTAGTGTAGATATAGAAGACGGTTATACAGACGGATCTCGTTAGTCTAGATATAGAAGACGGTTGAATAACGAGAGATCTCGTTAGTCTAGATATAGAAGACGGTTGTACAGACGGATCACGTTGGTCTAGATATAGAAAACAGTTGTACAGACGGATCTCGTTAGTCTAGATATAGAAGACGGTTGTACAACGACGGATCTCGTTAGTCTAGATATTGAAGACGTTTGTCCAAGGACGTATCTCGTTAGTCTAGATATAGATGACGGTTGTACAGACGTATCTCGTTAGTCTAGATATAGAAGACGGTTGTACAGACGGATCACGTTGGTCTAGATATAGAAAACAGTTGTACAGACGGATCTCGTTAATCTAGATATAGAAGACGGTTGTACAGACGTATATCGTTAGTCTAGATATACAAGACGGTTGTACAGACGGATCTCGTTTGTCTAGATATAGAAGGCGGTTGTACAGACGGATCTCGTTAGTCTAGACATAGAAGACGGTTGTACAGATAGAGCTCGTTAGTCTAGATATAGAAGACGGATGTACAGACGGATCTCGTTAGTCTAGATATAGAAGACGGTTGTACAGACGGATCTCGTTAGTCTAGACATAGAAGACGGTTGTACAGACGGATCTCGTTAGTCTAGATATAGAAGACGGTTGTATAACGAGAGATCTCGTTAGTCTAGATATAGAAGACGGTTGTACAGACGGATCCCGTTAGTCTAGGTATAGAAGACGGTTGTACAACGACGGATCTCGTTAGTCTAGATATAGAAGACGGTTGCACAGACGGATCTCGTTAGTCTAGATATAGAAGACGGGATGTATAACGAGAGATCTCGTTAGTCTTGATATAGAAGACGGTTGTACAGACGGATCCCGTTAGTCTAGGTATAGAAGACGGTTGTACATCGAGAGATCTCGTTAGTCTAGATATAGAAGACGGTTGTACAGACGGTTCTCGTTAGTCTAGATATAGAAGACGGTTGTACAGACGGATCTCGTTAGTCTAGATATAGAAGACGGTTGTACAGACCGATCTCGTTAGTCTAGATATTGAAGACGTTTGTCCAACGACGTATCTCGTTAGTCTAGATATAGAAAACTGTTGTACAGACGGATCTCGTTAGTCTAGATATAGAAGAGGGTTGTACAACGACGGATCTCGTTAGTCTAGATATAGAAGACGGTTGTACAGACGAATCTCGTTAGTCTAGATATAGAAGACGGGATGTATAACGAGA
Source organism: Andrena bicolor (assembly GCA_960531205.1). Lineage (NCBI taxonomy): Eukaryota > Metazoa > Arthropoda > Insecta > Hymenoptera > Andrenidae > Andrena > Andrena bicolor. Next base: position 910,223 of record CAUIJW010000042.1, on the reverse strand, counting down.
GATCTCGTTAGTCTTGATATAGAAGACGGTTGTACAGACGGATCCCGTTAGTCTAGGTATAGAAGACGGTTGTACATCGAGAGATCTCGTTAGTCTAGATATAGAAGACGGTTGTACAGACGGTTCTCGTTAGTCTAGATATAGAAGACGGTTGTAGAGACGGATCTCGGTAGTCTAGATATAGAAGACGGTTGTACAACGACGGATCTCGTTAGTCTAGATATAGAAGACGGCTGTACAGACGGATCTCGTTAGTCTAGATATAGAAGGCGGTTGTACAGACGCATCTCGTAAGTCCAGATATAGAAGAGGGTTGTACAACGACGTATCTCGTTAGTGTAGATATAGAAGACGGTTATACAGACGGATCTCGTTAGTCTAGATATAGAAGACGGTTGAATAACGAGAGATCTCGTTAGTCTAGATATAGAAGACGGTTGCACAGACGGATCTCGTTGGTCTAGATATAGAAGACGGTTGTACAGACGGATCTCGTTAGTCTAGATATAGAAGACGGTTGTACAACGACGGATCTCGTTAGTCTAGATATTGAAGACGTTTGTCCAAGGACGTATCTCGTTAGTCTAGATATAGATGACGGTTGTACAGACGTATCTCGTTAGTCTAGATATAGAAAACGGTTGTACAGACGCATCTCGTTAGTCTAGATATAGAAGAGGGTTGTACAACAACGGATCTCGTTAGTCTAGATATAGAAGACGGTTGCACAGACGGATCTCATTAGTCTAGATATAGAAGACGGTTATACAGACGGATCTCGTTAGTCTAGATATAGAAGACGGTTGAATAACGAGAGATCCCGTTAGTCTAGATATAGAAGACGGTTGTACATCGAGAGATCTCGTTAGTATAGATATAGAAGATGGTTGTACAACGACGGATCTCGTTAGTCTAGATATAGAAGACGGTTGTACAGACCGATCTCGTTAGTCTAGATATTGAAGACGTTTGTCCAACGACGTATCTCGTTAGTCTAGATATAGAAAACTGTTGTACAACGACGGATCTCGTTAGTCTAGATATAGAAGACGGTTGTACAGACGAATCTCGTTAGTCTAGATATAGAAGACGGTTGTACAACGACGGAACTCGTTAGTCTAGATATAGAAGACGGTTGTACAGATGGATCTCGCTAGTCTAGATATTGAAGACGTTTGTCCAACGACGTATCTCGTTAGTCTAGATATAGAAAACGGTTGTACAGATGGATCTCGTTAGTCTAGATATAGAAGAGGGTTGTACAACGACGTATCTCGTTAGTGTAGATATAGAAGACGGTTATACAGACGGATCTCGTTAGTCTAGATATAGAAGACGGTTGAATAACGAGAGATCTCGTTAGTCTAGATATAGAAGACGGTTGTACAGACGGATCACGTTGGTCTAGATATAGAAAACAGTTGTACAGACGGATCTCGTTAGTCTAGATATAGAAGACGGTTGTACAACGACGGATCTCGTTAGTCTAGATATTGAAGACGTTTGTCCAAGGACGTATCTCGTTAGTCTAGATATAGATGACGGTTGTACAGACGTATCTCGTTAGTCTAGATATAGAAGACGGTTGTACAGACGGATCACGTTGGTCTAGATATAGAAAACAGTTGTACAGACGGATCTCGTTAATCTAGATATAGAAGACGGTTGTACAGACGTATATCGTTAGTCTAGATATAGAAGACGGTTGTACAGACGGATCTCGTTAGTCTAGATATAGAAGGCGGTTGTACAGACGGAACTCGTTAGTCTAGACATAGAAGACGGTTGTACAGACAGAGCTCGTTAGTCTAGATATAGAAGACGGATGTACAGACGGATCTCGTTAGTCTAGATATAGAAGACGGTTGTACAGACGGATCTCGTTAGTCTAGACATAGAAGACGGTTGTATAACGAGAGATCTCGTTAGTCTAGATATAGAAGACGGTTGCACAGACGGATATCGTTAGTCTAGATATAGAAGACGGGATGTATAACGAGAGATCTCGTTAGTCTTGATATAGAAGACGGTTGTACAGACGGATCCCGTTAGTCTAGGTATAGAAGACGGTTGTACAACGACGGATCTCGTTAGTCTAGATATAGAAGACGGTTGTACAGACCGATCTCGTTAGTCTAGATATTGAAGACGTTTGTCCAACGACGTATCTCGTTAGTCTAGATATAGAAAACTGTTGTACAGACGGATCTCGTTAGTCTAGATATAGAAGAGGGTTGTACAACGACGGATCTCGTTAGTCTAGATATAGAAGACGGTTGTACAGACGAATCTCGTTAGTCTAGATATAGAAGACGGGATGTATAACGAGAGATCTCGTTAGTCTTGATATAGAAGACGGTTGTACAGACGGATCCCGTTAGTCTAGGTATAGAAGACGGTTGTACATCGAGAGATCTCGTTAGTCTAGATATAGAAGACGGTTGTACAGACGGTTCTCGTTAGTCTAGATATAGAAGACGGTTGTAGAGACGGATCTCGGTAGTCTAGATATAGAAGACGGTTGTACAACGACGGATCTCGTTAGTCTAGATATAGAAGACGGCTGTACAGACGGATCTCGTTAGTCTAGATATAGAAGGCGGTTGTACAGACACATCTCGTAAGTCCAGATATAGAAGAGGGTTGTACAACGACGTATCTCGTTAGTGTAGATATAGAAGACGGTTATACAGACGGATCTCGTTAGTCTAGATATAGAAGACGGTTGAATAACGAGAGATCTCGTTAGTCTAGATATAGAAGACGGTTGCACAGACGGATCTCGTTGGTCTAGATATAGAAGACGGTTGTACAGACGGATCACGTTGGTCTAGATATAGAAAACAGTTGTACAGACGGATCTCGTTAGTCTAGATATTGAAGACGGTTGTACAACGACGGATCTCGTTAGTCTAGATATTGAAGACGTTTGTCCAAGGACGTATCTCGTTAGTCTAGATATAGATGACGGTTGTACAGACGTATCTCGTTAGTCTAGATATAGAAGACGGTTGTACAGACGGATCACGTTGGTCTAGATATAGAAAACAGTTGTACAGACGGATTTCGTTAATCTAGATATAGAAGACGGTTGTACAGACGTATGTCGTTAGTCTAGATATAGAAGACGGTTGTACAGACGGATCTCGTTAGTCTAGATATAGAAGGCGGTTGTACAGACGGATCTCGTTAGTCTAGACATAGAAGACGGTTGTACAGACAGAGCTCGTTAGTCTAGATATAGAAGACGGATGTACAGACGGATCTCGTTAGTCTAGATATAGAAGACGGTTGTACAACGACGGAACTCTTTAGTCTAGATATAGAAGACGGTTGTACAGATGGATCTCGCTAGTCTAGATATTGAAGACGTTTGTCCAACGACGTATCTCGTTAGTCTAGATATAGAAAACGGTTGTACAGATGGATCTCGTTAGTCTAGATATAGAAGAGGGTTGTACAACGACGTATCTCGTTAGTGTAGATATAGAAGACGGTTATACAGACGGATCTCGTTAGTCTAGATATAGAAGACGGTTGAATAACGAGAGATCTCGTTAGTCTAGATATAGAAGACGGTTGTACAGACGGATCACGTTGGTCTAGATATAGAAAACAGTTGTACAGACGGATCTCGTTAGTCTAGATATAGAAGACGGTTGTACAACGACGGATCTCGTTAGTCTAGATATTGAAGACGTTTGTCCAAGGACGTATCTCGTTAGTCTAGATATAGATGACGGTTGTACAGACGTATCTCGTTAGTCTAGATATAGAAGACGGTTGTACAGACGGATCACGTTGGTCTAGATATAGAAAACAGTTGTACAGACGGATCTCGTTAATCTAGATATAGAAGACGGTTGTACAGACGTATATCGTTAGTCTAGATATAGAAGACGGTTGTACAGACGGATCTCGTTAGTCTAGATATAGAAGGCGGTTGTACAGACGGAACTCGTTAGTCTAGACATAGAAGACGGTTGTACAGACAGAGCTCGTTAGTCTAGATATAGAAGACGGATGTACAGACGGATCTCGTTAGTCTAGATATAGAAGACGGTTGTACAGACGGATCTCGTTAGTCTAGACATAGAAGACGGTTGTATAACGAGAGATCTCGTTAGTCTAGATATAGAAGACGGTTGCACAGACGGATATCGTTAGTCTAGATATAGAAGACGGGATGTATAACGAGAGATCTCGTTAGTCTTGATATAGAAGACGGTTGTACAGACGGATCCCGTTAGTCTAGGTATAGAAGACGGTTGTACAACGACGGATCTCGTTAGTCTAGATATAGAAGACGGTTGTACAGACCGATCTCGTTAGTCTAGATATTGAAGACGTTTGTCCAACGACGTATCTCGTTAGTCTAGATATAGAAAACTGTTGTACAGACGGATCTCGTTAGTCTAGATATAGAAGAGGGTTGTACAACGACGGATCTCGTTAGTCTAGATATAGAAGACGGTTGTACAGACGAATCTCGTTAGTCTAGATATAGAAGACGGGATGTATAACGAGAGATCTCGTTAGTCTTGATATAGAAGACGGTTGTACAGACGGATCCCGTTAGTCTAGGTATAGAAGACGGTTGTACATCGAGAGATCTCGTTAGTCTAGATATAGAAGACGGTTGTACAGACGGTTCTCGTTAGTCTAGATATAGAAGACGGTTGTAGAGACGGATCTCGGTAGTCTAGATATAGAAGACGGTTGTACAACGACGGATCTCGTTAGTCTAGATATAGAAGACGGCTGTACAGACGGATCTCGTTAGTCTAGATATAGAAGGCGGTTGTACAGACGCATCTCGTAAGTCCAGATATAGAAGAGGGTTGTACAACGACGTATCTCGTTAGTGTAGATATAGAAGACGGTTATACAGACGGATCTCGTTAGTCTAGATATAGAAGACGGTTGAATAACGAGAGATCTCGTTAGTCTAGATATAGAAGACGGTTGCACAGACGGATCTCGTTGGTCTAGATATAGAAGACGGTTGTACAGACGGATCACGTTGGTCTAGATATAGAAAACAGTTGTACAGACGGATCTCGTTAGTCTAGATATAGAAGACGGTTGTACAACGACGGATCTCGTTAGTCTAGATATTGAAGACGTTTGTCCAAGGACGTATCTCGTTAGTCTAGATATAGATGACGGTTGTACAGACGTATCTCGTTAGTCTAGATATAGAAGACGGTTGTACAGACGGATCACGTTGGTCTAGATATAGAAAACAGTTGTACAGACGGATCTCGTTAATCTAGATATAGAAGACGGTTGTACAGACGTATATCGTTAGTCTAGATATAGAAGACGGTTGTACAGACGGATCTCGTTAGTCTAGATATAGAAGGCGGTTGTACAGACGGATCTCGTTAGTCTAGACATAGAAGACGGTTGTACAGACAGAGCTCGTTAGTCTAGATATAGAAGACGGATGTACAGACGGATCTCGTTAGTCTAGATATAGAAGACGGTTGTACAGACGGATCTCGTTAGTCTAGACATAGAAGACGGTTGTACAGACGGATCTCGTTAGTCTAGATATAGAAGACGGTTGTATAACGAGAGATCTCGTTAGTCTAGATATAGAAGACGGTAGCACAGACGGATCTCGTTAGTCTAGATATAGAAAACGGTTGTACAGACGCATCTCGTTAGTCCAGATAAAGAAGACGGTTGTACAGACGGATCTCGTTAGTCTAGATATAGAAGACGGTTGTACAGACGGATCTCGTTAGTCCAGATAAAGAAGACGGTTGTACAGACGGATCTCGTTAGTCTAGATATAGAAGACGGTTGTACAGACGGATCTCGTTAGTCTAGATATAGAAGACGGGATGTATAACGAGAGATCTCGTTAGTCTTGATATAGAAGACGGTTGTACAGACGGATCCCGTTAGTCTAGGTATAGAAGACGGTTGTACATCGGGAGATCTCGTTAGTCTAGATATAGAAGACGGTTGTACAGACGGTTCTCGTTAGTCTAGATATAGAAGACGGTTGTACAGACGGATCTCGGTAGTCTAGATATAGAAGACGGTTGTACAACGACGGATCTCGTTAGTCTAGATATAGAAGACGGCTGTACAGACGGATCTCGTTAGTCTAGATATAGAAGGCGGTTGTACAGACGCATCTCGTAAGTCCAGATATAGAAGACGGTTGTACAGACGGATCTCGTTAGTCTAGATATAGAAGACGGTTGTACAGACGGATCTCGTTAGTCTAGATATAGAAGAGGGTTGTATAACGAGAGATCTCGTTAGTCTAGATATAGAAGATGGTTGTACAGACGGATCTCGTTAGTCCAGATAAAGAAGACGGTTGTACAGACGGATCTCGTTAGTCTAGATATAGAAGACGGTTGTACAGACGGATCTCGTTAGTCTAGATATAGAAGACGGGATGTATAACGAGAGATCTCGTTAGTCTTGATATAGAAGACGGTTGTACAGACGGATCCCGTTAGTCTAGGTATAGAAGACGGTTGTACATCGAGAGATCTCGTTAGTCTAGATATAGAAGACGGTTGTACAGACGGTTCTCGTTAGTCTAGATATAGAAGACGGTTGTACAGACGGATCTCGGTAGTCTAGATATAGAAGACGGTTGTACAACGACGGATCTCGTTAGTCTAGATATAGAAGACGGCTGTACAGACGGATCTCGTTAGTCTAGATATAGAAGGCGGTTGTACAGACGCATCTCGTAAGTCCAGATATAGAAGACGGTTGTACAGACGGATCTCGTTAGTCTAGATATAGAAGACGGGATGTAGAACGAGAGATCTCGTTAGTCTAGATATAGAAGACGGTTGTACAGGCGGATCCCGTTAGTCTAGATATAGAAGACGGTTGTACATCGAGAGATCTCGTTAGTATAGATATAGAAGACGGTTGTACAACGACGGATCACGTTGGTCTAGATATAGAAAACAGTTGTACAGACGGATCTCGTTAGTCTAGATATAGAAGACGGTTGTACAACGACGGATCTCGTTAGTCTAGATATTGAAGACGTTTGTCCAAGGACGTATCTCGTTAGTCTAGATATAGAAGACGGTTGTACAGGCGGATCCCGTTAGTCTAGATATAGAAGACGGTTGTACATCGAGAGATCTCGTTAGTATAGATATAGAAGACGGTTGTACAACGACGGATCTCGTTAGTCTAGATATAGAAGACGGTTGTACAGACCGATCTCGTTAGTCTAGATATTGAAGACGTTTGTCCAACGACGTATCTCGTTAGTCTAGATATAGAAAACTGTTGTACAGACGGATCTCGTTAGTCTAGATATAGAAGAGGGTTGTACAACGACGGATCTCGTTAGTCTAGATATAGAAGACGGTTGTACAGACGAATCTCGTTAGTCTAGATATAGAAGACGGTTGTACAACGACGGAACTCGTTAGTCTAGATATAGAAGGCGGTTGTACAGACGCATCTCGTAAGTCCAGATATAGAAGACGGTTGTACAGACGGATCTCGTTAGTCTAGATATAGAAGACGGGATGTAGAACGAGAGATCTCGTTAGTCTAGATATAGAAGACGGTTGTACAGGCGGATCCCGTTAGTCTAGATATAGAAGACGGTTGTACATCGAGAGATCTCGTTAGTATAGATATAGAAGACGGTTGTACAACGACGGATCTCGTTAGTCTAGATATAGAAGACGGTTGTACAGACCGATCTCGTTAGTCTAGATATTGAAGACGTTTGTCCAACGACGTATCTCGTTAGTCTAGATATAGAAAACTGTTGTACAGACGGATCTCGTTAGTCTAGATATAGAAGAGGGTTGAATAACGAGAGATCTCGTTAGTCTAGATATAGAAGACGGTTGCACAGACGGATCTCGTTGGTCTAGATATAGAAGAGGGTTGTACAACGACGGATCTCGTTAGTCTAGATATAGAGGACGGTTGTACAGACGGATCTCGTTAGTCTAGATATAGAAGACGGGATGTAGAACGAGAGATCTCGTTAGTCTAGATATAGAAGACGGTTGTACAGGCGGATCCCGTTAGTCTAGATATAGAAGACGGTTGTACATCGAGAGATCTCGTTAGTCTAGATATAGAAGACGGTTGTACAGGCGGATCCCGTTAGTCTAGATATAGAAGACGGTTGTACATCGAGAGATCTCGTTAGTATAGATATAGAAGACGGTTGTACAACGACGGATCTCGTTAGTCTAGATATAGAAGACGGTTGTACAGACCGATCTCGTTAGTCTAGATATTGAAGACGTTTGTACAGACGGATCTCGTTAGTCTAGATATAGAAGACGGGATGTAGAACGAGAGATCTCGTTAGTCTAGATATAGAAGACGGTTGTACAGGCGGATCCCGTTAGTCTAGATATAGAAGACGGTTGTACATCGAGAGATCTCGTTAGTATAGATATAGAAGACGGTTGTACAACGACGGATCTCGTTAGTCTAGATATAGAAGACGGTTGTACAGACCGATCTCGTTAGTCTAGATATTGAAGACGTTTGTCCAACGACGTATCTCGTTAGTCTAGATATAGAAAACTGTTGTACAGACGGATCTCGTTAGTCTAGATATAGAAGAGGGTTGTACAACGACGGATCTCGTTAGTCTAGATATAGAAGACGGTTGTACAGACGAATCTCGTTAGTCTAGATATAGAAGACGGTTGTACAACGACGGAACTCGTTAGTCTAGATATAGAAGGCGGTTGTACAGACGCATCTCGTAAGTCCAGATATAGAAGACGGTTGTACAGACGGATCTCGTTAGTCTAGATATAGAAGACGGGATGTAGAACGAGAGATCTCGTTAGTCTAGATATAGAAGACGGTTGTACAGGCGGATCCCGTTAGTCTAGATATAGAAGACGGTTGTACATCGAGAGATCTCGTTAGTATAGATATAGAAGACGGTTGTACAACGACGGATCTCGTTAGTCTAGATATAGAAGACGGTTGTACAGACCGATCTCGTTAGTCTAGATATTGAAGACGTTTGTCCAACGACGTATCTCGTTAGTCTAGATATAGAAAACTGTTGTACAGACGGATCTCGTTAGTCTAGATATAGAAGAGGGTTGAATAACGAGAGATCTCGTTAGTCTAGATATAGAAGACGGTTGCACAGACGGATCTCGTTGGTCTAGATATAGAAGAGGGTTGTACAACGACGGATCTCGTTAGTCTAGATATAGAGGACGGTTGTACAGACGGATCTCGTTAGTCTAGATATAGAAGACGGGATGTAGAACGAGAGATCTCGTTAGTCTAGATATAGAAGACGGTTGTACAGGCGGATCCCGTTAGTCTAGATATAGAAGACGGTTGTACATCGAGAGATCTCGTTAGTATAGATATAGAAGACGGTTGTACAACGACGGATCTCGTTAGTCTAGATATAGAAGACGGTTGTACAGACCGATCTCGTTAGTCTAGATATTGAAGACGTTTGTACAGACGGATCTCGTTAGTCTAGATATAGAAGACGGGATGTAGAACGAGAGATCTCGTTAGTCTAGATATAGAAGACGGTTGTACAGGCGGATCCCGTTAGTCTAGATATAGAAGACGGTTGTACATCGAGAGATCTCGTTAGTATAGATATAGAAGACGGTTGTACAACGACGGATCTCGTTAGTCTAGATATAGAAGACGGTTGTACAGACCGATCTCGTTAGTCTAGATATTGAAGACGTTTGTCCAACGACGTATCTCGTTAGTCTAGATATAGAAAACTGTTGTACAGACGGATCTCGTTAGTCTAGATATAGAAGAGGGTTGTACAACGACGGATCTCGTTAGTCTAGATATAGAAAACTGTTGTACAGACGGATCTCGTTAGTCTAGATATAGAAGAGGGTTGAATAACGAGAGATCTCGTTAGTCTAGATATAGAAGACGGCTGTACAGACGGATCTCGTTAGTCTAGATATAGAAGGCGGTTGTACAGACGCATCTCGTAAGTCCAGATATAGAAGACGGTTGTACAGACGGATCTCGTTAGTCTAGATATAGAAGACGGGATGTAGAACGAGAGATCTCGTTAGTCTAGATATAGAAGACGGTTGTACAGGCGGATCCCGTTAGTCTAGATATAGAAGACGGTTGTACATCGAGAGATCTCGTTAGTATAGATATAGAAGACGGTTGTACAACGACGGATCTCGTTAGTCTAGATATAGAAGACGGTTGTACAGACCGATCTCGTTAGTCTAGATATTGAAGACGTTTGTCCAACGACGTATCTCGTTAGTCTAGATATAGAAAACTGTTGTACAGACGGATCTCGTTAGTCTAGATATAGAAGAGGGTTGTACAACGACGGATCTCGTTAGTCTAGATATAGAAGACGGTTGTACAGACGAATCTCGTTAGTCTAGATATAGAAGACGGTTGTACAACGACGGAACTCGTTAGTCTAGATATAGAAGACGGTTGTACAGATGGATCTCGCTAGTCTAGATATTGAAGACGTTTGTCCAACGACGTATCTCGTTTGTCTAGATATAGAAAACGGTTGTACAGATGGATCTCGTTAGTCTAGATATAGAAGAGGGTTGTACAACGACGGATCTCGTTAGTCTAGATATAGAAGAGGGTTGTACAACGACGTATCTCGTTAGTGTAGATATAGAAGACGGTTATACAGACGGATCTCGTTAGTCTAGATATAGAAGACGGTTGAATAACGAGAGATCTCGTTAGTCTAGATATAGAAGACGGTTGTACAGACGGATCACGTTGGTCTAGATATAGAAAACAGTTGTACAGACGGATCTCGTTAGTCTAGATATAGAAGACGGTTGTACAACGACGGATCTCGTTAGTCTAGATATAGAAGAGGGTTGTACAACAACGGATCTCGTTAGTCTAGATATAGAAGGCGGTTGTACAGACGCATCTCGTAAGTCCAGATATAGAAGAGGGTTGTACAACGACGTATCTCGTTAGTGTAGATATAGAAGACGGTTATACAGACGGATCTCGTTAGTCTAGATATAGAAGACGGTTGAATAACGAGAGATCTCGTTAGTCTAGATATAGAAGACGGTTGCACAGACGGATCTCGTTGGTCTAGATATAGAAGAGGGTTGTACAACGACGGATCTCGTTAGTCTAGATATAGAGGACGGTTGTACAGACGAATCTCGTTAGTCTAGATATAGAAGACGGTTGTACAACGACGGAACTCGTTAGTCTAGATATAGAAGACGGTTGTACAGATGGATCTCGCTAGTCTAGATATTGAAGACGTTTGTCCAACGACGTATCTCGTTAGTCTAGATATAGAAAACGGTTGTACAGATGGATCTCGTTAGTCTAGATATAGAAGAGGGTTGTACAACGACGGATCTCGTTAGTCTAGATATAGAAGAGGGTTGTACAACGACGTATCTCGTTAGTGTAGATATAGAAGACGGTTATACAGACGGATCTCGTTAGTCTAGATATAGAAGACGGTTGAATAACGAGAGATCTCGTTAGTCTAGATATAGAAGACGGTTGTACAGACGGATCACGTTGGTCTAGATATAGAAAACAGTTGTACAGACGGATCTCGTTAGTCTAGATATAGAAGACGGTTGTACAACGACGGATCTCGTTAGTCTAGATATAGAAGAGGGTTGTATAACGAGAGATCTCGTTAGTCTAGATATAGAAGACGGTTGTACAGACGGATCTCGTTAGTCTAGATATAGAAGACGGTTGCGCAGACGGATCTCGTTAGTCTAGATATAGAAGACGGTTGTATAACGAGAGATCTCGTTAGTCTAGATATAGAAGACGGTTGTATAACGAGAGATCTCGTTAGTCTAGATATAGAAGACGGTTGTACAGACGGATCTCGTTAGTCTAGATATAGAAGACGGTTGTATAACGAGAGATCTCGTTAGTGTAGATATAAAAGACGGTTGTACAACGAGAGATCTCGTTAGTGTAGATATAAAAGACGGTTGTACAACGACGGATCTCGTTAGTCTAGATTTTGAAGACCTTTGTCCAAGGACGTATCTCGTTAGTCTAGATATAGATGACGGTTGTACAGACGTATCTCGTTAGTCTAGATATAGAAGACGGTTGTACAACGACGGATCTCGTTAGTCTAGATATAGAAGAGGGTTGTACAACAACGGATCTCGTTAGTCTAGATATAGAAGACGGTTGCGCAGACGGATCTCGTTAGTCTAGATATAGAAGACGGTTGTATAATGAGAGATCTCGTTAGTCTAGATATAGAAGACGGTTGTATAACGAGAGATCTCGTTAGTCTAGATATAGAAGACGGTTGTACAGGCGGATCTCGTTAGTCTAGATATAGAAGACGGTTGTATAACGAGAGACCCGTTAGTCTAGATATAGAAGACGGCTGTATAACGAGAGATCTCGATAGTCTAGATATAGAAGACGGTTGTACAGACGGATCTCGTTAGTCTAGATATAGAAGACGGTTGTATAACGAGAGATCTCGTTAGTGTAGATATAAAAGACGGTTGTACAACGACGGATGTCGTTAGTCTAGATATAGAAGACGGTTGAATAACGAGAGATCTCGTTAGTCTAGATATAGAAGACGGTTGAATAACGAGAGATCTCGTTAGTCTAGATATAGAAGACGGTTATACAGGCGGATCTCGTTAGTCTAGATATAGAAGACGGTTATACAGACGGATTTCGTTAGTCTAGTTATAGAAGACGGTTGAATATCGAGAGATCTCGTTAGTCTAGATATAGAAGACGGTTGAATAACGAGAGACCTCGTTAGTCTAGATATAGAAGACGGTTGTACATCGAGAGATCTCGTTAGTATAGATATAGAAGATGGTTGTACAACGACGGATGTCGTTAGTCTAGATATAGAAGACGGTTGTACAGACCGATCTCGTTAGTCTAGATATTGAAGACGTTTGTCCAACGACGTATCTCGTTAGTCTAGATATAGAAAACTGTTGTACAACGACGGATCTCGTTAGTCTAGATATAGAAGACGGTTGTACAGACGAATCTCGTTAGTCTAGATATAGAAGACGGTTGTACAACGACGGAACTCGTTAGTCTAGATATAGAAGACGGTTGTACAGATGGATCTCGCTAGTCTAGATATTGAAGACGTTTGTCCAACGACGTATCTCGTTAGTCTAGATATAGAAAACGGTTGTACAGATGGATCTCGTTAGTCTAGATATAGAAGAGGGTTGTACAACGACGTATCTCGTTAGTGTAGATATTGAAGACTGTTATACAGACGGATCTCGTTAGTCTAGATATAGAAGACGGTTGAATAACGAGAGATCTCGTTAGTCTAGATATAGAAGACGGTTGTACAGACGGATCACGTTGGTCTAGATATAGAAAACAGTTGTACAGACGGATCTCGTTAGTCTAGATATAGAAGACGGTTGTACAACGACGGATCTCGTTAGTCTAGATATTGAAGACGTTTGTCCAAGGACGTATCTCGTTAGTCTAGATATAGATGACGGTTGTACAGACGTATCTCGTTAGTCTAGATATAGAAGACGGTTGTACAGACGGATCACGTTGGTCTAGATATAGAAAACAGTTGTACAGACGGATCTCGTTAATCTAGATATAGAAGACGGTTGTACAGACGTATATCGTTACTCTAGATATAGAAGACGGTTGTACAGACGGATCTCGTTAGTCTAGATATAGAAGGCGGTTGTACAGACGGATCTCGTTAGTCTAGACATAGAAGACGGTTGTACAGACAGAGCTCGTTAGTCTAGATATAGAAGACGGATGTACAGACGGATCTCGTTAGTCTAGATATAGAAGACGGTTGTACAGACGGATCTCGTTAGTCTAGACATAGAAGACGGTTGTATAACGAGAGATCTCGTTAGTCTAGATATAGAAGACGGTTGCACAGACGGATCTCGTTAGTCTAGATATAGAAGACGGGATGTATAACGAGAGATCTCGTTAGTCTTGATATAGAAGACGGTTGTACAGACGGATCCCGTTAGTCTAGGTATAGAAGACGGTTGTACAACGACGGATCTCGTTAGTCTAGATATAGAAGACGGTTGTACAGACCGATCTCGTTAGTCTAGATATAGAAGACGGGATGTATAACGAGAGATCTCGTTAGTCTTGATATAGAAGACGGTTGTACAGACGGATCTCGTTAGTCTAGATATAGAAGACGGTTCTACAGACGGATTTCGTTAGTCTAGATATTGAAGACGTTTGTCCAACGACGTATCTCGTTAGTCTAGATATAGAAAACTGTTGTACAGACGGATCTCGTTAGTCTAGATGTAGAAGACGGTTGTACATCGAGAGATCTCGTTAGTATAGATATAGAAGACGGTTGTACAACGACGGATCTCGTTAGTCTAGATATAGAAGACGGTTGTACAGACCGATCTCGTTAGTCTAGATATTGAAGACGTTTGTCCAACGACGTATCTCGTTAGTCTAGATATAGAAAACTGTTGTACAGACGGATCTCGTTAGTCTAGATATAGAAGAGGGTTGTACAACAACGGATCTCGTTAGTCTAGATATAGAAGACGGTTGCACAGACGGATCTCGTTAGTCTAGATATAGAAGACGGTTATACAGACGGATCTCGTTAGTCTAGATATAGAAGACGGTTGAATAACGAGAGATCTCGTTAGTCTAGATATAGAAGACGGTTGTACAGACGGATCACGTTGGTCTAGATATAGAAAACAGTTGTACAGACGGATCTCGTTAGTCTAGATATAGAAGACGGTTGTACAACGACGGATCTCGTTAGTCTAGATATTGAAGACGTTTGTCCAAGGACGTATCTCGTTAGTCTAGATATAGATGACGGTTGTACAGACGTATCTCGTTAGTCTAGATATAGAAGACGGTTGTACAGACGGATCACGTTGGTCTAGATATAGAAAACAGTTGTACAGACGGATCTCGTTAATCTAGATATAGAAGAGGGTTGTACAGACGTATATCGTTAGTCTAGATATAGAAGACGGTTGTACAGACGGATCTCGTTAGTCTAGATATAGAAGGCGGTTGTACAGACGGATCTCGTTAGTCTAGACATAGAAGACGGTTGTACAGACAGAGCTCGTTAGTCTAGATATAGAAGACGGATGTACAGACGGATCTCGTTAGTCTAGATATAGAAGACGGTTGTACAGACGGATCTCGTTAGTCTAGACATAGAAGACGGTTGTACAGACGGATCTCGTTAGTCTAGATATAGAAGACGGTTGTATAACGAGAGATCTCGTTAGTCTAGATATAGAAGACGGTAGCACAGACGGATCTCGTTAGTCTAGATATAGAAAACGGTTGTACAGACGCATCTCGTTAGTCTAGATATAGAAGAGGGTTGTACAACAACGGATCTCGTTAGTCTAGATATAGAAGACGGTTGTACAGACGCATCTCGTAAGTCCAGATATAGAAGACGGTTGTACATCGAGAGATCTCGTTAGTCTAGATATAGAAGACGGTTGTACAGACGGTTCTCGTTAGTCTAGATATAGAAGACGGTTGTACAGACGGATCTCGTTAGTCTAGATATAGAAGACGGTTGTACAGACGGATCTCGTTAGTCTAGATATAGAAGAGGGTTGTATAACGAGAGATCTCGTTAGTCTAGATATAGAAGATGGTTGTACAGACGGATCTCGTTAGTCCAGATAAAGAAGACGGTTGTACAGACGGATCTCGTTAGTCTAGATATAGAAGACGGTTGTACAGACGGATCTCGTTAGTCTAGATATAGAAGACGGGATGTATAACGAGAGATCTCGTTAGTCTTGATATAGAAGACGGTTGTACAGACGGATCCCGTTAGTCTAGGTATAGAAGACGGTTGTACATCGGGAGATCTCGTTAGTCTAGATATAGAAGACGGTTGTACAGACGGTTCTCGTTAGTCTAGATATAGAAGACGGTTGTACAGACGGATCTCGGTAGTCTAGATATAGAAGACGGTTGTACAACGACGGATCTCGTTAGTCTAGATATAGAAGACGGCTGTACAGACGGATCTCGTTAGTCTAGATATAGAAGGCGGTTGTACAGACGCATCTCGTAAGTCCAGATATAGAAGACGGTTGTACAGACGGATCTCGTTAGTCTAGATATAGAAGACGGTTGTACAGACGGATCTCGTTAGTCTAGATATAGAAGAGGGTTGTATAACGAGAGATCTCGTTAGTCTAGATATAGAAGATGGTTGTACAGACGGATCTCGTTAGTCCAGATAAAGAAGACGGTTGTACAGACGGATCTCGTTAGTCTAGATATAGAAGACGGTTGTACAGACGGATCTCGTTAGTCTAGATATAGAAGACGGGATGTATAACGAGAGATCTCGTTAGTCTTGATATAGAAGA
Source organism: Andrena bicolor (assembly GCA_960531205.1). Classification (NCBI taxonomy): domain Eukaryota; kingdom Metazoa; phylum Arthropoda; class Insecta; order Hymenoptera; family Andrenidae; genus Andrena; species Andrena bicolor. The sequence goes on along the minus strand of CAUIJW010000042.1, from coordinate 893,844 downwards.
CGGTTGTACAGACGGATCCCGTTAGTCTAGGTATAGAAGACGGTTGTACATCGAGAGATCTCGTTAGTCTAGATATAGAAGACGGTTGTACAGACGGTTCTCGTTAGTCTAGATATAGAAGACGGTTGTACAGACGGATCTCGGTAGTCTAGATATAGAAGACGGTTGTACAACGACGGATCTCGTTAGTCTAGATATAGAAGACGGCTGTACAGACGGATCTCGTTAGTCTAGATATAGAAGGCGGTTGTACAGACGCATCTCGTAAGTCCAGATATAGAAGACGGTTGTACAGACGGATCTCGTTAGTCTAGATATAGAAGACGGGATGTAGAACGAGAGATCTCGTTAGTCTAGATATAGAAGACGGTTGTACAGGCGGATCCCGTTAGTCTAGATATAGAAGACGGTTGTACATCGAGAGATCTCGTTAGTATAGATATAGAAGACGGTTGTACAACGACGGATCTCGTTAGTCTAGATATAGAAGACGGTTGTACAGACCGATCTCGTTAGTCTAGATATTGAAGACGTTTGTACAGACGGATCTCGTTAGTCTAGATATAGAAGACGGGATGTAGAACGAGAGATCTCGTTAGTCTAGATATAGAAGACGGTTGTACAGGCGGATCCCGTTAGTCTAGATATAGAAGACGGTTGTACATCGAGAGATCTCGTTAGTATAGATATAGAAGACGGTTGTACAACGACGGATCTCGTTAGTCTAGATATAGAAGACGGTTGTACAGACCGATCTCGTTAGTCTAGATATTGAAGACGTTTGTCCAACGACGTATCTCGTTAGTCTAGATATAGAAAACTGTTGTACAGACGGATCTCGTTAGTCTAGATATAGAAGAGGGTTGTACAACGACGGATCTCGTTAGTCTAGATATAGAAGACGGTTGTACAGACGAATCTCGTTAGTCTAGATATAGAAGACGGTTGTACAACGACGGAACTCGTTAGTCTAGATATAGAAGGCGGTTGTACAGACGCATCTCGTAAGTCCAGATATAGAAGACGGTTGTACCGACGGATCTCGTTAGTCTAGATATAGAAGACGGGATGTAGAACGAGAGATCTCGTTAGTCTAGATATAGAAGACGGTTGTACAGGCGGATCCCGTTAGTCTAGATATAGAAGACGGTTGTACATCGAGAGATCTCGTTAGTATAGATATAGAAGACGGTTGTACAACGACGGATCTCGTTAGTCTAGATATAGAAGACGGTTGTACAGACCGATCTCGTTAGTCTAGATATTGAAGACGTTTGTCCAACGACGTATCTCGTTAGTCTAGATATAGAAAACTGTTGTACAGACGGATCTCGTTAGTCTAGATATAGAAGAGGGTTGAATAACGAGAGATCTCGTTAGTCTAGATATAGAAGACGGTTGCACAGACGGATCTCGTTGGTCTAGATATAGAAGAGGGTTGTACAACGACGGATCTCGTTAGTCTAGATATAGAGGACGGTTGTACAGACGGATCTCGTTAGTCTAGATATAGAAGACGGGATGTAGAACGAGAGATCTCGTTAGTCTAGATATAGAAGACGGTTGTACAGGCGGATCCCGTTAGTCTAGATATAGAAGACGGTTGTACATCGAGAGATCTCGTTAGTCTAGATATAGAAGACGGTTGTACAGGCGGATCCCGTTAGTCTAGATATAGAAGACGGTTGTACATCGAGAGATCTCGTTAGTATAGATATAGAAGACGGTTGTACAACGACGGATCTCGTTAGTCTAGATATAGAAGACGGTTGTACAGACCGATCTCGTTAGTCTAGATATTGAAGACGTTTGTACAGACGGATCTCGTTAGTCTAGATATAGAAGACGGGATGTAGAACGAGAGATCTCGTTAGTCTAGATATAGAAGACGGTTGTACAGGCGGATCCCGTTAGTCTAGATATAGAAGACGGTTGTACATCGAGAGATCTCGTTAGTATAGATATAGAAGACGGTTGTACAACGACGGATCTCGTTAGTCTAGATATAGAAGACGGTTGTACAGACCGATCTCGTTAGTCTAGATATTGAAGACGTTTGTCCAACGACGTATCTCGTTAGTCTAGATATAGAAAACTGTTGTACAGACGGATCTCGTTAGTCTAGATATAGAAGAGGGTTGTACAACGACGGATCTCGTTAGTCTAGATATAGAAGACGGTTGTACAGACGAATCTCGTTAGTCTAGATATAGAAGACGGTTGTACAACGACGGAACTCGTTAGTCTAGATATAGAAGGCGGTTGTACAGACGCATCTCGTAAGTCCAGATATAGAAGACGGTTGTACAGACGGATCTCGTTAGTCTAGATATAGAAGACGGGATGTAGAACGAGAGATCTCGTTAGTCTAGATATAGAAGACGGTTGTACAGGCGGATCCCGTTAGTCTAGATATAGAAGACGGTTGTACATCGAGAGATCTCGTTAGTATAGATATAGAAGACGGTTGTACAACGACGGATCTCGTTAGTCTAGATATAGAAGACGGTTGTACAGACCGATCTCGTTAGTCTAGATATTGAAGACGTTTGTCCAACGACGTATCTCGTTAGTCTAGATATAGAAAACTGTTGTACAGACGGATCTCGTTAGTCTAGATATAGAAGAGGGTTGAATAACGAGAGATCTCGTTAGTCTAGATATAGAAGACGGTTGCACAGACGGATCTCGTTGGTCTAGATATAGAAGAGGGTTGTACAACGACGGATCTCGTTAGTCTAGATATAGAGGACGGTTGTACAGACGGATCTCGTTAGTCTAGATATAGAAGACGGGATGTAGAACGAGAGATCTCGTTAGTCTAGATATAGAAGACGGTTGTACAGGCGGATCCCGTTAGTCTAGATATAGAAGACGGTTGTACATCGAGAGATCTCGTTAGTATAGATATAGAAGACGGTTGTACAACGACGGATCTCGTTAGTCTAGATATAGAAGACGGTTGTACAGACCGATCTCGTTAGTCTAGATATTGAAGACGTTTGTACAGACGGATCTCGTTAGTCTAGATATAGAAGACGGGATGTTGAACGAGAGATCTCGTTAGTCTAGATATAGAAGACGGTTGTACAGGCGGATCCCGTTAGTCTAGATATAGAAGACGGTTGTACATCGAGAGATCTCGTTAGTATAGATATAGAAGACGGTTGTACAACGACGGATCTCGTTAGTCTAGATATAGAAGACGGTTGTACAGACCGATCTCGTTAGTCTAGATATTGAAGACGTTTGTCCAACGACGTATCTCGTTAGTCTAGATATAGAAAACTGTTGTACAGACGGATCTCGTTAGTCTAGATATAGAAGAGGGTTGTACAACGACGGATCTCGTTAGTCTAGATATAGAAAACTGTTGTACAGACGGATCTCGTTAGTCTAGATATAGAAGAGGGTTGAATAACGAGAGATCTCGTTAGTCTAGATATAGAAGACGGCTGTACAGACGGATCTCGTTAGTCTAGATATAGAAGGCGGTTGTACAGACGCATCTCGTAAGTCCAGATATAGAAGACGGTTGTACAGACGGATCTCGTTAGTCTAGATATAGAAGACGGGATGTAGAACGAGAGATCTCGTTAGTCTAGATATAGAAGACGGTTGTACAGGCGGATCCCGTTAGTCTAGATATAGAAGACGGTTGTACATCGAGAGATCTCGTTAGTATAGATATAGAAGACGGTTGTACAACGACGGATCTCGTTAGTCTAGATATAGAAGACGGTTGTACAGACCGATCTCGTTAGTCTAGATATTGAAGACGTTTGTCCAACGACGTATCTCGTTAGTCTAGATATAGAAAACTGTTGTACAGACGGATCTCGTTAGTCTAGATATAGAAGAGGGTTGTACAACGACGGATCTCGTTAGTCTAGATATAGAAGACGGTTGTACAGACGAATCTCGTTAGTCTAGATATAGAAGACGGTTGTACAACGACGGAACTCGTTAGTCTAGATATAGAAGACGGTTGTACAGATGGATCTCGCTAGTCTAGATATTGAAGACGTTTGTCCAACGACGTATCTCGTTTGTCTAGATATAGAAAACGGTTGTACAGATGGATCTCGTTAGTCTAGATATAGAAGAGGGTTGTACAACGACGGATCTCGTTAGTCTAGATATAGAAGAGGGTTGTACAACGACGTATCTCGTTAGTGTAGATATAGAAGACGGTTATACAGACGGATCTCGTTAGTCTAGATATAGAAGACGGTTGAATAACGAGAGATCTCGTTAGTCTAGATATAGAAGACGGTTGTACAGACGGATCACGTTGGTCTAGATATAGAAAACAGTTGTACAGACGGATCTCGTTAGTCTAGATATAGAAGACGGTTGTACAACGACGGATCTCGTTAGTCTAGATATAGAAGAGGGTTGTACAACAACGGATCTCGTTAGTCTAGATATAGAAGGCGGTTGTACAGACGCATCTCGTAAGTCCAGATATAGAAGAGGGTTGTACAACGACGTATCTCGTTAGTGTAGATATAGAAGACGGTTATACAGACGGATCTCGTTAGTCTAGATATAGAAGACGGTTGAATAACGAGAGATCTCGTTAGTCTAGATATAGAAGACGGTTGCACAGACGGATCTCGTTGGTCTAGATATAGAAGAGGGTTGTACAACGACGGATCTCGTTAGTCTAGATATAGAGGACGGTTGTACAGACGAATCTCGTTAGTCTAGATATAGAAGACGGTTGTACAACGACGGAACTCGTTAGTCTAGATATAGAAGACGGTTGTACAGATGGATCTCGCTAGTCTAGATATTGAAGACGTTTGTCCAACGACGTATCTCGTTAGTCTAGATATAGAAAACGGTTGTACAGATGGATCTCGTTAGTCTAGATATAGAAGAGGGTTGTACAACGACGGATCTCGTTAGTCTAGATATAGAAGAGGGTTGTACAACGACGTATCTCGTTAGTGTAGATATAGAAGACGGTTATACAGACGGATCTCGTTAGTCTAGATATAGAAGACGGTTGAATAACGAGAGATCTCGTTAGTCTAGATATAGAAGACGGTTGTACAGACGGATCACGTTGGTCTAGATATAGAAAACAGTTGTACAGACGGATCTCGTTAGTCTAGATATAGAAGACGGTTGTACAACGACGGATCTCGTTAGTCTAGATATAGAAGAGGGTTGTATAACGAGAGATCTCGTTAGTCTAGATATAGAAGACGGTTGTACAGACGGATCTCGTTAGTCTAGATATAGAAGACGGTTGCGCAGACGGATCTCGTTAGTCTAGATATAGAAGACGGTTGTATAACGAGAGATCTCGTTAGTCTAGATATAGAAGACGGTTGTATAACGAGAGATCTCGTTAGTCTAGATATAGAAGACGGTTGTACAGACGGATCTCGTTAGTCTAGATATAGAAGACGGTTGTATAACGAGAGATCTCGTTAGTGTAGATATAAAAGACGGTTGTACAACGAGAGATCTCGTTAGTGTAGATATAAAAGACGGTTGTACAACGACGGATCTCGTTAGTCTAGATTTTGAAGACCTTTGTCCAAGGACGTATCTCGTTAGTCTAGATATAGATGACGGTTGTACAGACGTATCTCGTTAGTCTAGATATAGAAGACGGTTGTACAACGACGGATCTCGTTAGTCTAGATATAGAAGAGGGTTGTACAACAACGGATCTCGTTAGTCTAGATATAGAAGACGGTTGCGCAGACGGATCTCGTTAGTCTAGATATAGAAGACGGTTGTATAATGAGAGATCTCGTTAGTCTAGATATAGAAGACGGTTGTATAACGAGAGATCTCGTTAGTCTAGATATAGAAGACGGTTGTACAGGCGGATCTCGTTAGTCTAGATATAGAAGACGGTTGTATAACGAGAGACCCGTTAGTCTAGATATAGAAGACGGCTGTATAACGAGAGATCTCGATAGTCTAGATATAGAAGACGGTTGTACAGACGGATCTCGTTAGTCTAGATATAGAAGACGGTTGTATAACGAGAGATCTCGTTAGTGTAGATATAAAAGACGGTTGTACAACGACGGATGTCGTTAGTCTAGATATAGAAGACGGTTGAATAACGAGAGATCTCGTTAGTCTAGATATAGAAGACGGTTGAATAACGAGAGATCTCGTTAGTCTAGATATAGAAGACGGTTATACAGGCGGATCTCGTTAGTCTAGATATAGAAGACGGTTATACAGACGGATTTCGTTAGTCTAGTTATAGAAGACGGTTGAATATCGAGAGATCTCGTTAGTCTAGATATAGAAGACGGTTGAATAACGAGAGACCTCGTTAGTCTAGATATAGAAGACGGTTGTACAGACCGATCTCGTTAGTCTAGATATTGAAGACGTTTGTCCAACGACGTATCTCGTTAGTCTAGATATAGAAAACTGTTGTACAGACGGATCTCGTTAGTCTAGATATAGAAGAGGGTTGTACAACGACGGATCTCGTTAGTCTAGATATAGAAGACGGTTGTACAGACGAATCTCGTTAGTCTAGATATAGAAGACGGGATGTATAACGAGAGATCTCGTTAGTCTTGATATAGAAGACGGTTGTACAGACGGATCCCGTTAGTCTAGGTATAGAAGACGGTTGTACATCGAGAGATCTCGTTAGTCTAGATATAGAAGACGGTTGTACAGACGGTTCTCGTTAGTCTAGATATAGAAGACGGTTGTAGAGACGGATCTCGGTAGTCTAGATATAGAAGACGGTTGTACAACGACGGATCTCGTTAGTCTAGATATAGAAGACGGCTGTACAGACAGATCTCGTTAGTCTAGATATAGAAGGCGGTTGTACAGACGCATCTCGTAAGTCCAGATATAGAAGAGGGTTGTACAACGACGTATCTCGTTAGTGTAGATATAGAAGACGGTTATACAGACGGATCTCGTTAGTCTAGATATAGAAGACGGTTGAATAACGAGAGATCTCGTTAGTCTAGATATAGAAGACGGTTGCACAGACGGATCTCGTTGGTCTAGATATAGAAGACGGTTGTACACACGGATCTCGTTAGTCTAGATATAGGAGACGGTTGTACAACGACGGATCTCGTTAGTCTAGATATTGAAGACGTTTGTCCAAGGACGTATCTCGTTAGTCTAGATATAGATGACGGTTGTACAGACGTATCTCGTTAGTCTAGATATAGAAAACGGTTGTACAGACGCATCTCGTTAGTCTAGATATAGAAGAGGGTTGTACAACAACGGATCTCGTTAGTCTGGATATAGAAGACGGTTGCACAGACGGATCTCGTTAGTCTAGATATAGAAGACGGTTATACAGACGGATCTCGTTAGTCTAGATATAGAAGACGGTTGAATAACGAGAGATCTCGTTAGTCTAGATATAGAAGACGGTTGTACAGACGGATCACGTTGGTCTAGATATAGAAAACAGTTGTACAGACGGATCTCGTTAGTCTAGATATAGAAGACGGTTGTACAACGACGGATCTCGTTAGTCTAGATATTGAAGACGTTTGTCCAAGGACGTATCTCGTTAGTCTAGATATAGATGACGGTTGTACAGACGTATCTCGTTAGTCTAGATATAGAAGACGGTTGTACAGACGGATCACGTTGGTCTAGATATAGAAAACAGTTGTACAGACGGATCTCGTTAATCTAGATATAGAAGACGGTTGTACAGACGTATATCGTTAGTCTAGATATAGAAGACGGTTGTACAGACGCATCTCGTTAGTCTAGATATAGAAGGCGGTTGTACAGACGGATCTCGTTAGTCTAGACATAGAAGACGGTTGTACAGACAGAGCTCGTTAGTCTAGATATAGAAGACGGATGTACAGACGGATCTCGTTAGTCTAGATATAGAAGACGGTTGTACAGACGGATCTCGTTAGTCTAGACATAGAAGACGGTTGTACAGACGGATCTCGTTAGTCTAGATATAGAAGACTATTGTATAACGAGAGATCTCGTTAGTCTAGATATAGAAGACGGTAGCACAGACGGATCTCGTTAGTCTAGATATAGAAAACGGTTGTACAGACGCATCTCGTTAGTCTAGATATAGAAGAGGGTTGTACAACAACGGATCTCGTTAGTCTAGATATAGAAGACGGTTGTACTGACGCATCTCGTAAGTCCAGATATAGAAGACGGTTGTACAGACGGATCTCGTTAGTCTAGATATAGAAGACGGGATGTAGAACGAGAGATCTCGTTAGTCTAGATATAGAAGACGGTTGTACAGGCGGATCCCGTTAGTCTAGATATAGAAGACGGTTGTACATCGAGAGATCTCGTTAGTATAGATATAGAAGACGGTTGTACAGACGGATCTCGTTAGTCTAGATATAGAAGACGGTTGTACAGACGGATCTCGTTAGTCTAGATATAGAAGACGGGATGTATAACGAGAGATCTCGTTAGTCTTGATATAGAAGACGGTTGTACAGACGGATCCCGTTAGTCTAGGTAAAGAAGACGGTTGTACATCGAGAGATCTCGTTAGTCTAGATATAGAAGACGGTTGTACAGACGGTTCTCGTTAGTCTAGATATAGAAGACGGGATGTATAACGAGAGATCTCGTTAGTCTTGATATAGAAGACGGTTGTACAGACGGATCCCGTTAGTCTAGGTATAGAAGACGGTTGTACATCGAGAGATCTCGTTAGTCTAGATATAGAAGACGGTTGTACAGACGGTTCTCGTTAGTGTAGATATAGAAGACGGTTGTACAGACGGATCTCGGTAGTCTAGATATAGAAGACGGTTGTACAACGACGGATCTCGTTAGTCTAGATATAGAAGACGGCTGTACAGACGGATCTCGTTAGTCTAGATATAGAAGACGGGATGTATAACGAGAGATCTCGTTAGTCTTGATATAGAAGACGGTTGTACAGACGGATCCCGTTAGTCTAGGTATAGAAGACGGTTGTACATCGAGAGATCTCGTTAGTCTAGATATAGAAGACGGTTGTACAGACGGTTCTCGTTAGTCTAGATATAGAAGACGGTTGTACAGACGGATCTCGGTAGTCTAGATATAGAAGACGGTTGTACAACGACGGATCTCGTTAGTCTAGATATAGAAGACGGCTGTACAGACGGATCTCGTTAGTCTAGATATAGAAGGCGGTTGTACAGACGCATCTCGTAAGTCCAGATATAGAAGACGGTTGTACAGACGGATCTCGTTAGTCTAGATATAGAAGACGGTTGTACAGACGGATCTCGTTAGTCTAGATATAGAAGAGGGTTGTATAACGAGAGATCTCGTTAGTCTAGATATAGAAGATGGTTGTACAGACGGATCTCGTTAGTCCAGATAAAGAAGACGGTTGTACAGACGGATCTCGTTAGTCTAGATATAGAAGACGGTTGTACAGACGGATCTCGTTAGTCTAGATATAGAAGACGGGATGTATAACGAGAGATCTCGTTAGTCTTGATATAGAAGACGGTTGTACAGACGGATCCCGTTAGTCTAGGCATAGAAGACGGTTGTACATCGAGAGATCTCGTTAGTCTAGATATAGAAGACGGTTGTACAGACGGTTCTCGTTAGTCTAGATATAGAAGACGGTTGTACAGACGGATCTCGGTAGTCTAGATATAGAAGACGGTTGTATAACGAGAGATCTCGTTAGTGTAGATATAAAAGACGGTTGTACAACGACGGATGTCGTTAGTCTAGATATAGAAGACGGTTGAATAACGAGAGATCTCGTTAGTCTAGATATAGAAGACGGTTGAATAACGAGAGATCTCGTTAGTCTAGATATAGAAGACGGTTATACAGGCGGATCTCGTTAGTCTAGATATAGAAGACGGTTATACAGACGGATTTCGTTAGTCTAGATATAGAAGACGGTTGAATATCGAGAGATCTCGTTAGTCTAGATATAGAAGACGGTTGAATAACGAGAGACCTCGTTAGTCTAGATATAGAAGACGGTTGTACAGACCGATCTCGTTAGTCTAGATATTGAAGACGTTTGTCCAACGACGTATCTCGTTAGTCTAGATATAGAAAACTGTTGTACAGACGGATCTCGTTAGTCTAGATATAGAAGAGGGTTGTACAACGACGGATCTCGTTAGTCTAGATATAGAAGACGGTTGAATAACGAGAGACCTCGTTAGTCTAGATATAGAAGACGGTTGTACAGACCGATCTCGTTAGTCTAGATATTGAAGACGTTTGTCCAACGACGTATCTCGTTAGTCTAGATATAGAAAACTGTTGTACAGACGGATCTCGTTAGTCTAGATATAGAAGAGGGTTGTACAACGACGGATCTCGTTAGTCTAGATATTGAAGACGTTTGTCCAAGGACGTATCTCGTTAGTCTAGATATAGATGACGGTTGTACAGACGTATCTCGTTAGTCTAGATATAGAAAACGGTTGTACAGACGCATCTCGTTAGTCTAGATATAGAAGAGGGTTGTACAACAACGGATCTCGTTAGTCTGGATATAGAAGACGGTTGCACAGACGGATCTCGTTAGTCTAGATATAGAAGACGGTTATACAGACGGATCTCGTTAGTCTAGATATAGAAGACGGTTGAATAACGAGAGATCTCGTTAGTCTAGATATAGAAGACGGTTGTACAGACGGATCACGTTGGTCTAGATATAGAAAACAGTTGTACAGACGGATCTCGTTAGTCTAGATATAGAAGACGGTTGTACAACGACGGATCTCGTTAGTCTAGATATTGAAGACGTTTGTCCAAGGACGTATCTCGTTAGTCTAGATATAGATGACGGTTGTACAGACGTATCTCGTTAGTCTAGATATAGAAGACGGTTGTACAGACGGATCACGTTGGTCTAGATATAGAAAACAGTTGTACAGACGGATCTCGTTAATCTAGATATAGAAGACGGTTGTACAGACGTATATCGTTAGTCTAGATATAGAAGACGGTTGTACAGACGCATCTCGTTAGTCTAGATATAGAAGGCGGTTGTACAGACGGATCTCGTTAGTCTAGACATAGAAGACGGTTGTACAGACAGAGCTCGTTAGTCTAGATATAGAAGACGGATGTACAGACGGATCTCGTTAGTCTAGATATAGAAGACGGTTGTACAGACGGATCTCGTTAGTCTAGACATAGAAGACGGTTGTACAGACGGATCTCGTTAGTCTAGATATAGAAGACGGTTGTATAACGAGAGATCTCGTTAGTCTAGATATAGAAGACGGTAGCACAGACGGATCTCGTTAGTCTAGATATAGAAAACGGTTGTACAGACGCATCTCGTTAGTCTAGATATAGAAGAGGGTTGTACAACAACGGATCTCGTTAGTCTAGATATAGAAGACGGTTGTACTGACGCATCTCGTAAGTCCAGATATAGAAGACGGTTGTACAGACGGATCTCGTTAGTCTAGATATAGAAGACGGGATGTAGAACGAGAGATCTCGTTAGTCTAGATATAGAAGACGGTTGTACAGGCGGATCCCGTTAGTCTAGATATAGAAGACGGTTGTACATCGAGAGATCTCGTTAGTATAGATATAGAAGACGGTTGTACAGACGGATCTCGTTAGTCTAGATATAGAAGACGGTTGTACAGACGGATCTCGTTAGTCTAGATATAGAAGACGGGATGTATAACGAGAGATCTCGTTAGTCTTGATATAGAAGACGGTTGTACAGACGGATCCCGTTAGTCTAGGTATAGAAGACGGTTGTACATCGAGAGATCTCGTTAGTCTAGATATAGAAGACGGTTGTACAGACGGTTCTCGTTAGTCTAGATATAGAAGACGGGATGTATAACGAGAGATCTCGTTAGTCTTGATATAGAAGACGGTTGTACAGACGGATCCCGTTAGTCTAGGTATAGAAGACGGTTGTACACCGAGAGATCTCGTTAGTCTAGATATAGAAGACGGTTGTACAGACGGTTCTCGTTAGTGTAGATATAGAAGACGGTTGTACAGACGGATCTCGGTAGTCTAGATATAGAAGACGGTTGTACAACGACGGGTCTCGTTAGTCTAGATATAGAAGACGGCTGTACAGACGGATCTCGTTAGTCTAGATATAGAAGACGGTTGTACAGACGGATCTCGTTAGTCTAGATATAGAAGACGGGATGTATAACGAGAGATCTCGTTAGTCTTGATATAGAAGACGGTTGTACAGACGGATCCCGTTAGTCTAGGTATAGAAGACGGTTGTACATCGAGAGATCTCGTTAGTCTAGATATAGAAGACGGTTGTACAGACGGTTCTCGTTAGTCTAGATATAGAAGACGGTTGTACAGACGGATCTCGGTAGTCTAGATATAGAAGACGGTTGTACAACGACGGATCTCGTTAGTCTAGATATAGAAGACGGCTGTACAGACGGATCTCGTTAGTCTAGATATAGAAGGCGGTTGTACAGACGCATCTCGTAAGTCCAGATATAGAAGACGGTTGTACAGACGGATCTCGTTAGTCTAGATATAGAAGACGGTTGTACAGACGGATCTCGTTAGTCTAGATATAGAAGAGGGTTGTATAACGAGAGATCTCGTTAGTCTAGATATAGAAGATGGTTGTACAGACGGATCTCGTTAGTCCAGATAAAGAAGACGGTTGTACAGACGGATCTCGTTAGTCTAGATATAGAAGACGGTTGTACAGACGGATCTCGTTAGTCTAGATATAGAAGACGGGATGTATAACGAGAGATCTCGTTAGTCTTGATATAGAAGACGGTTGTACAGACGGATCCCGTTAGTCTAGGCATAGAAGACGGTTGTACATCGAGAGATCTCGTTAGTCTAGATATAGAAGACGGTTGTACAGACGGTTCTCGTTAGTCTAGATATAGAAGACGGTTGTACAGACGGATCTCGGTAGTCTAGATATAGAAGACGGTTGTACAACGACGGATCTCGTTAGTCTAGATATAGAAGACGGCTGTACAGACGGATCTCGTTAGTCTAGATATAGAAGGCGGTTGTACAGACGCATCTCGTAAGTCCAGATATAGAAGACGGTTGTACAGACGGATCTCGTTAGTCTAGATATAGAAGACGGCTGTACAGACGGATCTCGTTAGTCTAGATATAGAAGGCGGTTGTACAGACGCATCTCGTAAGTCCAGATATAGAAGACGGTTGTACAGACGGATCTCGTTAGTCTAGATATAGAAGACGGGATGTAGAACGAGAGATCTCGTTAGTCTAGATATAGAAGACGGTTGTACAGGCGGATCCCGTTAGTCTAGATATAGAAGACGGTTGTACATCGAGAGATCTCGTTAGTATAGATATAGAAGATGGTTGTACAACGACGGATCTCGTTAGTCTAGATATAGAAGACGGTTGTACAGACCGATCTCGTTAGTCTAGATATTGAAGACGTTTGTCCAACGACGTATCTCGTTAGTCTAGATATAGAAAACTGTTGTACAACGCGACGGATCTCGTTAGTCTAGATATAGAAGACGGTTGTACAGACGAATCTCGTTAGTCTAGATATAGAAGACGGTTGTACAACGACGGAACTCGTTAGTCTAGATATAGAAGACGGTTGTACAGATGGATCTCGCTAGTCTAGATATTGAAGACGTTTGTCCAACGACGTATCTCGTTAGTCTAGATATAGAAAACGGTTGTACAGATGGATCTCGTTAGTCTAGATATAGAAGAGGGTTGTACAACGACGTATCTCGTTAGTGTAGATATTGAAGACGTTTATACAGACGGATCTCGTTAGTCTAGATATAGAAGACGGTGGAATAACGAGAGATCTCGTTAGTCTAGATATAGAAGACGGTTGTACAGACGGATCACGTTGGTCTAGATATAGAAAACAGTTGTACAGACGGATCTCGTTAGTCTAGATATAGAAGACGGTTGTACAACGACGGATCTCGTTAGTCTAGATATTGAAGACGTTTGTCCAAGGACGTATCTCGTTAGTCTAGATATAGATGACGGTTGTACAGACGTATCTCGTTAGTCTAGATATAGAAGACGGTTGTACAGACGGATCACGTTGGTCTAGATATAGAAAACAGTTGTACAGACGGATCTCGTTAATCTAGATATAGAAGACGGTTGTACAGACGTATATCGTTAGTCTAGATATAGAAGACGGTTGTACAGACGGATCTCGTTAGTCTAGATATAGAAGGCGGTTGTACAGACGGATCTCGTTAGTCTAGACATAGAAGACGGTTGTACAGACAGAGCTCGTTAGTCTAGATATAGAAGACGGATGTACAGACGGATCTCGTTAGTCTAGATATAGAAGACGGTTGTACAGACGGATCTCGTTAGTCTAGACATAGAAGACGGTTGTATAACGAGAGATCTCGTTAGTCTAGATATAGAAGACGGTTGCACAGACGGATCTCGTTAGTCTAGATATAGAAGACGGGATGTATAACGAGAGATCTCGTTAGTCTTGATATAGAAGACGGTTGTACAGACGGATCCCGTTAGTCTAGGTATAGAAGACGGTTGTACAACGACGGATCTCGTTAGTCTAGATATAGAAGACGGTTGTACAGACCGATCTCGTTAGTCTAGATATAGAAGACGGGATGTATAACGAGAGATCTCGTTAGTCTTGATATAGAAGACGGTTGTACAGACGGATCCCGTTAGTCTAGGTATAGAAGACGGTTGTACATCGAGAGATCTCGTTAGTCTAGATATAGAAGACGGTTGTACAGACGGTTCTCGTTAGTCTAGATATAGAAGACGGTTGTAGAGACGGATCTCGGTAGTCTAGATATAGAAGACGGTTGTACAACGACGGATCTCGTTAGTCTAGATATAGAAGACGGCTGTACAGACGGATCTCGTTAGTCTAGATATAGAAGGCGGTTGTACAGACGCATCTCGTAAGTCCAGATATAGAAGAGGGTTGAACAACGACGTATCTCGTTAGTGTAGATATAGAAGACGGTTATACAGACGGATCTCGTTAGTCTAGATATAGAAGACGGTTGCACAGACGGATCTCGTTGGTCTAGATATAGAAGACGGTTGTACAGACGGATCTCGTTAGTCTAGATATAGAAGACGGTTGTACAACGACGGATCTCGTTAGTCTAGATATTGAAGACGTTTGTCCAAGGACGTATCTCGTTAGTCTAGATATAGATGACGGTTGTACAGACGTATCTCGTTAGTCTAGATATAGAAAACGGTTGTACAGACGCATCTCGTTAGTCTAGATATAGAAGAGGGTTGTACAACAACGGATCTCGTTAGTCTAGATATAGAAGACGGTTGCACAGACGGATCTCGTTAGTCTAGATATAGAAGACGGTTATACAGACGGATCTCGTTAGTCTAGATATAGAAGACGGTTGAATAACGAGAGATCTCGTTAGTCTAGATATAGAAGACGGTTGTACAGACGGATCACGTTGGTCTAGATATAGAAAACAGTTGTACAGACGGATCTCGTTAGTCTAGATATAGAAGACGGTTGTACAACGACGGATCTCGTTAGTCTAGATATTGAAGACGTTTGTCCAAGGACGTATCTCGTTAGTCTAGATATAGATGACGGTTGTACAGACGTATCTCGTTAGTCTAGATATAGAAGACGGTTGTACAGACGGATCACGTTGGTCTAGATATAGAAAACAGTTGTACAGACGGATCTCGTTAATCTAGATATAGAAGACGGTTGTACAGACGTATATCGTTAGTCTAGATATAGAAGACGGTTGTACAGACGGATCTCGTTAGTCTAGATATAGAATGCGGTTGTACAGACGGATCTCGTTAGTCTAGACATAGAAGACGGTTGTACAGACAGAGCTCGTTAGTCTAGATATAGAAGACGGATGTACAGACGGATCTCGTTAGTCTAGATATAGAAGACGGTTGTACAGACGGATCTCGTTAGTCTAGACATAGAAGACGGTTGTACAGACGGATCTCGTTAGTCTAGATATAGAAGACGGTTGTATAACGAGAGATCTCGTTAGTCTAGATATAGAAGACGGTAGCACAGACGGATCTCGTTAGTCTAGATATAGGAAACGGTTGTACAGACGCATCTCGTTAGTCTTGATATAGAAGAGGGTTGTACAACAACGGATCTCGTTAGTCTAGATATAGAAGACGGTTGTACAGACGCATCTCGTAAGTCCAGATATAGAAGACGGTTGTACATCGAGAGATCTCGTTAGTCTAGATATAGAAGACGGTTGTACAGACGGTTCTCGTTAGTCTAGATATAGAAGACGGTTGTACAGACGGATCTCGTTAGTCTAGATATAGAAGACGGTTGTACAGACGGATCTCGTTAGTCTAGATATAGAAGAGGGTTGTATAACGAGAGATCTCGTTAGTCTAGATATAGAAGATGGTTGTACAGACGGATCTCGTTAGTCCAGATAAAGAAGACGGTTGTACAGACGGATCTCGTTAGTCTAGATATAGAAGACGGTTGTACAGACGGATCTCGTTAGTCTAGATATAGAAGACGGGATGTATAACGAGAGATCTCGTTAGTCTTGATATAGAAGACGGTTGTACAGACGGATCCCGTTAGTCTAGGTATAGAAGACGGTTGTACATCGAGAGATCTCGTTAGTCTAGATATAGAAGACGGTTGTACAGACGGTTCTCGTTAGTCTAGATATAGAAGACGGTTGTACAGACGGATCTCGGTAGTCTAGATATAGAAGACGGTTGTACAACGACGGATCTCGTTAGTCTAGATATAGAAGACGGCTGTACAGACGGATCTCGTTAGTCTAGATATAGAAGGCGGTTGTACAGACGCATCTCGTAAGTCCAGATATAGAAGACGGTTGTACAGACGGATCTCGTTAGTCTAGATATAGAAGACGGTTGTACAGACGGATCTCGTTAGTCTAGATATAGAAGAGGGTTGTATAACGAGAGATCTCGTTAGTCTAGATATAGAAGATGGTTGTACAGACGGATCTCGTTAGTCCAGATAAAGAAGACGGTTGTACAGACGGATCTCGTTAGTCTAGATATAGAAGACGGTTGTACAGACGGATCTCGTTAGTCTAGATATAGAAGACGGGATGTATAACGAGAGATCTCGTTAGTCTTGATATAGAAGACGGTTGTACAGACGGATCCCGTTAGTCTAGGTATAGAAGACGGTTGTACATCGAGAGATCTCGTTAGTCTAGATATAGAAGACGGTTGTACAGACGGTTCTCGTTAGTCTAGATATAGAAGACGGTTGTACAGACGGATCTCGGTAGTCTAGATATAGAAGACGGTTGTACAACGACGGATCTCGTTAGTCTAGATATAGAAGACGGCTGTACAGACGGATCTCGTTAGTCTAGATATAGAAGGCGGTTGTACAGACGCATCTCGTAAGTCCAGATATAGAAGACGGTTGTACAGACGGATCTCGTTAGTCTAGATATAGAAGACGGGATGTAGAACGAGAGATCTCGTTAGTCTAGATATAGAAGACGGTTGTACAGGCGGATCCCGTTAGTCTAGATATAGAAGACGGTTGTACATCGAGAGATCTCGTTAGTATAGATATAGAAGACGGTTGTACAACGACGGATCTCGTTAGTCTAGATATAGAAGACGGTTGTACAGACCGATCTCGTTAGTCTAGATATTGAAGACGTTTGTCCAACGACGTATCTCGTTAGTCTAGATATAGAAAACTGTTGTACAGACGGATCTCGTTAGTCTAGATATAGAAGAGGGTTGTACAACGACGGATCTCGTTAGTCTAGATATAGAAGACGGTTGTACAGACGAATCTCGTTAGTCTAGATATAGAAGACGGTTGTACAGACGCATCTCGTAAGTCCAGATATAGAAGACGGTTGTACAGACGGATCTCGTTAGTCTAGATATAGAAGACGGCTGTACAGACGGATCTCGTTAGTCTAGATATAGAAGGCGGTTGTACAGACGCATCTCGTAAGTCCAGATATAGAAGACGGTTGTACAGACGGATCTCGTTAGTCTAGATATAGAAGACGGGATGTAGAACGAGAGATCTCGTTAGTCTAGATATAGAAGATGGTTGTACAGACGGATCTCGTTAGTCCAGATAAAGAAGACGGTTGTACAGACGGATCTCGTTAGTCTAGATATAGAAGACGGTTGTACAGACGGATCTCGTTAGTCTAGATATAGAAGACGGGATGTATAACGAGAGATCTCGTTAGTCTTGATATAGAAGACGGTTGTACAGACGGATCCCGTTAGTCTAGGTATAGAAGACGGTTGTACATCGAGAGATCTCGTTAGTCTAGATATAGAAGACGGTTGTACAGACGGTTCTCGTTAGTCTAGATATAGAAGACGGTTGTACAGACGGATCTCGGTAGTCTAGATATAGAAGACGGTTGTACAACGACGGATCTCGTTAGTCTAGATATAGAAGACGGCTGTACACACGGATCTCGTTAGTCTAGATATAGAAGGCGGTTGTACAGACGCATCTCGTAAGTCCAGATATAGAAGACGGTTGTACAGACGGATCTCGTTAGTCTAGATATAGAAGACGGTTGTACAGACGGATCTCGTTAGTCTAGATATAGAAGAGGGTTGTATAACGAGAGATCTCGTTAGTCTAGATATAGAAGATGGTTGTACAGACGGATCTCGTTAGTCCAGATAAAGAAGACGGTTGTACAGACGGATCTCGTTAGTCTAGATATAGAAGACGGTTGTACAGACGGATCTCGTTAGTCTAGATATAGAAGACGGGATGTATAACGAGAGATCTCGTTAGTCTTGATATAGAAGACGGTTGTACAGACGGATCCCGTTAGTCTAGGTATAGAAGACGGTTGTACATCGAGAGATCTCGTTAGTCTAGATATAGAAGACGGTTGTACAGACGGTTCTCGTTAGTCTAGATATAGAAGACGGTTGTACAGACGGATCTCGGTAGTCTAGATATAGAAGACGGTTGTACAACGACGGATCTCGTTAGTCTAGATATAGAAGACGGCTGTACAGACGGATCTCGTTAGTCTAGATATAGAAGGCGGTTGTACAGACGCATCTCGTAAGTCCAGATATAGAAGACGGTTGTACAGACGGATCTCGTTAGTCTAGATATAGAAGACGGTTGTACAGACCGATCTCGTTAGTCTAGATATTGAAGACGTTTGTCCAACGACGTATCTCGTTAGTCTAGATATAGAAAACTGTTGTACAGACGGATCTCGTTAGTCTAGATATAGAAGAGGGTTGTACAACGACGGATCTCGTTAGTCTAGATATAGAAGACGGTTGTACAGACGAATCTCGTTAGTCTAGATATAGAAGACGGTTGTACAACGACGGAACTCGTTAGTCTAGATATAGAAGACGGTTGTACAGATGGATCTCGCTAGTCTAGATATTGAAGAGGGTTGTACAACGACGTATCTCGTTAGTGTACATATAGAAGACGGTTATACAGACGGATCTCGTTAGTCTAGATATAGAAGACGGTTGAATAACGAGAGATCTCGTTAGTCTAGATATAGAAGACGGTTGTACAGACGGATCACGTTGGTCTAGATATAGAAAACAGTTGTACAGACGGATCTCGTTAGTCTAGATATAGAAGACGGTTGTACAACGACGGATCTCGTTAGTCTAGATATTGAAGACGTTTGTCCAAGGACGTATCTCGTTAGTCTAGATATAGATGACGGTTGTACAGACGTATCTCGTTAGTCTAGATATAGAAGACGGTTGTACAGACGGATCACGTTGGTCTAGATATAGAAAACAGTTGTACAGACGGATCTCGTTAATCTAGATATAGAAGACGGTTGTACAGACGTATATCGTTAGTCTAGATATAGAAGACGGTTGTACAGACGGATCTCGTTTGTCTAGATATAGAAGGCGGTTGTACAGACGGATCTCGTTAGTCTAGATATAGAAGACGGTTGTACAGATAGAGCTCGTTAGTCTAGATATAGAAGACGGATGTACAGACGGATCTCGTTAGTCTAGATATAGAAGACGGTTGTACAGACGGATCTCGTTAGTCTAGACATAGAAGACGGTTGTACAGACGGATCTCGTTAGTCTAGATATAGAAGACGGTTGTATAACGAGAGATCTCGTTAGTCTAGATATAGAAGACGGTTGTACAGACGGATCCCGTTAGTCTAGGTATAGAAGACGGTTGTACAACGACGGATCTCGTTAGTCTAGATATAGAAGACGGTTGCACAGACGGATCTCGTTAGTCTAGATATAGAAGACGGGATGTATAACGAGAGATCTCGTTAGTCTTGATATAGAAGACGGTTGTACAGACGGATCCCGTTAGTCTAGGTATAGAAGACGGTTGTACATCGAGAGATCTCGTTAGTCTAGATATAGAAGACGGTTGTACAGACGGTTCTCGTTAGTCTAGATATAGAAGACGGTTGTACAGACGGATCTCGTTAGTCTAGATATAGAAGACGGTTGTACAGACCGATCTCGTTAGTCTAGATATTGAAGACGTTTGTCCAACGACGTATCTCGTTAGTCTAGATATAGAAAACTGTTGTACAGACGGATCTCGTTAGTCTAGATATAGAAGAGGGTTGTACAACGACGGATCTCGTTAGTCTAGATATAGAAGACGGTTGTACAGACGAATCTCGTTAGTCTAGATATAGAAGACGGGATGTATAACGAGAGATCTCGTTAGTGTTGATATAGAAGACGGTTGTACAGACGGATCCCGTTAGTCTAGGTATAGAAGACGGTTGTACATCGAGAGATCTCGTTAGTCTAGATATAGAAGACGGTTGTACAGACGGTTCTCGTTAGTCTAGATATAGAAGACGGTTGTAGAGACGGATCTCGGTAGTCTAGATATAGAAGACGGTTGTACAACGACGGATCTCGTTAGTCTAGATATAGAAGACGGCTGTACAGACGGATCTCGTTAGTCTAGATATAGAAGGCGGTTGTACAGACGCATCTCGTAAGTCCAGATATAGAAGAGGGTTGTACAACGACGTATCTCGTTAGTGTAGATATAGAAGACGGTTATACAGACGGATCTCGTTAGTCTAGATATAGAAGACGGTTGAATAACGAGAGATCTCGTTAGTCTAGATATAGAAGACGGTTGCACAGACGGATCTCGTTGGTCTAGATATAGAAGACGGTTGTACAGACGGATCTCGTTAGTCTAGATATAGAAGACGGTTGTACAACGACGGATCTCGTTAGTCTAGATATTGAAGACGTTTGTCCAAGGACGTATCTCGTTAGTCTAGATATAGATGACGGTTGTACAGACGTATCTCGTTAGTCTAGATATAGAAAACGGTTGTACAGACGCATCTCGTTAGTCTAGATATAGAAGAGGGTTGTACAACAACGGATCTCGTTAGTCTAGATATAGAAGACGGTTGCACAGACGGATCTCGTTAGTCTAGATATAGAAGACGGTTATACAGACGGATCTCGTTAGTCTAGATATAGAAGACGGTTGAATAACGAGAGATCTCGTTAGTCTAGATATAGAAGACGGTTGTACAGACGGATCACGTTGGTCTAGATATAGAAAACAGTTGTACAGACGGATCTCGTTAGTCTAGATATAGAAGACGGTTGTACAGACGGATCTCGTTAGTCTAGATATAGAAGACGGTTGTACAACGACGGATCTCGTTAGTCTAGATATTGAAGACGTTTGTCCAAGGACGTATCTCGTTAGTCTAGATATAGATGACGGTTGTACAGACGTATCTCGTTAGTCTAGATATAGAAAACGGTTGTACAGACGCATCTCGTTAGTCTAGATATAGAAGAGGGTTGTACAACAACGGATCTCGTTAGTCTAGATATAGAAGACGGTTGCACAGACGGATCTCGTTAGTCTAGATATAGAAGGCGGTTGTACAGACGCATCTCGTAAGTCCAGATATAGAAGAGGGTTGTACAACGACGTATCTCGTTAGTGTAGATATAGAAGACGGTTATACAGACGGATCTCGTTAGTCTAGATATAGAAGACGGTTGAATAACGAGAGATCTCGTTAGTCTAGATATAGATAACGGTTGCACAGACGGATCTCGTTGGTCTAGATATAGAAGACGGTTGTACAGACGGATCTCGTTAGTCTAGATATAGAAGACGGTTGTACAGACGAATCTCGTTAGTATAGATATAGAAGACGGTTGTACAACGACGGAACTCGTTAGTCTAGATATAGAAGACGGTTGTACAGATGGATCTCGCTAGTCTAGATATTGAAGACGTTTGTCCAACGACGTATCTCGTTAGTCTAGATATAGAAAACGGTTGTACAGATGGATCTCGTTAGTCTAGATATAGAAGAGGGTTGTACAACGACGGATCTCGTTAGTCTAGATATAGAAGAGGGTTGTACAACGACGTATCTCGTTAGTGTAGATATAGAAGACGGTTATACAGACGGATCTCGTTAGTCTAGATATAGAAGACGGTTGAATAACGAGAGATCTCGTTAGTCTAGATATAGAAGACGGTTGTACAGACGGATCACGTTGGTCTAGATATAGAAAACAGTTGTACAGACGGATCTCGTTAGTCTAGATATAGAAGACGGTTGTACAACGACGGATCTCGTTAGTCTAGATATTGAAGACGTTTGTCCAAGGACGTATCTCGTTAGTCTAGATATAGATGACGGTTGTACAGACGTATCTCGTTAGTCTAGATATAGAAGACGGTTGTACAGACGGATCACGTTGGTCTAGATATAGAAAACAGTTGTACAGACGGATCTCGTTAATCTAGATATAGAAGACGGTTGTACAGACGTATATCGTTAGTCTAGATATACAAGACGGTTGTACAGACGGATCTCGTTTGTCTAGATATAGAAGGCGGTTGTACAGACGGATCTCGTTAGTCTAGACATAGAAGACGGTTGTACAGATAGAGCTCGTTAGTCTAGATATAGAAGACGGATGTACAGACGGATCTCGTTAGTCTAGATATAGAAGACGGTTGTACAGACGGATCTCGTTAGTCTAGACATAGAAGACGGTTGTACAGACGGATCTCGTTAGTCTAGATATAGAAGACGGTTGTATAACGAGAGATCTCGTTAGTCTAGATATAGAAGACGGTTGTACAGACGGATCCCGTTAGTCTAGGTATAGAAGACGGTTGTACAACGACGGATCTCGTTAGTCTAGATATAGAAGACGGTTGCACAGACGGATCTCGTTAGTCTAGATATAGAAGACGGGATGTATAACGAGAGATCTCGTTAGTCTTGATATAGAAGACGGTTGTACAGACGGATCCCGTTAGTCTAGGTATAGAAGACGGTTGTACATCGAGAGATCTCGTTAGTCTAGATATAGAAGACGGTTGTACAGACGGTTCTCGTTAGTCTAGATATAGAAGACGGTTGTACAGACGGATCTCGTTAGTCTAGATATAGAAGACGGTTGTACAGACCGATCTCGTTAGTCTAGATATTGAAGACGTTTGTCCAACGACGTATCTCGTTAGTCTAGATATAGAAAACTGTTGTACAGACGGATCTCGTTAGTCTAGATATAGAAGAGGGTTGTACAACGACGGATCTCGTTAGTCTAGATATAGAAGACGGTTGTACAGACGAATCTCGTTAGTCTAGATATAGAAGACGGGATGTATAACGAGAGATCTCGTTAGTCTTGATATAGAAGACGGTTGTACAGACGGATCCCGTTAGTCTAGGTATAGAAGACGGTTGTACATCGAGAGATCTCGTTAGTCTAGATATAGAAGACGGTTGTACAGACGGTTCTCGTTAGTCTAGATATAGAAGACGGTTGTAGAGACGGATCTCGGTAGTCTAGATATAGAAGACGGTTGTACAACGACGGATCTCGTTAGTCTAGATATAGAAGACGGCTGTACAGACGGATCTCGTTAGTCTAGATATAGAAGGCGGTTGTACAGACGCATCTCGTAAGTCCAGATATAGAAGAGGGTTGTACAACGACGTATCTCGTTAGTGTAGATATAGAAGACGGTTATACAGACGGATCTCGTTAGTCTAGATATAGAAGACGGTTGAATAACGAGAGATCTCGTTAGTCTAGATATAGAAGACGGTTGCACAGACGGATCTCGTTGGTCTAGATATAGAAGACGGTTGTACAGACGGATCTCGTTAGTCTAGATATAGAAGACGGTTGTACAACGACGGATCTCGTTAGTCTAGATATTGAAGACGTTTGTCCAAGGACGTATCTCGTTAGTCTAGATATAGATGACGGTTGTACAGACGTATCTCGTTAGTCTAGATATAGAAAACGGTTGTACAGACGCATCTCGTTAGTCTAGATATAGAAGAGGGTTGTACAACAACGGATCTCGTTAGTCTAGATATAGAAGACGGTTGCACAGACGGATCTCATTAGTCTAGATATAGAAGACGGTTATACAGACGGATCTCGTTAGTCTAGATATAGAAGACGGTTGAATAACGAGAGATCCCGTTAGTCTAGATATAGAAGACGGTTGTACATCGAGAGATCTCGTTAGTATAGATATAGAAGATGGTTGTACAACGACGGATCTCGTTAGTCTAGATATAGAAGACGGTTGTACAGACCGATCTCGTTAGTCTAGATATTGAAGACGTTTGTCCAACGACGTATCTCGTTAGTCTAGATATAGAAAACTGTTGTACAACGACGGATCTCGTTAGTCTAGATATAGAAGACGGTTGTACAGACGAATCTCGTTAGTCTAGATATAGAAGACGGTTGTACAACGACGGAACTCGTTAGTCTAGATATAGAAGACGGTTGTACAGATGGATCTCGCTAGTCTAGATATTGAAGACGTTTGTCCAACGACGTATCTCGTTAGTCTAGATATAGAAAACGGTTGTACAGATGGATCTCGTTAGTCTAGATATAGAAGAGGGTTGTACAACGACGTATCTCGTTAGTGTAGATATAGAAGACGGTTATACAGACGGATCTCGTTAGTCTAGATATAGAAGACGGTTGAATAACGAGAGATCTCGTTAGTCTAGATATAGAAGACGGTTGTACAGACGGATCACGTTGGTCTAGATATAGAAAACAGTTGTACAGACGGATCTCGTTAGTCTAGATATAGAAGACGGTTGTACAACGACGGATCTCGTTAGTCTAGATATTGAAGACGTTTGTCCAAGGACGTATCTCGTTAGTCTAGATATAGATGACGGTTGTACAGACGTATCTCGTTAGTCTAGATATAGAAGACGGTTGTACAGACGGATCACGTTGGTCTAGATATAGAAAACAGTTGTACAGACGGATCTCGTTAATCTAGATATAGAAGACGGTTGTACAGACGTATATCGTTAGTCTAGATATAGAAGACGGTTGTACAGACGGATCTCGTTAGTCTAGATATAGAAGGCGGTTGTACAGACGGAACTCGTTAGTCTAGACATAGAAGACGGTTGTACAGACAGAGCTCGTTAGTCTAGATATAGAAGACGGATGTACAGACGGATCTCGTTAGTCTAGATATAGAAGACGGTTGTACAGACGGATCTCGTTAGTCTAGACATAGAAGACGGTTGTATAACGAGAGATCTCGTTAGTCTAGATATAGAAGACGGTTGCACAGACGGATATCGTTAGTCTAGATATAGAAGACGGGATGTATAACGAGAGATCTCGTTAGTCTTGATATAGAAGACGGTTGTACAGACGGATCCCGTTAGTCTAGGTATAGAAGACGGTTGTACAACGACGGATCTCGTTAGTCTAGATATAGAAGACGGTTGTACAGACCGATCTCGTTAGTCTAGATATTGAAGACGTTTGTCCAACGACGTATCTCGTTAGTCTAGATATAGAAAACTGTTGTACAGACGGATCTCGTTAGTCTAGATATAGAAGAGGGTTGTACAACGACGGATCTCGTTAGTCTAGATATAGAAGACGGTTGTACAGACGAATCTCGTTAGTCTAGATATAGAAGACGGGATGTATAACGAGAGATCTCGTTAGTCTTGATATAGAAGACGGTTGTACAGACGGATCCCGTTAGTCTAGGTATAGAAGACGGTTGTACATCGAGAGATCTCGTTAGTCTAGATATAGAAGACGGTTGTACAGACGGTTCTCGTTAGTCTAGATATAGAAGACGGTTGTAGAGACGGATCTCGGTAGTCTAGATATAGAAGACGGTTGTACAACGACGGATCTCGTTAGTCTAGATATAGAAGACGGCTGTACAGACGGATCTCGTTAGTCTAGATATAGAAGGCGGTTGTACAGACACATCTCGTAAGTCCAGATATAGAAGAGGGTTGTACAACGACGTATCTCGTTAGTGTAGATATAGAAGACGGTTATACAGACGGATCTCGTTAGTCTAGATATAGAAGACGGTTGAATAACGAGAGATCTCGTTAGTCTAGATATAGAAGACGGTTGCACAGACGGATCTCGTTGGTCTAGATATAGAAGACGGTTGTACAGACGGATCACGTTGGTCTAGATATAGAAAACAGTTGTACAGACGGATCTCGTTAGTCTAGATATTGAAGACGGTTGTACAACGACGGATCTCGTTAGTCTAGATATTGAAGACGTTTGTCCAAGGACGTATCTCGTTAGTCTAGATATAGATGACGGTTGTACAGACGTATCTCGTTAGTCTAGATATAGAAGACGGTTGTACAGACGGATCACGTTGGTCTAGATATAGAAAACAGTTGTACAGACGGATTTCGTTAATCTAGATATAGAAGACGGTTGTACAGACGTATGTCGTTAGTCTAGATATAGAAGACGGTTGTACAGACGGATCTCGTTAGTCTAGATATAGAAGGCGGTTGTACAGACGGATCTCGTTAGTCTAGACATAGAAGACGGTTGTACAGACAGAGCTCGTTAGTCTAGATATAGAAGACGGATGTACAGACGGATCTCGTTAGTCTAGATATAGAAGACGGTTGTACAACGACGGAACTCTTTAGTCTAGATATAGAAGACGGTTGTACAGATGGATCTCGCTAGTCTAGATATTGAAGACGTTTGTCCAACGACGTATCTCGTTAGTCTAGATATAGAAAACGGTTGTACAGATGGATCTCGTTAGTCTAGATATAGAAGAGGGTTGTACAACGACGTATCTCGTTAGTGTAGATATAGAAGACGGTTATACAGACGGATCTCGTTAGTCTAGATATAGAAGACGGTTGAATAACGAGAGATCTCGTTAGTCTAGATATAGAAGACGGTTGTACAGACGGATCACGTTGGTCTAGATATAGAAAACAGTTGTACAGACGGATCTCGTTAGTCTAGATATAGAAGACGGTTGTACAACGACGGATCTCGTTAGTCTAGATATTGAAGACGTTTGTCCAAGGACGTATCTCGTTAGTCTAGATATAGATGACGGTTGTACAGACGTATCTCGTTAGTCTAGATATAGAAGACGGTTGTACAGACGGATCACGTTGGTCTAGATATAGAAAACAGTTGTACAGACGGATCTCGTTAATCTAGATATAGAAGACGGTTGTACAGACGTATATCGTTAGTCTAGATATAGAAGACGGTTGTACAGACGGATCTCGTTAGTCTAGATATAGAAGGCGGTTGTACAGACGGAACTCGTTAGTCTAGACATAGAAGACGGTTGTACAGACAGAGCTCGTTAGTCTAGATATAGAAGACGGATGTACAGACGGATCTCGTTAGTCTAGATATAGAAGACGGTTGTACAGACGGATCTCGTTAGTCTAGACATAGAAGACGGTTGTATAACGAGAGATCTCGTTAGTCTAGATATAGAAGACGGTTGCACAGACGGATATCGTTAGTCTAGATATAGAAGACGGGATGTATAACGAGAGATCTCGTTAGTCTTGATATAGAAGACGGTTGTACAGACGGATCCCGTTAGTCTAGGTATAGAAGACGGTTGTACAACGACGGATCTCGTTAGTCTAGATATAGAAGACGGTTGTACAGACCGATCTCGTTAGTCTAGATATTGAAGACGTTTGTCCAACGACGTATCTCGTTAGTCTAGATATAGAAAACTGTTGTACAGACGGATCTCGTTAGTCTAGATATAGAAGAGGGTTGTACAACGACGGATCTCGTTAGTCTAGATATAGAAGACGGTTGTACAGACGAATCTCGTTAGTCTAGATATAGAAGACGGGATGTATAACGAGAGATCTCGTTAGTCTTGATATAGAAGACGGTTGTACAGACGGATCCCGTTAGTCTAGGTATAGAAGACGGTTGTACATCGAGAGATCTCGTTAGTCTAGATATAGAAGACGGTTGTACAGACGGTTCTCGTAAGTCTAGATATAGAAGACGGTTGTAGAGACGGATCTCGGTAGTCTAGATATAGAAGACGGTTGTACAACGACGGATCTCGTTAGTCTAGATATAGAAGACGGCTGTACAGACGGATCTCGTTAGTCTAGATATAGAAGGCGGTTGTACAGACGCATCTCGTAAGTCCAGATATAGAAGAGGGTTGTACAACGACGTATCTCGTTAGTGTAGATATAGAAGACGGTTATACAGACGGATCTCGTTAGTCTAGATATAGAAGACGGTTGAATAACGAGAGATCTCGTTAGTCTAGATATAGAAGACGGTTGCACAGACGGATCTCGTTGGTCTAGATATAGAAGACGGTTGTACAGACGGATCACGTTGGTCTAGATATAGAAAACAGTTGTACAGACGGATCTCGTTAGTCTAGATATAGAAGACGGTTGTACAACGACGGATCTCGTTAGTCTAGATATTGAAGACGTTTGTCCAAGGACGTATCTCGTTAGTCTAGATATAGATGACGGTTGTACAGACGTATCTCGTTAGTCTAGATATAGAAGACGGTTGTACAGACGGATCACGTTGGTCTAGATATAGAAAACAGTTGTACAGACGGATCTCGTTAATCTAGATATAGAAGACGGTTGTACAGACGTATATCGTTAGTCTAGATATAGAAGACGGTTGTACAGACGGATCTCGTTAGTCTAGATATAGAAGGCGGTTGTACAGACGGATCTCGTTAGTCTAGACATAGAAGACGGTTGTACAGACAGAGCTCGTTAGTCTAGATATAGAAGACGGATGTACAGACGGATCTCGTTAGTCTAGATATAGAAGACGGTTGTACAGACGGATCTCGTTAGTCTAGACATAGAAGACGGTTGTACAGACGGATCTCGTTAGTCTAGATATAGAAGACGGTTGTATAACGAGAGATCTCGTTAGTCTAGATATAGAAGACGGTAGCACAGACGGATCTCGTTAGTCTAGATATAGAAAACGGTTGTACAGACGCATCTCGTTAGTCTAGATATAGAAGAGGGTTGTACAACAACGGATCTCGTTAGTCTAGATATAGAAGACGGTTGTACAGACGCATCTCGTAAGTCCAGATATAGAAGACGGTTGTACATCGAGAGATCTCGTTAGTCTAGATATAGAAGACGGTTGTACAGACGGTTCTCGTTAGTCTAGATATAGAAGACGGTTGTACAGACGGAGCTCGTTAGTCTAGATATAGAAGACGGTTGTACAGACGGATCTCGTTAGTCTAGATATAGAAGAGGGTTGTATAACGAGAGATCTCGTTAGTCTAGATATAGAAGATGGTTGTACAGACGGATCTCGTTAGTCCAGATAAAGAAGACGGTTGTACAGACGGATCTCGTTAGTCTAGATATAGAAGACGGTTGTACAGACGGATCTCGTTAGTCTAGATATAGAAGACGGGATGTATAACGAGAGATCTCGTTAGTCTTGATATAGAAGACGGTTGTACAGACGGATCCCGTTAGTCTAGGTATAGAAGACGGTTGTACATCGAGAGATCTCGTTAGTCTAGATATACAAGACGGTTGTACAGACGGTTCTCGTTAGTCTAGATATAGAAGACGGTTGTACAGACGGATCTCGGTAGTCTAGATATAGAAGACGGTTGTACAACGACGGATCTCGTTAGTCTAGATATAGAAGACGGCTGTACAGACGGATCTCGTTAGTCTAGATATAGAAGGCGGTTGTACAGACGCATCTCGTAAGTCCAGATATAGAAGACGGTTGTACAGACGGATCTCGTTAGTCTAGATATAGAAGACGGTTGTACAGACGGATCTCGTTAGTCTAGATATAGAAGAGGGTTGTATAACGAGAGATCTCGTTAGTCTAGATATAGAAGATGGTTGTACAGACGGATCTCGTTAGTCCAGATAAAGAAGACGGTTGTACAGACGGATCTCGTTAGTCTAGATATAGAAGACGGTTGTACAGACGGATCTCGTTAGTCTAGATATAGAAGACGGGATGTATAACGAGAGATCTCGTTAGTCTTGATATAGAAGACGGTTGTACAGACGGATCCCGTTAGTCTAGGTATAGAAGACGGTTGTACAGACAGAGCTCGTTAGTCTAGATATAGAAGACGGATGTACAGACGGATCTCGTTAGTCTAGATATAGAAGACGGTTGTACAGACGGATCTCGTTAGTCTAGACATAGAAGACGGTTGTATAACGAGAGATCTCGTTAGTCTAGATATAGAAGACGGTTGCACAGACGGATATCGTTAGTCTAGATATAGAAGACGGGATGTATAACGAGAGATCTCGTTAGTCTTGATATAGAAGACGGTTGTACAGACGGATCCCGTTAGTCTAGGTATAGAAGACGGTTGTACAACGACGGATCTCGTTAGTCTAGATATAGAAGACGGTTGTACAGACCGATCTCGTTAGTCTAGATATTGAAGACGTTTGTCCAACGACGTATCTCGTTAGTCTAGATATAGAAAACTGTTGTACAGACGGATCTCGTTAGTCTAGATATAGAAGAGGGTTGTACAACGACGGATCTCGTTAGTCTAGATATAGAAGACGGTTGTACAGACGAATCTCGTTAGTCTAGATATAGAAGACGGGATGTATAACGAGAGATCTCGTTAGTCTTGATAAAGAAGACGGTTGTACAGACGGATCCCGTTAGTCTAGGTATAGAAGACGGTTGTACATCGAGAGATCTCGTTAGTCTAGATATAGAAGACGGTTGTACAGACGGTTCTCGTTAGTCTAGATATAGAAGACGGTTGTAGAGACGGATCTCGGTAGTCTAGATATAGAAGACGGTTGTACAACGACGGATCTCGTTAGTCTAGATATAGAAGACGGCTGTACAGACGGATCTCGTTAGTCTAGATATAGAAGACGGTTGTACAGACGGATCACGTTGGTCTTGATATAGAAAACAGTTGTACAGACGGATCTCGTTAATCTAGATATAGAAGACGGTTGTAGAGACGGATCTCGGTAGTCTAGATATTGAAGACGTTTGTCCAAGGACGTATCTCGTTAGTCTAGATATAGATGACGGTTGTACAGACGTATCTCGTTAGTCTAGATATAGAAGAGGGTTGTATAACGAGAGATCTCGTTAGTCTAGATATAGAAGATGGTTGTACAGACGGATCTCGTTAGTCCAGATAAAGAAGACGGTTGTACAGACGGATCTCGTTAGTCTAGATATAGAAGACGGTTGTACAGACGGATCTCGTTAGTCTAGATATAGAAGACGGGATGTATAACGAGAGATCTCGTTAGTCTTGATATAGAAGACGGTTGTACAGACGGATCCCGTTAGTCTAGGTATAGAAGACGGTTGTACATCGAGAGATCTCGTTAGTCTAGATATACAAGACGGTTGTACAGACGGTTCTCGTTAGTCTAGATATAGAAGACGGTTGTACAGACGGAGCTCGTTAGTCTAGATATAGAAGACGGTTGTACAGACGGATCTCGTTAGTCTAGATATAGAAGAGGGTTGTATAACGAGAGATCTCGTTAGTCTAGATATAGAAGATGGTTGTACAGACGGATCTCGTTAGTCCAGATAAAGAAGACGGTTGTACAGACGGATCTCGTTAGTCTAGATATAGAAGACGGTTGTACAGACGGATCTCGTTAGTCTAGATATAGAAGACGGGATGTATAACGAGAGATCTCGTTAGTCTTGATATAGAAGACGGTTGTACAGACGGATCCCGTTAGTCTAGGTATAGAAGACGGTTGTACATCGAGAGATCTCGTTAGTCTAGATATACAAGACGGTTGTACAGACGGTTCTCGTTAGTCTAGATATAGAAGACGGTTGTACAGACGGATCTCGGTAGTCTAGATATAGAAGACGGTTGTACAACGACGGATCTCGTTAGTCTAGATATAGAAGACGGCTGTACAGACGGATCTCGTTAGTCTAGATATAGAAGGCGGTTGTACAGACGCATCTCGTAAGTCCAGATATAGAAGACGGTTGTACAGACGGATCTCGTTAGTCTAGATATAGAAGACGGTTGTACAGACGGATCTCGTTAGTCTAGATATAGAAGAGGGTTGTATAACGAGAGATCTCGTTAGTCTAGATATAGAAGATGGTTGTACAGACGGATCTCGTTAGTCCAGATAAAGAAGACGGTTGTACAGACGGATCTCGTTAGTCTAGATATAGAAGACGGTTGTACAGACGGATCTCGTTAGTCTAGATATAGAAGACGGGATGTATAACGAGAGATCTCGTTAGTCTTGATATAGAAGACGGTTGTACAGACGGATCCCGTTAGTCTAGGTATAGAAGACGGTTGTACAGACAGAGCTCGTTAGTCTAGATATAGAAGACGGATGTACAGACGGATCTCGTTAGTCTAGATATAGAAGACGGTTGTACAGACGGATCTCGTTAGTCTAGACATAGAAGACGGTTGTATAACGAGAGATCTCGTTAGTCTAGATATAGAAGACGGTTGCACAGACGGATATCGTTAGTCTAGATATAGAAGACGGGATGTATAACGAGAGATCTCGTTAGTCTTGATATAGAAGACGGTTGTACAGACGGATCCCGTTAGTCTAGGTATAGAAGACGGTTGTACAACGACGGATCTCGTTAGTCTAGATATAGAAGACGGTTGTACAGACCGATCTCGTTAGTCTAGATATTGAAGACGTTTGTCCAACGACGTATCTCGTTAGTCTAGATATAGAAAACTGTTGTACAGACGGATCTCGTTAGTCTAGATATAGAAGAGGGTTGTACAACGACGGATCTCGTTAGTCTAGATATAGAAGACGGTTGTACAGACGAATCTCGTTAGTCTAGATATAGAAGACGGGATGTATAACGAGAGATCTCGTTAGTCTTGATAAAGAAGACGGTTGTACAGACGGATCCCGTTAGTCTAGGTATAGAAGACGGTTGTACATCGAGAGATCTCGTTAGTCTAGATATAGAAGACGGTTGTACAGACGGTTCTCGTTAGTCTAGATATAGAAGACGGTTGTAGAGACGGATCTCGGTAGTCTAGATATAGAAGACGGTTGTACAACGACGGATCTCGTTAGTCTAGATATAGAAGACGGCTGTACAGACGGATCTCGTTAGTCTAGATATAGAAGACGGTTGTACAGACGGATCACGTTGGTCTTGATATAGAAAACAGTTGTACAGACGGATCTCGTTAATCTAGATATAGAAGACGGTTGTAGAGACGGATCTCGGTAGTCTAGATATTGAAGACGTTTGTCCAAGGACGTATCTCGTTAGTCTAGATATAGATGACGGTTGTACAGACGTATCTCGTTAGTCTAGATATAGAAGACGGTTGTACAGACGGATCACGTTGGTCTAGATATAGAAAACAGTTGTACAGACGGATCTCGTTAATCTAGATATAGAAGACGGTTGTACAGACGTATATCGTTAGTCTAGATATAGAAGACGGTTGTACAGACGGATCTCGTTAGTCTAGATATAGAAGGCGGTTGTACAGACGGATCTCGTTAGTCTAGACATAGAAGACGGTTGTACAGACAGAGCTCGTTAGTCTAGATATAGAAGACGGATGTACAGACGGATCTCGTTAGTCTAGATATAGAAGACGGTTGTACAGACGGATCTCGTTAGTCTAGACATAGAAGACGGTTGTACAGACGGATCTCGTTAGTCTAGATATAGAAGACGGTTGTATAACGAGAGATCTCGTTAGTCTAGATATAGAAGACGGTAGCACAGACGGATCTCGTTAGTCTAGATATAGAAGAGGGTTGTATAACGAGAGATCTCGTTAGTCTAGATATAGAAGATGGTTGTACAGACGGATCTCGTTAGTCCAGATAAAGAAGACGGTTGTACAGACGGATCTCGTTAGTCTAGATATAGAAGACGGTTGTACAGACGGATCTCGTTAGTCTAGATATAGAAGACGGGATGTATAACGAGAGATCTCGTTAGTCTTGATATAGAAGACGGTTGTACAGACGGATCCCGTTAGTCTAGGTATAGAAGACGGTTGTACATCGAGAGATCTCGTTAGTCTAGATATAGAAGACGGTTGTACAGACGGTTCTCGTTAGTCTAGATATAGAAGACGGTTGTACAGACGGATCTCGGTAGTCTAGATATAGAAGACGGTTGTACAACGACGGATCTCGTTAGTCTAGATATAGAAGACGGCTGTACAGACGGATCTCGTTAGTCTAGATATAGAAGGCGGTTGTACAGACGCATCTCGTAAGTCCAGATATAGAAGACGGTTGTACAGACGGATCTCGTTAGTCTAGATATAGAAGACGGTTGTACAGACGGATCTCGTTAGTCTAGATATAGAGGGCGGTTGTACAGACGGATCTCGTTAGTCTAGACATAGAAGACGGTTGTACAGACAGAGCTCGTTAGTCTAGATATAGAAGACGGATGTACAGACGGATCTCGTTAGTCTAGATATAGAAGACAGTTGTACAGACGGATCTCGTTAGTCTAGATATAGAAGGCGGTTGTACAGACGGATCTCGTTAGTCTAGACATAGAAGACGGTTGTACAGACAGCGCTCGTTAGTCTAGATATAGAAGACGGATGTACAGACGGATCTCGTTAGTCTAGATATAGAAGACAGTTGTACAGACGGATCTCGTTAGTCTAGACATAGAAGACGGTTGTACAGACGGATCTCGTTAGTCTAGATATAGAAGACGGTTGTATAACGAGAGATCTCGTTAGTCTAGATATAGAAGACGGTAGCACAGACGGATCTCGTTAGTCTAGATATAGAAAACGGTTGTACAGACGCATCTCGTTAGTCTAGATATAGAAGAGGGTTGTACAACAACGGATCTCGTTAGTCTAGATATAGAAGACGGTTGTACAGACGCATCTCGTAAGTCCAGATATAGAAGACGGTTGTACATCGAGAGATCTCGTTAGTCTAGATATAGAAGACGGTTGTACAGACGGTTCTCGTTAGTCTAGATATAGAAGACGGTTGTACAGACGGAGCTCGTTAGTCTAGATATAGAAGACGGTTGTACAGACGGATCTCGTTAGTCTAGATATAGAAGACGGCTGTACAGACGGATCTCGTTAGTCTAGATATAGAAGGCGGTTGTACAGACGCATCTCGTAAGTCCAGATATAGAAGACGGTTGTACAGACGGATCTCGTTAGTCTAGATATAGAAGACGGTTGTACAGACGGATCTCGTTAGTCTAGATATAGAAGAGGGTTGTATAACGAGAGATCTCGTTAGTCTAGATATAGAAGATGGTTGTACAGACGGATCTCGTTAGTCCAGATAAAGAAGACGGTTGTACAGACGGATCTCGTTAGTCTAGATATAGAAGACGGTTGTACAGACGGATCTCGTTAGTCTAGATATAGAAGACGGGATGTATAACGAGAGATCTCGTTAGTCTTGATATAGAAGACGGTTGTACAGACGGATCCCGTTAGTCTAGGTATAGAAGACGGTTGTACATCGAGAGATCTCGTTAGTCTAGATATAGAAGACGGTTGTACAGACGGTTCTCGTTAGTCTAGATATAGAAGACGGTTGTACAGACGGATCTCGGTAGTCTAGATATAGAAAACTGTTGTACAGACGGATCTCGTTAGTCTAGATATAGAAGAGGGTTGTACAACGACGGATCTCGTTAGTCTAGATATAGAAGACGGTTGTACAGACGAATCTCGTTAGTCTAGATATAGAAGACGGTTGTACAACGACGGAACTCGTTAGTCTAGATATAGAAGACGGTTGTACAGATGGATCTCGCTAGTCTAGATATTGAAGACGTTTGTCCAACGACGTATCTCGTTAGTCTAGATATAGAAAACGGTTGTACAGATGGATCTCGTTAGTCTAGATATAGAAGAGGGTTGTACAACGACGGATCTCGTTAGTCTAGATATAGAAGAGGGTTGTACAACGACGTATCTCGTTAGTGTAGATATAGAAGACGGTTATACAGACGGATCTCGTTAGTCTAGATATAGAAGACGGTTGAATAACGAGAGATCTCGTTAGTCTAGATATAGAAGACGGTTGTACAGACGGA
Organism: Andrena bicolor; assembly: GCA_960531205.1. NCBI lineage: Eukaryota > Metazoa > Arthropoda > Insecta > Hymenoptera > Andrenidae > Andrena > Andrena bicolor. The sequence goes on along the minus strand of CAUIJW010000042.1, from coordinate 857,475 downwards.
TCACGTTGGTCTAGATATAGAAAACAGTTGTACAGACGGATCTCGTTAGTCTAGATATAGAAGACGGTTGTACAACGACGGATCTCGTTAGTCTAGATATTGAAGACGTTTGTCCAAGGACGTATCTCGTTAGTCTAGATATAGATGACGGTTGTACAGACGTATCTCGTTAGTCTAGATATAGAAGACGGTTGTACAGACGGATCACGTTGGTCTAGATATAGAAAACAGTTATACAGACGGATCTCGTTAATCTAGATATAGAAGACGGTTGTACAGACGTATATCGTTAGTCTAGATATAGAAGACGGTTGTACAGACGGATCTCGTTTGTCTAGATATAGAAGGCGGTTGTACAGACGGATCTCGTTAGTCTAGACATAGAAGACGGTTGTACAGATAGAGCTCGTTAGTCTAGATATAGAAGACGGATGTACAGACGGATCTCGTTAGTCTAGATATAGAAGACGGTTGTACAGACGGATCTCGTTAGTCTAGACATAGAAGACGGTTGTACAGACGGATCTCGTTAGTCTAGATATAGAAGACGGTTGTATAACGAGAGATCTCGTTAGTCTAGATATAGAAGACGGTTGTACAGACGGATCCCGTTAGTCTAGGTATAGAAGACGGTTGTACAACGACGGATCTCGTTAGTCTAGATATAGAAGACGGTTGCACAGACGGATCTCGTTAGTCTAGATATAGAAGACGGGATGTATAACGAGAGATCTCGTTAGTCTTGATATAGAAGACGGTTGTACAGACGGATCCCGTTAGTCTAGGTATAGAAGACGGTTGTACATCGAGAGATCTCGTTAGTCTAGATATAGAAGACGGTTGTACAGACGGTTCTCGTTAGTCTAGATATAGAAGACGGTTGTACAGACGGATCTCGTTAGTCTAGATATAGAAGACGGTTGTACAGACCGATCTCGTTAGTCTAGATATTGAAGACGTTTGTCCAACGACGTATCTCGTTAGTCTAGATATAGAAAACTGTTGTACAGACGGATCTCGTTAGTCTAGATATAGAAGAGGGTTGTACAACGACGGATCTGGTTAGTCTAGATATAGAAGACGGTTGTACAGACGAATCTCGTTAGTCTAGATATAGAAGACGGGATGTATAACGAGAGATCTCGTTAGTCTTGATATAGAAGACGGTTGTACAGACGGATCCCGTTAGTCTAGGTATAGAAGACGGTTGTACATCGAGAGATCTCGTTAGTCTAGATATAGAAGACGGTTGTACAGACGGTTCTCGTTAGTCTAGATATAGAAGACGGTTGTAGAGACGGATCTCGGTAGTCTAGATATAGAAGACGGTTGTACAACGACGGATCTCGTTAGTCTAGATATAGAAGACGGCTGTACAGACGGATCTCGTTAGTCTAGATATAGAAGGCGGTTGTACAGACGCATCTCGTAAGTCCAGATATAGAAGAGGGTTGTACAACGACGTATCTCGTTAGTGTAGATATAGAAGACGGTTGAATAACGAGAGATCTCGTTAGTCTAGATATAGAAGACGGTTGCACAGACGGATCTCGTTGGTCTAGATATAGAAGACGGTTGTACAGACGGATCTCGTTAGTCTAGATATAGAAGACGGTTGTACAACGACGGATCTCGTTAGTCTAGATATTGAAGACGTTTGTCCAAGGACGTATCTCGTTAGTCTAGATATAGATGACGGTTGTACAGACGTATCTCGTTAGTCTAGATATAGAAAACGGTTGTACAGACGCATCTCGTTAGTCTAGATATAGAAGAGGGTTGTACAACAACGGATCTCGTTAGTCTAGATATAGAAGACGGTTGCACAGACGGATCTCGTTAGTCTAGATATAGAAGACGGTTATATAGACGGATCTCGTTAGTCTAGATATAGAAGACGGTTGAATAACGAGAGATCTCGTTAGTCTAGATATAGAAGACGGTTGTACAGACGGATCACGTTGGTCTAGATATAGAAAACAGTTGTACAGACGGATCTCGTTAGTCTAGATATAGAAGACGGTTGTACAACGACGGATCTCGTTAGTCTAGATATTGAAGACGTTTGTCCAAGGACGTATCTCGTTAGTCTAGATATAGATGACGGTTGTACAGACGTATCTCGTTAGTCTAGATATAGAAGACGGTTGTACAGACGGATCACGTTGGTCTAGATATAGAAAACAGTTGTACAGACGGATCTCGTTAATCTAGATATAGAAGACGGTTGTACAGACGTATATCGTTAGTCTAGATATAGAAGACGGTTGTACAGACGGATCTCGTTAGTCTAGATATAGAAGGCGGTTGTACAGACGGATCTCGTTAGTCTAGACATAGAAGACGGTTGTACAGACAGAGCTCGTTAGTCTAGATATAGAAGACGGATGTACAGACGGATCTCGTTAGTCTAGATATAGAAGACGGTTGTACAGACGGATCTCGTTAGTCTAGACATAGAAGACGGTTGTACAGACGGATCTCGTTAGTCTAGATATAGAAGACGGTTGTATAACGAGAGATCTCGTTAGTCTAGATATAGAAGACGGTAGCACAGACGGATCTCGTTAGTCTAGATATAGAAAACGGTTGTACAGACGCATCTCGTTAGTCTAGATATAGAAGAGGGTTGTACAACAACGGATCTCGTTAGTCTAGATATAGAAGACGGTTGTACAGACGCATCTCGTAAGTCCAGATATAGAAGACGGTTGTACATCGAGAGATCTCGTTAGTCTAGATATAGAAGACGGTTGTACAGACGGTTCTCGTTAGTCTAGATATAGAAGACGGTTGTACAGACGGAGCTCGTTAGTCTAGATATAGAAGACGGTTGTACAGACGGATCTCGTTAGTCTAGATATAGAAGAGGGTTGTATAACGAGAGATCTCGTTAGTCTAGATATAGAAGATGGTTGTACAGACGGATCTCGTTAGTCCAGATAAAGAAGACGGTTGTACAGACGGATCTCGTTAGTCTAGATATAGAAGACGGTTGTACAGACGGATTTCGTTAGTCTAGATATAGAAGACGGGATGTATAACGAGAGATCTCGTTAGTCTCGATATAGAAGACGGTTGTACAGACGGATCCCGTTAGTCTAGGTATAGAAGACGGTTGTACATCGAGAGATCTCGTTAGTCTAGATATAGAAGACGGTTGTACAGACCGATCTCGTTAGTCTAGATATTGAAGACGTTTGTCCAACGACGTATCTCGTTAGTCTAGATATAGAAAACTGTTGTACAGACGGATCTCGTTAGTCTAGATATAGAAGAGGGTTGTACAACGACGGATCTGGTTAGTCTAGATATAGAAGACGGTTGTACAGACGAATCTCGTTAGTCTAGATATAGAAGACGGGATGTATAACGAGAGATCTCGTTAGTCTTGATATAGAAGACGGTTGTACAGACGGATCCCGTTAGTCTAGGTATAGAAGACGGTTGTACATCGAGAGATCTCGTTAGTCTAGATATAGAAGACGGTTGTACAGACGGTTCTCGTTAGTCTAGATATAGAAGACGGTTGTAGAGACGGATCTCGGTAGTCTAGATATAGAAGACGGTTGTACAACGACGGATCTCGTTAGTCTAGATATAGAAGACGGCTGTACAGACGGATCTCGTTAGTCTAGATATAGAAGGCGGTTGTACAGACGCATCTCGTAAGTCCAGATATAGAAGAGGGTTGTACAACGACGTATCTCGTTAGTGTAGATATAGAAGACGGTTGAATAACGAGAGATCTCGTTAGTCTAGATATAGAAGACGGTTGCACAGACGGATCTCGTTGGTCTAGATATAGAAGACGGTTGTACAGACGGATCTCGTTAGTCTAGATATAGAAGACGGTTGTACAACGACGGATCTCGTTAGTCTAGATATTGAAGACGTTTGTCCAAGGACGTATCTCGTTAGTCTAGATATAGATGACGGTTGTACAGACGTATCTCGTTAGTCTAGATATAGAAAACGGTTGTACAGACGCATCTCGTTAGTCTAGATATAGAAGAGGGTTGTACAACAACGGATCTCGTTAGTCTAGATATAGAAGACGGTTGCACAGACGGATCTCGTTAGTCTAGATATAGAAGACGGTTATATAGACGGATCTCGTTAGTCTAGATATAGAAGACGGTTGAATAACGAGAGATCTCGTTAGTCTAGATATAGAAGACGGTTGTACAGACGGATCACGTTGGTCTAGATATAGAAAACAGTTGTACAGACGGATCTCGTTAGTCTAGATATAGAAGACGGTTGTACAACGACGGATCTCGTTAGTCTAGATATTGAAGACGTTTGTCCAAGGACGTATCTCGTTAGTCTAGATATAGATGACGGTTGTACAGACGTATCTCGTTAGTCTAGATATAGAAGACGGTTGTACAGACGGATCACGTTGGTCTAGATATAGAAAACAGTTGTACAGACGGATCTCGTTAATCTAGATATAGAAGACGGTTGTACAGACGTATATCGTTAGTCTAGATATAGAAGACGGTTGTACAGACGGATCTCGTTAGTCTAGATATAGAAGGCGGTTGTACAGACGGATCTCGTTAGTCTAGACATAGAAGACGGTTGTACAGACAGAGCTCGTTAGTCTAGATATAGAAGACGGATGTACAGACGGATCTCGTTAGTCTAGATATAGAAGACGGTTGTACAGACGGATCTCGTTAGTCTAGACATAGAAGACGGTTGTACAGACGGATCTCGTTAGTCTAGATATAGAAGACGGTTGTATAACGAGAGATCTCGTTAGTCTAGATATAGAAGACGGTAGCACAGACGGATCTCGTTAGTCTAGATATAGAAAACGGTTGTACAGACGCATCTCGTTAGTCTAGATATAGAAGAGGGTTGTACAACAACGGATCTCGTTAGTCTAGATATAGAAGACGGTTGTACAGACGCATCTCGTAAGTCCAGATATAGAAGACGGTTGTACATCGAGAGATCTCGTTAGTCTAGATATAGAAGACGGTTGTACAGACGGTTCTCGTTAGTCTAGATATAGAAGACGGTTGTACAGACGGAGCTCGTTAGTCTAGATATAGAAGACGGTTGTACAGACGGATCTCGTTAGTCTAGATATAGAAGAGGGTTGTATAACGAGAGATCTCGTTAGTCTAGATATAGAAGATGGTTGTACAGACGGATCTCGTTAGTCCAGATAAAGAAGACGGTTGTACAGACGGATCTCGTTAGTCTAGATATAGAAGACGGTTGTACAGACGGATCTCGTTAGTCTAGATATAGAAGACGGGATGTATAACGAGAGATCTCGTTAGTCTCGATATAGAAGACGGTTGTACAGACGGATCCCGTTAGTCTAGGTATAGAAGACGGTTGTACATCGAGAGATCTCGTTAGTCTAGATATAGAAGACGGTTGTACAGACTGTTCTCGTTAGTCTAGATATAGAAGACGGTTGTACAGACGGATCTCGGTAGTCTAGATATAGAAGACGGTTGTACAACGACGGATCTCGTTAGTCTAGATATAGAAGACGGCTGTACAGACGGATCTCGTTAGTCTAGATATAGAAGGCGGTTGTACAGACGCATCTCGTAAGTCCAGATATAGAAGACGGTTGTACAGACGGATCTCGTTAGTCTAGATATAGAAGACGGTTGTACAGACGGATCTCGTTAGTCTAGATATAGAAGAGGGTTGTATAACGAGAGATCTCGTTAGTCTAGATATAGAAGATGGTTGTACAGACGGATCTCGTTAGTCCAGATAAAGAAGACGGTTGTACAGACGGATCTCGTTAGTCTAGATATAGAAGACGGTTGTACAGACGGATCTCGTTAGTCTAGATATAGAAGACGGGATGTATAACGAGAGATCTCGTTAGTCTTGATATAGAAGACGGTTGTACAGACGGATCCCGTTAGTCTAGGTATAGAAGACGGTTGTACATCGAGAGATCTCGTTAGTCTAGATATAGAAGACGGTTGTACAGACGGTTCTCGTTAGTCTAGATATAGAAGACGGTTGTACAGACGGATCTCGGTAGTCTAGATATAGAAGACGGTTGTACAACGACGGATCTCGTTAGTCTAGATATAGAAGACGGCTGTACAGACGGATCTCGTTAGTCTAGATATAGAAGGCGGTTGTACAGACGCATCTCGTAAGTCCAGATATAGAAGACGGTTGTACAGACGGATCTCGTTAGTCTAGATATAGAAGACGGGATGTAGAACGAGAGATCTCGTTAGTCTAGATATAGAAGACGGTTGTACAGGCGGATCCCGTTAGTCTAGATATAGAAGACGGTTGTACATCGAGAGATCTCGTTAGTATAGATATAGAAGACGGTTGTACAACGACGGATCTCGTTAGTCTAGATATAGAAGACGGTTGTACAGACCGATCTCGTTAGTCTAGATATTGAAGACGTTTGTCCAACGACGTATCTCGTTAGTCTAGATATAGAAAACTGTTGTACAGACGGATCTCGTTAGTCTAGATATAGAAGAGGGTTGTACAACGACGGATCTCGTTAGTCTAGATATAGAAGACGGTTGTACAGACGAATCTCGTTAGTCTAGATATAGAAGACGGTTGTACAACGACGGAACTCGTTAGTCTAGATATAGAAGACGGTTGTACAGATGGATCTCGCTAGTCTAGATATTGAAGACGTTTGTCCAACGACGTATCTCGTTAGTCTAGATATAGAAAACGGTTGTACAGATGGATCTCGTTAGTCTAGATATAGAAGAGGGTTGTACAACGACGGATCTCGTTAGTCTAGATATAGAAGAGGGTTGTACAACGACGTATCTCGTTAGTGTAGATATAGAAGACGGTTATACAGACGGATCTCGTTAGTCTAGATATAGAAGACGGTTGAATAACGAGAGATCTCGTTAGTCTAGATATAGAAGACGGTTGTACAGACGGATCACGTTGGTCTAGATATAGAAAACAGTTGTACAGACGGATCTCGTTAGTCTAGATATAGAAGACGGTTGTACAACGACGGATCTCGTTAGTCTAGATATTGAAGACGTTTGTCCAAGGACGTATCTCGTTAGTCTAGATATAGATGACGGTTGTACAGACGTATCTCGTTAGTCTAGATATAGAAGACGGTTGTACAGACGGATCACGTTGGTCTAGATATAGAAAACAGTTGTACAGACGGATCTCGTTAATCTAGATATAGAAGACGGTTGTACAGACGTATATCGTTAGTCTAGATATAGAAGACGGTTGTACAGACGGATCTCGTTTGTCTAGATATAGAAGGCGGTTGTACAGACGGATCTCGTTAGTCTAGACATAGAAGACGGTTGTACAGAGAGAGCTCGTTAGTCTAGATATAGAAGACGGATGTACAGACGGATCTCGTTAGTCTAGATATAGAAGACGGTTGTACAGACGGATCTCGTTAGTCTAGACATAGAAGACGGTTGTACAGACGGATCTCGTTAGTCTAGATATAGAAGACGGTTGTATAACGAGAGATCTCGTTAGTCTAGATATAGAAGACGGTTGTACAGACGGATCCCGTTAGTCTAGGTATAGAAGACGGTTGTACAACGACGGATCTCGTTAGTCTAGATATAGAAGACGGTTGCACAGACGGATCTCGTTAGTCTAGATATAGAAGACGGGATGTATAACGAGAGATCTCGTTAGTCTTGATATAGAAGACGGTTGTACAGACGGATCCCGTTAGTCTAGGTATAGAAGACGGTTGTACATCGAGAGATCTCGTTAGTCTAGATATAGAAGACGGTTGTACAGACGGTTCTCGTTAGTCTAGATATAGAAGACGGTTGTACAGACGGATCTCGTTAGTCTAGATATAGAAGACGGTTGTACAGACCGATCTCGTTAGTCTAGATATTGAAGACGTTTGTCCAACGACGTATCTCGTTAGTCTAGATATAGAAAACTGTTGTACAGACGGATCTCGTTAGTCTAGATATAGAAGAGGGTTGTACAACGACGGATCTCGTTAGTCTAGATATAGAAGACGGTTGTACAGACGAATCTCGTTAGTCTAGATATAGAAGACGGGATGTATAACGAGAGATCTCGTTAGTCTTGATATAGAAGACGGTTGTACAGACGGATCCCGTTAGTCTAGGTATAGAAGACGGTTGTACATCGAGAGATCTCGTTAGTCTAGATATAGAAGACGGTTGTACAGACGGTTCTCGTTAGTCTAGATATAGAAGACGGTTGTAGAGACGGATCTCGGTAGTCTAGATATAGAAGACGGTTGTACAACGACGGATCTCGTTAGTCTAGATATAGAAGACGGCTGTACAGACGGATCTCGTTAGTCTAGATATAGAAGGCGGTTGTACAGACGCATCTCGTAAGTCCAGATATAGAAGAGGGTTGTACAACGACGTATCTCGTTAGTGTAGATATAGAAGACGGTTATACAGACGGATCTCGTTAGTCTAGATATAGAAGACGGTTGAATAACGAGAGATCTCGTTAGTCTAGATATAGAAGACGGTTGCACAGACGGATCTCGTTGGTCTAGATATAGAAGACGGTTGTACAGACGGATCTCGTTAGTCTAGATATAGAAGACGGTTGTACAACGACGGATCTCGATAGTCTAGATATTGAAGACGTTTGTCCAAGGACGTATCTCGTTAGTCTAGATATAGATGACGGTTGTACAGACGTATCTCGTTAGTCTAGATATAGAAAACGGTTGTACAGACGCATCTCGTTAGTCTAGATATAGAAGAGGGTTGTACAACAACGGATCTCGTTAGTCTAGATATAGAAGACGGTTGCACAGACGGATCTCGTTAGTCTAGATATAGAAGACGGTTATACAGACGGATCTCGTTAGTCTAGATATAGAAGACGGTTGAATAACGAGAGATCTCGTTAGTCTAGATATAGAAGACGGTTGTACAGACGGATCACGTTGGTCTAGATATAGAAAACAGTTGTACAGACGGATCTCGTTAGTCTAGATATAGAAGACGGTTGTACAACGACGGATCTCGTTAGTCTAGATATTGAAGACGTTTGTCCAAGGACGTATCTCGTTAGTCTAGATATAGATGACGGTTGTACAGACGTATCTCGTTAGTCTAGATATAGAAGACGGTTGTACAGACGGATCACGTTGGTCTAGATATAGAAAACAGTTGTACAGACGGATCTCGTTAATCTAGATATAGAAGACGGTTGTACAGACGTATATCGTTAGTCTAGATATAGAAGACGGTTGTACAGACGGATCTCGTTAGTCTAGATATAGAAGGCGGTTGTACAGACGGATCTCGTTAGTCTAGACATAGAAGACGGTTGTACAGACAGAGCTCGTTAGTCTAGATATAGAAGACGGATGTACAGACGGATCTCGTTAGTCTAGATATAGAAGACGGTTGTACAGACGGATCTCGTTAGTCTAGACATAGAAGACGGTTGTACAGACGGATCTCGTTAGTCTAGATATAGAAGACGGTTGTATAACGAGAGATCTCGTTAGTCTAGATATAGAAGACGGTAGCACAGACGGATCTCGTTAGTCTAGATATAGAAAACGGTTGTACAGACGCATCTCGTTAGTCTAGATATAGAAGAGGGTTGTACAACAACGGATCTCGTTAGTCTAGATATAGAAGACGGTTGTACAGACGCATCTCGTAAGTCCAGATATAGAAGACGGTTGTACATCGAGAGATCTCGTTAGTCTAGATATAGAAGACGGTTGTACAGACGGTTCTCGTTAGTCTAGATATAGAAGACGGTTGTACAGACGGATCTCGTTAGTCTAGATATAGAAGACGGTTGTACAGACGGATCTCGTTAGTCTAGATATAGAAGAGGGTTGTATAACGAGAGATCTCGTTAGTCTAGATATAGAAGATGGTTGTACAGACGGATCTCGTTAGTCTAGACATAGAAGACGGTTGTACAGATAGAGCTCGTTAGTCTAGATATAGAAGACGGATGTACAGACGGATCTCGTTAGTCTAGATATAGAAGACGGTTGTACAGACGGATCTCGTTAGTCTAGACATAGAAGACGGTTGTACAGACGGATCTCGTTAGTCTAGATATAGAAGACGGTTGTATAACGAGAGATCTCGTTAGTCTAGATATAGAAGACGGTTGTACAGACGGATCCCGTTAGTCTAGGTATAGAAGACGGTTGTACAACGACGGATCTCGTTAGTCTAGATATAGAAGACGGTTGTACAGACCGATCTCGTTAGTCTAGATATTGAAGACGTTTGTCCAACGACGTATCTCGTTAGTCTAGATATAGAAAACTGTTGTACAGACGGATCTCGTTAGTCTAGATATAGAAGAGGGTTGTACAACGACGGATCTCGTTAGTCTAGATATAGAAGACGGTTGTACAGACGAATCTCGTTAGTCTAGATATAGAAGACGGGATGTATAACGAGAGATCTCGTTAGTCTTGATATAGAAGACGGTTGTACAGACGGATCCCGTTAGTCTAGGTATAGAAGACGGTTGTACAACGACGGATCTCGTTAGTCTAGATATAGAAGACGGCTGTACAGACGGATCTCGTTAGTCTAGATATAGAAGGCGGTTGTACAGACGCATCTCGTAAGTCCAGATATAGAAGAGGGTTGTACAACGACGTATCTCGTTAGTGTAGATATAGAAGACGGTTATACAGACGGATCTCGTTAGTCTATATATAGAAGACGGTTGAATAACGAGAGATCTCGTTAGTCTAGATATAGAAAACGGTTGCACAGACGGATCTCGTTGGTCTAGATATAGAAGACGGTTGTACAGACGGATCTCGTTAGTCTAGATATAGAAGACGGTTGTACAACGACGGATCTCGTTAGTCTAGATATTGAAGACGTTTGTCCAAGGACGTATCTCGTTAGTCTAGATATAGATGACGGTTGTACAGACGTATCTCGTTAGTCTAGATATAGAAAACGGTTGTACAGACGCATCTCGTTAGTCTAGATATAGAAGAGGGTTGTACAACAACGGATCTCGTTAGTCTAGATATAGAAGACGGTTGCACAGACGGATCTCGTTAGTCTAGATATAGAAGACGGTTATACAGACGGATCTCGTTAGTCTAGATATAGAAGACGGTTGAATAACGAGAGATCTCGTTAGTCTAGATATAGAAGACGGTTGTACAGACGGATCACGTTGGTCTAGATATAGAAAACAGTTGTACAGACGGATCTCGTTAGTCTAGATATAGAAGACGGTTGTACAACGACGGATCTCGTTAGTCTAGATATTGAAGACGTTTGTCCAAGGACGTATCTCGTTAGTCTAGATATAGATGACGGTTGTACAGACGTATCTCGTTAGTCTAGATATAGAAGACGGTTGTACAGACGGATCACGTTGGTCTAGATATAGAAAACAGTTGTACAGACGGATCTCGTTAATCTAGATATAGAAGACGGTTGTACAGACGTATATCGTTAGTCTAGATATAGAAGACGGTTGTACAGACGGATCTCGTTAGTCTAGATATAGAAGGCGGTTGTACAGACGGATCTCGTTAGTCTAGACATAGAAGACGGTTGTACAGACAGAGCTCGTTAGTCTAGATATAGAAGACGGATGTACAGACGGATCTCGTTAGTTTAGATATAGAAGACGGTTGTACAGACGGATCTCGTTAGTCTAGACATAGAAGACGGTTGTACAGACGGATCTCGTTAGTCTAGATATAGAATACGGTTGTATAACGAGAGATCTCGTTAGTCTAGATATAGAAGACGGTAGCACAGACGGATCTCGTTAGTCTAGATATAGAAAACGGTTGTACAGACGCATCTCGTTAGTCTAGATATAGAAGAGGGTTGTACAACAACGGATCTCGTTAGTCTAGATATAGAAGACGGTTGTACAGACGCATCTCGTAAGTCCAGATATAGAAGACGGTTGTACAGACGGATCTCGTTAGTCTAGATATAGAAGAAGGGATGTAGAACGAGAGATCTCGTTAGTCTAGATATAGAAGACGGTTGTACAGGCGGATCCCGTTAGTCTAGATATAGAAGACGGTTGTACATCGAGAGATCTCGTTAGTATAGATATAGAAGACGGTTGTACATCGAGAGATCTCGTTAGTATAGATATAGAAGACGGTTGTACAGACGGATCTCGTTAGTCTAGATATAGAAGACGGTTGTACAGACGGATCTCGTTAGTCTAGATATAGAAGACGGGATGTATAACGAGAGATCTCGTTAGTCTTGATATAGAAGACGGTTGTACAGACGGATCCCGTTAGTCTAGGTATAGAAGACGGTTGTACATCGAGAGATCTCGTTAGTCTAGATATAGAAGACGGTTGTACAGACGGTTCTCGTTAGTCTAGATATAGAAGACGGTTGTACAGACGGATCTCGGTAGTCTAGATATAGAAGACGGTTGTACAACGACGGATCTCGTTAGTCTAGATATAGAAGACGGCTGTACAGACGGATCTCGTTAGTCTAGATATAGAAGGTGGTTGTACAGACGCATCTCGTAAGTCCAGATATAGAAGACGGTTGTACAGACGGATCTCGTTAGTCTAGATATAGAAGACGGTTGTACAGACGGATCTCGTTAGTCTAGATATAGAAGAGGGTTGTATAACGAGAGATCTCGTTAGTCTAGATATAGAAGATGGTTGTACAGACGGATCTCGTTAGTCCAGATAAAGAAGACGGTTGTACTGACGGATCTCGTTAGTCTAGATATAGAAGACGGTTGTACAGACGGATCTCGTTAGTCTAGATATAGAAGACGGGATGTATAACGAGAGATCTCGTTAGTCTTGATATAGAAGACGGTTGTACAGACGGATCCCGTTAGTCTAGGTATAGAAGACGGTTGTACATCGAGAGATCTCGTTAGTCTAGATATAGAAGACGGTTGTACAGACGGTTCTCGTTAGTCTAGATATAGAAGACGGTTGTACAGACGGATCTCGGTAGTCTAGATATAGAAGACGGTTGTACAACGACGGATCTCGTTAGTCTAGATATAGAAGACGGCTGTACAGACGGATCTCGTTGGTCTAGATATAGAAAACAGTTGTACAGACGGATCTCGTTAGTCTAGATATAGAAGACGGTTGTACAACGACGGATCTCGTTAGTCTAGATATTGAAGACGTTTGTCCAAGGACGTATCTCGTTAGTCTAGATATAGATGACGGTTGTACAGACGTATCTCGTTAGTCTAGATATAGAAGACGGTTGTACAGACGGATCACGTTGGTCTAGATATTGAAAACAGTTGTACAGACGGATCTCGTTAATCTAGATATAGAAGACGGTTGTACAGACGTATATCGTTAGTCTAGATATAGAAGACGGTTGTACAGACGGATCTCGTTAGTCTAGATATAGAAGGCGGTTGTACAGACGGATCTCGTTAGTCTAGACATAGAAGACGGTTGTACAGACAGAGCTCGTTAGTCTAGATATAGAAGACGGATGTACAGACGGATCTCGTTAGTCTAGATATAGAAGACGGTTGTACAGACGGATCTCGTTAGTCTAGACATAGAAGACGGTTGTATAACGAGAGATCTCGTTAGTCTAGATATAGAAGACGGTTGCACAGACGGATCTCGTTAGTCTAGATATAGAAGACGGGATGTATAACGAGAGATCTCGTTAGTCTTGATATAGAAGACGGTTGTACAGACGGATCCCGTTAGTCTAGGTATAGAAGGCGGTTGTACAGACGCATCTCGTAAGTCCAGATATAGAAGAGGGTTGTACAACGACGTATCTCGTTAGTGTAGATATAGAAGACGGTTATACAGACGGATCTCGTTAGTCTATATATAGAAGACGGTTGAATAACGAGAGATCTCGTTAGTCTAGATATAGAAAACGGTTGCACAGACGGATCTCGTTGGTCTAGATATAGAAGACGGTTGTACAACGACGGATCTCGTTAGTCTAGATATTGAAGACGTTTGTCCAAGGACGTATCTCGTTAGTCTAGATATAGATGACGGTTGTACAGACGTATCTCGTTAGTCTAGATATAGAAAACGGTTGTACAGACGCATCTCGTTAGTCTAGATATAGAAGAGGGTTGTACAACAACGGATCTCGTTAGTCTAGATATAGAAGACGGTTGCACAGACGGATCTCGTTAGTCTAGATATAGAAGACGGTTATACAGACGGATCTCGTTAGTCTAGATATAGAAGACGGTTGAATAACGAGAGATCTCGTTAGTCTAGATATAGAAGACGGTTGTACAGACGGATCACGTTGGTCTAGATATAGAAAACGGTTGCACAGACGGATCTCGTTGGTCTAGATATAGAAGACGGTTGTACAACGACGGATCTCGTTAGTCTAGATATTGAAGACGTTTGTCCAAGGACGTATCTCGTTAGTCTAGATATAGAAGACGGTTATACAGACGGATCTCGTTAGTCTAGATATAGAAGACGGTTGAATAACGAGAGATCTCGTTAGTCTAGATATAGAAGACGGTTGTACAGACGGATCTCGTTAGTCTAGATATAGAAGAAGGGATGTAGAACGAGAGATCTCGTTAGTCTAGATATAGAAGACGGTTGTACAGGCGGATCCCGTTAGTCTAGATATAGAAGACGGTTGTACATCGAGAGATCTCGTTAGTATAGATATAGAAGACGGTTGTACATCGAGAGATCTCGTTAGTATAGATATAGAAGACGGTTGTACAGACGGATCTCGTTAGTCTAGATATAGAAGACGGTTGTACAGACGGATCTCGTTAGTCTAGATATAGAAGACGGGATGTATAACGAGAGATCTCGTTAGTCTTGATATAGAAGACGGTTGTACAGACGGATCCCGTTAGTCTAGGTATAGAAGACGGTTGTACATCGAGAGATCTCGTTAGTCTAGATATAGAAGACGGTTGTACAGACGGTTCTCGTTAGTCTAGATATAGAAGACGGTTGTACAGACGGATCTCGGTAGTCTAGATATAGAAGACGGTTGTACAACGACGGATCTCGTTAGTCTAGATATAGAAGACGGCTGTACAGACGGATCTCGTTAGTCTAGATATAGAAGGTGGTTGTACAGACGCATCTCGTAAGTCCAGATATAGAAGACGGTTGTACAGACGGATCTCGTTAGTCTAGATATAGAAGACGGTTGTACAGACGGATCTCGTTAGTCTAGATATAGAAGAGGGTTGTATAACGAGAGATCTCGTTAGTCTAGATATAGAAGATGGTTGTACAGACGGATCTCGTTAGTCCAGATAAAGAAGACGGTTGTACTGACGGATCTCGTTAGTCTAGATATAGAAGACGGTTGTACAGACGGATCTCGTTAGTCTAGATATAGAAGACGGGATGTATAACGAGAGATCTCGTTAGTCTTGATATAGAAGACGGTTGTACAGACGGATCCCGTTAGTCTAGGTATAGAAGACGGTTGTACATCGAGAGATCTCGTTAGTCTAGATATAGAAGACGGTTGTACAGACGGATCTCGTTAGTCTAGATATAGAAGACGGTTGTACAACGACGGATCTCGTTAGTCTAGATATTGAAGACGTTTGTCCAAGGACGTATCTCGTTAGTCTAGATATAGATGACGGTTGTACAGACGTATCTCGTTAGTCTAGATATAGAAAACGGTTGTACAGACGCATCTCGTTAGTCTAGATATAGAAGAGGGTTGTACAACAACGGATCTCGTTAGTCTAGATATAGAAGACGGTTGCACAGACGGATCTCGTTAGTCTAGATATAGAAGACGGTTATACAGACGGATCTCGTTAGTCTAGATATAGAAGACGGTTGAATAACGAGAGATCTCGTTAGTCTAGATATAGAAGACGGTTGTACAGACGGATCACGTTGGTCTAGATATAGAAAACAGTTGTACAGACGGATCTCGTTAGTCTAGATATAGAAGACGGTTGTACAACGACGGATCTCGTTAGTCTAGATATTGAAGACGTTTGTCCAAGGACGTATCTCGTTAGTCTAGATATAGATGACGGTTGTACAGACGTATCTCGTTAGTCTAGATATAGAAGACGGTTGTACAGACGGATCACGTTGGTCTAGATATAGAAAACAGTTGTACAGACGGATCTCGTTAATCTAGATATAGAAGACGGTTGTACAGACGTATATCGTTAGTCTAGATATAGAAGACGGTTGTACAGACGGATCTCGTTAGTCTAGATATAGAAGGCGGTTGTACAGACGGATCTCGTTAGTCTAGACATAGAAGACGGTTGTACAGACAGAGCTCGTTAGTCTAGATATAGAAGACGGATGTACAGACGGATCTCGTTAGTTTAGATATAGAAGACGGTTGTACAGACGGATCTCGTTAGTCTAGACATAGAAGACGGTTGTACAGACGGATCTCGTTAGTCTAGATATAGAATACGGTTGTATAACGAGAGATCTCGTTAGTCTAGATATAGAAGACGGTAGCACAGACGGATCTCGTTAGTCTAGATATAGAAAACGGTTGTACAGACGCATCTCGTTAGTCTAGATATAGAAGAGGGTTGTACAACAACGGATCTCGTTAGTCTAGATATAGAAGACGGTTGTACAGACGCATCTCGTAAGTCCAGATATAGAAGACGGTTGTACAGACGGATCTCGTTAGTCTAGATATAGAAGAAGGGATGTAGAACGAGAGATCTCGTTAGTCTAGATATAGAAGACGGTTGTACAGGCGGATCCCGTTAGTCTAGATATAGAAGACGGTTGTACATCGAGAGATCTCGTTAGTATAGATATAGAAGACGGTTGTACATCGAGAGATCTCGTTAGTATAGATATAGAAGACGGTTGTACAGACGGATCTCGTTAGTCTAGATATAGAAGACGGTTGTACAGACGGATCTCGTTAGTCTAGATATAGAAGACGGGATGTATAACGAGAGATCTCGTTAGTCTTGATATAGAAGACGGTTGTACAGACGGATCCCGTTAGTCTAGGTATAGAAGACGGTTGTACATCGAGAGATCTCGTTAGTCTAGATATAGAAGACGGTTGTACAGACGGTTCTCGTTAGTCTAGATATAGAAGACGGTTGTACAGACGGATCTCGGTAGTCTAGATATAGAAGACGGTTGTACAACGACGGATCTCGTTAGTCTAGATATAGAAGACGGCTGTACAGACGGATCTCGTTAGTCTAGATATAGAAGGTGGTTGTACAGACGCATCTCGTAAGTCCAGATATAGAAGACGGTTGTACAGACGGATCTCGTTAGTCTAGATATAGAAGACGGTTGTACAGACGGATCTCGTTAGTCTAGATATAGAAGAGGGTTGTATAACGAGAGATCTCGTTAGTCTAGATATAGAAGATGGTTGTACAGACGGATCTCGTTAGTCCAGATAAAGAAGACGGTTGTACTGACGGATCTCGTTAGTCTAGATATAGAAGACGGTTGTACAGACGGATCTCGTTAGTCTAGATATAGAAGACGGGATGTATAACGAGAGATCTCGTTAGTCTTGATATAGAAGACGGTTGTACAGACGGATCCCGTTAGTCTAGGTATAGAAGACGGTTGTACATCGAGAGATCTCGTTAGTCTAGATATAGAAGACGGTTGTACAGACGGTTCTCGTTAGTCTAGATATAGAAGACGGTTGTACAGACGGATCTCGGTAGTCTAGATATAGAAGACGGTTGTACAACGACGGATCTCGTTAGTCTAGATATAGAAGACGGCTGTACAGACGGATCTCGTTGGTCTAGATATAGAAAACAGTTGTACAGACGGATCTCGTTAGTCTAGATATAGAAGACGGTTGTACAACGACGGATCTCGTTAGTCTAGATATTGAAGACGTTTGTCCAAGGACGTATCTCGTTAGTCTAGATATAGATGACGGTTGTACAGACGTATCTCGTTAGTCTAGATATAGAAGACGGTTGTACAGACGGATCACGTTGGTCTAGATATTGAAAACAGTTGTACAGACGGATCTCGTTAATCTAGATATAGAAGACGGTTGTACAGACGTATATCGTTAGTCTAGATATAGAAGACGGTTGTACAGACGGATCTCGTTAGTCTAGATATAGAAGGCGGTTGTACAGACGGATCTCGTTAGTCTAGACATAGAAGACGGTTGTACAGACAGAGCTCGTTAGTCTAGATATAGAAGACGGATGTACAGACGGATCTCGTTAGTCTAGATATAGAAGACGGTTGTACAGACGGATCTCGTTAGTCTAGACATAGAAGACGGTTGTATAACGAGAGATCTCGTTAGTCTAGATATAGAAGACGGTTGCACAGACGGATCTCGTTAGTCTAGATATAGAAGACGGGATGTATAACGAGAGATCTCGTTAGTCTTGATATAGAAGACGGTTGTACAGACGGATCCCGTTAGTCTAGGTATAGAAGGCGGTTGTACAGACGCATCTCGTAAGTCCAGATATAGAAGAGGGTTGTACAACGACGTATCTCGTTAGTGTAGATATAGAAGACGGTTATACAGACGGATCTCGTTAGTCTATATATAGAAGACGGTTGAATAACGAGAGATCTCGTTAGTCTAGATATAGAAAACGGTTGCACAGACGGATCTCGTTGGTCTAGATATAGAAGACGGTTGTACAACGACGGATCTCGTTAGTCTAGATATTGAAGACGTTTGTCCAAGGACGTATCTCGTTAGTCTAGATATAGATGACGGTTGTACAGACGTATCTCGTTAGTCTAGATATAGAAAACGGTTGTACAGACGCATCTCGTTAGTCTAGATATAGAAGAGGGTTGTACAACAACGGATCTCGTTAGTCTAGATATAGAAGACGGTTGCACAGACGGATCTCGTTAGTCTAGATATAGAAGACGGTTATACAGACGGATCTCGTTAGTCTAGATATAGAAGACGGTTGAATAACGAGAGATCTCGTTAGTCTAGATATAGAAGACGGTTGTACAGACGGATCACGTTGGTCTAGATATAGAAAACGGTTGCACAGACGGATCTCGTTGGTCTAGATATAGAAGACGGTTGTACAACGACGGATCTCGTTAGTCTAGATATTGAAGACGTTTGTCCAAGGACGTATCTCGTTAGTCTAGATATAGAAGACGGTTATACAGACGGATCTCGTTAGTCTAGATATAGAAGACGGTTGAATAACGAGAGATCTCGTTAGTCTAGATATAGAAGACGGTTGTACAGACGGATCTCGTTAGTCTAGATATAGAAGAAGGGATGTAGAACGAGAGATCTCGTTAGTCTAGATATAGAAGACGGTTGTACAGGCGGATCCCGTTAGTCTAGATATAGAAGACGGTTGTACATCGAGAGATCTCGTTAGTATAGATATAGAAGACGGTTGTACATCGAGAGATCTCGTTAGTATAGATATAGAAGACGGTTGTACAGACGGATCTCGTTAGTCTAGATATAGAAGACGGTTGTACAGACGGATCTCGTTAGTCTAGATATAGAAGACGGGATGTATAACGAGAGATCTCGTTAGTCTTGATATAGAAGACGGTTGTACAGACGGATCCCGTTAGTCTAGGTATAGAAGACGGTTGTACATCGAGAGATCTCGTTAGTCTAGATATAGAAGACGGTTGTACAGACGGTTCTCGTTAGTCTAGATATAGAAGACGGTTGTACAGACGGATCTCGGTAGTCTAGATATAGAAGACGGTTGTACAACGACGGATCTCGTTAGTCTAGATATAGAAGACGGCTGTACAGACGGATCTCGTTAGTCTAGATATAGAAGGTGGTTGTACAGACGCATCTCGTAAGTCCAGATATAGAAGACGGTTGTACAGACGGATCTCGTTAGTCTAGATATAGAAGACGGTTGTACAGACGGATCTCGTTAGTCTAGATATAGAAGAGGGTTGTATAACGAGAGATCTCGTTAGTCTAGATATAGAAGATGGTTGTACAGACGGATCTCGTTAGTCCAGATAAAGAAGACGGTTGTACTGACGGATCTCGTTAGTCTAGATATAGAAGACGGTTGTACAGACGGATCTCGTTAGTCTAGATATAGAAGACGGGATGTATAACGAGAGATCTCGTTAGTCTTGATATAGAAGACGGTTGTACAGACGGATCCCGTTAGTCTAGGTATAGAAGACGGTTGTACATCGAGAGATCTCGTTAGTCTAGATATAGAAGACGGTTGTACAGACGGTTCTCGTTAGTCTAGATATAGAAGACGGTTGTACAGACGGATCTCGGTAGTCTAGATATAGAAGACGGTTGTACAACGACGGATCTCGTTAGTCTAGATATAGAAGACGGCTGTACAGACGGATCTCGTTGGTCTAGATATAGAAAACAGTTGTACAGACGGATCTCGTTAGTCTAGATATAGAAGACGGTTGTACAACGACGGATCTCGTTAGTCTAGATATTGAAGACGTTTGTCCAAGGACGTATCTCGTTAGTCTAGATATAGATGACGGTTGTACAGACGTATCTCGTTAGTCTAGATATAGAAGACGGTTGTACAGACGGATCACGTTGGTCTAGATATTGAAAACAGTTGTACAGACGGATCTCGTTAATCTAGATATAGAAGACGGTTGTACAGACGTATATCGTTAGTCTAGATATAGAAGACGGTTGTACAGACGGATCTCGTTAGTCTAGATATAGAAGGCGGTTGTACAGACGGATCTCGTTAGTCTAGACATAGAAGACGGTTGTACAGACAGAGCTCGTTAGTCTAGATATAGAAGACGGATGTACAGACGGATCTCGTTAGTCTAGATATAGAAGACGGTTGTACAGACGGATCTCGTTAGTCTAGACATAGAAGACGGTTGTATAACGAGAGATCTCGTTAGTCTAGATATAGAAGACGGTTGCACAGACGGATCTCGTTAGTCTAGATATAGAAGACGGGATGTATAACGAGAGATCTCGTTAGTCTTGATATAGAAGACGGTTGTACAGACGGATCCCGTTAGTCTAGGTATAGAAGGCGGTTGTACAGACGCATCTCGTAAGTCCAGATATAGAAGAGGGTTGTACAACGACGTATCTCGTTAGTGTAGATATAGAAGACGGTTATACAGACGGATCTCGTTAGTCTATATATAGAAGACGGTTGAATAACGAGAGATCTCGTTAGTCTAGATATAGAAAACGGTTGCACAGACGGATCTCGTTGGTCTAGATATAGAAGACGGTTGTACAACGACGGATCTCGTTAGTCTAGATATTGAAGACGTTTGTCCAAGGACGTATCTCGTTAGTCTAGATATAGATGACGGTTGTACAGACGTATCTCGTTAGTCTAGATATAGAAAACGGTTGTACAGACGCATCTCGTTAGTCTAGATATAGAAGAGGGTTGTACAACAACGGATCTCGTTAGTCTAGATATAGAAGACGGTTGCACAGACGGATCTCGTTAGTCTAGATATAGAAGACGGTTATACAGACGGATCTCGTTAGTCTAGATATAGAAGACGGTTGAATAACGAGAGATCTCGTTAGTCTAGATATAGAAGACGGTTGTACAGACGGATCACGTTGGTCTAGATATAGAAAACAGTTGTACAGACGGATCTCGTTAGTCTAGATATAGAAGACGGTTGTACAACGACGGATCTCGTTAGTCTAGATATTGAAGACGTTTGTCCAAGGACGTATCTCGTTAGTCTAGATATAGATGACGGTTGTACAGACGTATCTCGTTAGTCTAGATATAGAAGACGGTTGTACAGACGGATCACGTTGGTCTAGATATAGAAAACAGTTGTACAGACGGATCTCGTTAATCTAGATATAGAAGACGGTTGTACAGACGTATATCGTTAGTCTAGATATAGAAGACGGTTGTACAGACGGATCTCGTTAGTCTAGATATAGAAGGCGGTTGTACAGACGGATCTCGTTAGTCTAGACATAGAAGACGGTTGTACAGACAGAGCTCGTTAGTCTAGATATAGAAGACGGATGTACAGACGGATCTCGTTAGTCTAGATATAGAAGACGGTTGTACAGACGGATCTCGTTAGTCTAGACATAGAAGACGGTTGTACAGACGGATCTCGTTAGTCTAGATATAGAATACGGTTGTATAACGAGAGATCTCGTTAGTCTAGATATAGAAGACGGTAGCACAGACGGATCTCGTTAGTCTAGATATAGAAAAGGGTTGTACAGACGCATCTCGTTAGTCTAGATATAGAAGAGGGTTGTACAACAACGGATCTCGTTAGTCTAGATATAGAAGACGGTTGTACAGACGCATCTCGTAAGTCCAGATATAGAAGACGGTTGTACAGACGGATCTCGTTAGTCTAGATATAGAAGAAGGGATGTAGAACGAGAGATCTCGTTAGTCTAGATATAGAAGACGGTTGTACAGGCGGATCCCGTTAGTCTAGATATAGAAGACGGTTGTACATCGAGAGATCTCGTTAGTATAGATATAGAAGACGGTTGTACATCGAGAGATCTCGTTAGTATAGATATAGAAGACGGTTGTACAGACGGATCTCGTTAGTCTAGATATAGAAGACGGTTGTACAGACGGATCTCGTTAGTCTAGATATAGAAGACGGGATGTATAACGAGAGATCTCGTTAGTCTTGATATAGAAGACGGTTGTACAGACGGATCCCGTTAGTCTAGGTATAGAAGACGGTTGTACATCGAGAGATCTCGTTAGTCTAGATATAGAAGACGGTTGTACAGACGGTTCTCGTTAGTCTAGATATAGAAGACGGTTGTACAGACGGATCTCGGTAGTCTAGATATAGAAGACGGTTGTACAACGACGGATCTCGTTAGTCTAGATATAGAAGACGGCTGTACAGACGGATCTCGTTAGTCTAGATATAGAAGGTGGTTGTACAGACGCATCTCGTAAGTCCAGATATAGAAGACGGTTGTACAGACGGATCTCGTTAGTCTAGATATAGAAGACGGTTGTACAGACGGATCTCGTTAGTCTAGATATAGAAGAGGGTTGTATAACGAGAGATCTCGTTAGTCTAGATATAGAAGATGGTTGTACAGACGGATCTCGTTAGTCCAGATAAAGAAGACGGTTGTACTGACGGATCTCGTTAGTCTAGATATAGAAGACGGTTGTACAGACGGATCTCGTTAGTCTAGATATAGAAGACGGGATGTATAACGAGAGATCTCGTTAGTCTTGATATAGAAGACGGTTGTACAGACGGATCCCGTTAGTCTAGGTATAGAAGACGGTTGTACATCGAGAGATCTCGTTAGTCTAGATATAGAAGACGGTTGTACAGACGGTTCTCGTTAGTCTAGATATAGAAGACGGTTGTACAGACGGATCTCGGTAGTCTAGATATAGAAGACGGTTGTACAACGACGGATCTCGTTAGTCTAGATATAGAAGACGGCTGTACAGACGGATCTCGTTGGTCTAGATATAGAAAACAGTTGTACAGACGGATCTCGTTAGTCTAGATATAGAAGACGGTTGTACAACGACGGATCTCGTTAGTCTAGATATTGAAGACGTTTGTCCAAGGACGTATCTCGTTAGTCTAGATATAGATGACGGTTGTACAGACGTATCTCGTTAGTCTAGATATAGAAGACGGTTGTACAGACGTATATCGTTAGTCTAGATATAGAAGACGGTTGTACAGACGGATCTCGTTAGTCTAGATATAGAAGGCGGTTGTACAGACGGATCTCGTTAGTCTAGACATAGAAGACGGTTGTACAGACAGAGCTCGTTAGTCTAGATATAGAAGACGGATGTACAGACGGATCTCGTTAGTCTAGATATAGAAGACGGTTGTACAGACGGATCTCGTTAGTCTAGACATAGAAGACGGTTGTATAACGAGAGATCTCGTTAGTCTAGATATAGAAGACGGTTGCACAGACGGATCTCGTTAGTCTAGATATAGAAGACGGGATGTATAACGAGAGATCTCGTTAGTCTTGATATAGAAGACGGTTGTACAGACGGATCCCGTTAGTCTAGGTATAGAAGACGGTTGTACAACGACGGATCTCGTTAGTCTAGATATAGAAGACGGTTGTACAGACCGATCTCGTTAGTCTAGATATTGAAGACGTTTGTCCAACGACGTATCTCGTTAGTCTAGATATAGAAAACTGTTGTACAGACGGATCTCGTTAGTCTAGATATAGAAGAGGGTTGTACAACGACGGATCTCGTTAGTCTAGATATAGAAGACGGTTGTACAGACGAATCTCGTTAGTCTAGATATAGAAGACGGGATGTATATCGAGAGATCTCGTTAGTCTTGATATAGAAGACGGTTGTACAGACGGATCCCGTTAGTCTAGGTATAGAAGACGGTTGTACAGACGGATCACGTTGGTCTAGATATAGAAAACAGTTGTACAGACGGATCTCGTTAGTCTAGATATAGAAGACGGTTGAATAACGAGAGATCTCGTTAGTCTAGATATAGAAGACGGTTGTACAGACGGATCACGTTGGTCTAGATATAGAAAACAGTTGTACAGACGGATCTCGTTAGTCTAGATATAGAAGACGGTTGTACAACGACGGATCTCGTTAGTCTAGATATTGAAGACGTTTGTCCAAGGACGTATCTCGTTAGTCTAGATATAGATGACGGTTGTACAGACGTATCTCGTTAGTCTAGATATAGAAGACGGTTGTACAGACGGATCACGTTGGTCTAGATATAGAAAACAGTTGTACAGACGGATCTCGTTAATCTAGATATAGAAGACGGTTGTACAGACGTATATCGTTAGTCTAGATATAGAAGACGGTTGTACAGACGGATCTCGTTAGTCTAGATATAGAAGGCGGTTGTACAGACGGATCTCGTTAGTCTAGACATAGAAGACGGTTGTACAGACAGAGCTCGTTAGTCTAGATATAGAAGACGGATGTACAGACGGATCTCGTTAGTCTAGATATAGAAGACGGTTGTACAGACGGATCTCGTTAGTCTAGACATAGAAGACGGTTGTACAGACGGATCTCGTTAGTCTAGATATAGAAGACGGTTGTATAACGAGAGATCTCGTTAGTCTAGATATAGAAGACGGTAGCACAGACGGATCTCGTTAGTCTAGATATAGAAAACGGTTGTACAGACGCATCTCGTTAGTCTAGATATAGAAGAGGGTTGTACAACAACGGATCTCGTTAGTCTAGATATAGAAGACGGTTGTACAGACGCATCTCGTAAGTCCAGATATAGAAGACGGTTGTACATCGAGAGATCTCGTTAGTCTAGATATAGAAGACGGTTGTACAGACGGTTCTCGTTAGTCTAGATATAGAAGACGGTTGTACAGACGGAGCTCGTTAGTCTAGATATAGAAGACGGTTGTACAGACGGATCTCGTTAGTCTAGATATAGAAGAGGGTTGTATAACGAGAGATCTCGTTAGTCTAGATATAGAAGATGGTTGTACAGACGGATCTCGTTAGTCCAGATAAAGAAGACGGTTGTACAGACGGATCTCGTTAGTCTAGATATAGAAGACGGTTGTACAGACGGATCTCGTTAGTCTAGATATAGAAGACGGGATGTATAACGAGAGATCTCGTTAGTCTCGATATAGAAGACGGTTGTACAGACGGATCCCGTTAGTCTAGGTATAGAAGACGGTTGTACATCGAGAGATCTCGTTAGTCTAGATATAGAAGACGGTTGTACAGACTGTTCTCGTTAGTCTAGATATAGAAGACGGTTGTACAGACGGATCTCGGTAGTCTAGATATAGAAGACGGTTGTACAACGACGGATCTCGTTAGTCTAGATATAGAAGACGGCTGTACAGACGGATCTCGTTAGTCTAGATATAGAAGGCGGTTGTACAGACGCATCTCGTAAGTCCAGATATAGAAGACGGTTGTACAGACGGATCTCGTTAGTCTAGATATAGAAGACGGTTGTACAGACGGATCTCGTTAGTCTAGATATAGAAGAGGGTTGTATAACGAGAGATCTCGTTAGTCTAGATATAGAAGATGGTTGTACAGACGGATCTCGTTAGTCCAGATAAAGAAGACGGTTGTACAGACGGATCTCGTTAGTCTAGATATAGAAGACGGTTGTACAGACGGATCTCGTTAGTCTAGATATAGAAGACGGGATGTATAACGAGAGATCTCGTTAGTCTTGATATAGAAGACGGTTGTACAGACGGATCCCGTTAGTCTAGGTATAGAAGACGGTTGTACATCGAGAGATCTCGTTAGTCTAGATATAGAAGACGGTTGTACAGACGGTTCTCGTTAGTCTAGATATAGAAGACGGTTGTACAGACGGATCTCGGTAGTCTAGATATAGAAGACGGTTGTACAACGACGGATCTCGTTAGTCTAGATATAGAAGACGGCTGTACAGACGGATCTCGTTAGTCTAGATATAGAAGGCGGTTGTACAGACGCATCTCGTAAGTCCAGATATAGAAGACGGTTGTACAGACGGATCTCGTTAGTCTAGATATAGAAGACGGGATGTAGAACGAGAGATCTCGTTAGTCTAGATATAGAAGACGGTTGTACAGGCGGATCCCGTTAGTCTAGATATAGAAGACGGTTGTACATCGAGAGATCTCGTTAGTATAGATATAGAAGACGGTTGTACAACGACGGATCTCGTTAGTCTAGATATAGAAGACGGTTGTACAGACCGATCTCGTTAGTCTAGATATTGAAGACGTTTGTCCAACGACGTATCTCGTTAGTCTAGATATAGAAAACTGTTGTACAGACGGATCTCGTTAGTCTAGATATAGAAGAGGGTTGTACAACGACGGATCTCGTTAGTCTAGATATAGAAGACGGTTGTACAGACGAATCTCGTTAGTCTAGATATAGAAGACGGTTGTACAACGACGGAACTCGTTAGTCTAGATATAGAAGACGGTTGTACAGATGGATCTCGCTAGTCTAGATATTGAAGACGTTTGTCCAACGACGTATCTCGTTAGTCTAGATATAGAAAACGGTTGTACAGATGGATCTCGTTAGTCTAGATATAGAAGAGGGTTGTACAACGACGGATCTCGTTAGTCTAGATATAGAAGAGGGTTGTACAACGACGTATCTCGTTAGTGTAGATATAGAAGACGGTTATACAGACGGATCTCGTTAGTCTAGATATAGAAGACGGTTGAATAACGAGAGATCTCGTTAGTCTAGATATAGAAGACGGTTGTACAGACGGATCACGTTGGTCTAGATATAGAAAACAGTTGTACAGACGGATCTCGTTAGTCTAGATATAGAAGACGGTTGTACAACGACGGATCTCGTTAGTCTAGATATTGAAGACGTTTGTCCAAGGACGTATCTCGTTAGTCTAGATATAGATGACGGTTGTACAGACGTATCTCGTTAGTCTAGATATAGAAGACGGTTGTACAGACGGATCACGTTGGTCTAGATATAGAAAACAGTTGTACAGACGGATCTCGTTAATCTAGATATAGAAGACGGTTGTACAGACGTATATCGTTAGTCTAGATATAGAAGACGGTTGTACAGACGGATCTCGTTTGTCTAGATATAGAAGGCGGTTGTACAGACGGATCTCGTTAGTCTAGACATAGAAGACGGTTGTACAGAGAGAGCTCGTTAGTCTAGATATAGAAGACGGATGTACAGACGGATCTCGTTAGTCTAGATATAGAAGACGGTTGTACAGACGGATCTCGTTAGTCTAGACATAGAAGACGGTTGTACAGACGGATCTCGTTAGTCTAGATATAGAAGACGGTTGTATAACGAGAGATCTCGTTAGTCTAGATATAGAAGACGGTTGTACAGACGGATCCCGTTAGTCTAGGTATAGAAGACGGTTGTACAACGACGGATCTCGTTAGTCTAGATATAGAAGACGGTTGCACAGACGGATCTCGTTAGTCTAGATATAGAAGACGGGATGTATAACGAGAGATCTCGTTAGTCTTGATATAGAAGACGGTTGTACAGACGGATCCCGTTAGTCTAGGTATAGAAGACGGTTGTACATCGAGAGATCTCGTTAGTCTAGATATAGAAGACGGTTGTACAGACGGTTCTCGTTAGTCTAGATATAGAAGACGGTTGTACAGACGGATCTCGTTAGTCTAGATATAGAAGACGGTTGTACAGACCGATCTCGTTAGTCTAGATATTGAAGACGTTTGTCCAACGACGTATCTCGTTAGTCTAGATATAGAAAACTGTTGTACAGACGGATCTCGTTAGTCTAGATATAGAAGAGGGTTGTACAACGACGGATCTCGTTAGTCTAGATATAGAAGACGGTTGTACAGACGAATCTCGTTAGTCTAGATATAGAAGACGGGATGTATAACGAGAGATCTCGTTAGTCTTGATATAGAAGACGGTTGTACAGACGGATCCCGTTAGTCTAGGTATAGAAGACGGTTGTACATCGAGAGATCTCGTTAGTCTAGATATAGAAGACGGTTGTACAGACGGTTCTCGTTAGTCTAGATATAGAAGACGGTTGTAGAGACGGATCTCGGTAGTCTAGATATAGAAGACGGTTGTACAACGACGGATCTCGTTAGTCTAGATATAGAAGACGGCTGTACAGACGGATCTCGTTAGTCTAGATATAGAAGGCGGTTGTACAGACGCATCTCGTAAGTCCAGATATAGAAGAGGGTTGTACAACGACGTATCTCGTTAGTGTAGATATAGAAGACGGTTATACAGACGGATCTCGTTAGTCTAGATATAGAAGACGGTTGAATAACGAGAGATCTCGTTAGTCTAGATATAGAAGACGGTTGCACAGACGGATCTCGTTGGTCTAGATATAGAAGACGGTTGTACAGACGGATCTCGTTAGTCTAGATATAGAAGACGGTTGTACAACGACGGATCTCGATAGTCTAGATATTGAAGACGTTTGTCCAAGGACGTATCTCGTTAGTCTAGATATAGATGACGGTTGTACAGACGTATCTCGTTAGTCTAGATATAGAAAACGGTTGTACAGACGCATCTCGTTAGTCTAGATATAGAAGAGGGTTGTACAACAACGGATCTCGTTAGTCTAGATATAGAAGACGGTTGCACAGACGGATCTCGTTAGTCTAGATATAGAAGACGGTTATACAGACGGATCTCGTTAGTCTAGATATAGAAGACGGTTGAATAACGAGAGATCTCGTTAGTCTAGATATAGAAGACGGTTGTACAGACGGATCACGTTGGTCTAGATATAGAAAACAGTTGTACAGACGGATCTCGTTAGTCTAGATATAGAAGACGGTTGTACAACGACGGATCTCGTTAGTCTAGATATTGAAGACGTTTGTCCAAGGACGTATCTCGTTAGTCTAGATATAGATGACGGTTGTACAGACGTATCTCGTTAGTCTAGATATAGAAGACGGTTGTACAGACGGATCACGTTGGTCTAGATATAGAAAACAGTTGTACAGACGGATCTCGTTAATCTAGATATAGAAGACGGTTGTACAGACGTATATCGTTAGTCTAGATATAGAAGACGGTTGTACAGACGGATCTCGTTAGTCTAGATATAGAAGGCGGTTGTACAGACGGATCTCGTTAGTCTAGACATAGAAGACGGTTGTACAGACAGAGCTCGTTAGTCTAGATATAGAAGACGGATGTACAGACGGATCTCGTTAGTCTAGATATAGAAGACGGTTGTACAGACGGATCTCGTTAGTCTAGACATAGAAGACGGTTGTACAGACGGATCTCGTTAGTCTAGATATAGAAGACGGTTGTATAACGAGAGATCTCGTTAGTCTAGATATAGAAGACGGTAGCACAGACGGATCTCGTTAGTCTAGATATAGAAAACGGTTGTACAGACGCATCTCGTTAGTCTAGATATAGAAGAGGGTTGTACAACAACGGATCTCGTTAGTCTAGATATAGAAGACGGTTGTACAGACGCATCTCGTAAGTCCAGATATAGAAGACGGTTGTACATCGAGAGATCTCGTTAGTCTAGATATAGAAGACGGTTGTACAGACGGTTCTCGTTAGTCTAGATATAGAAGACGGTTGTACAGACGGATCTCGTTAGTCTAGATATAGAAGACGGTTGTACAGACGGATCTCGTTAGTCTAGATATAGAAGAGGGTTGTATAACGAGAGATCTCGTTAGTCTAGATATAGAAGATGGTTGTACAGACGGATCTCGTTAGTCTAGACATAGAAGACGGTTGTACAGATAGAGCTCGTTAGTCTAGATATAGAAGACGGATGTACAGACGGATCTCGTTAGTCTAGATATAGAAGACGGTTGTACAGACGGATCTCGTTAGTCTAGACATAGAAGACGGTTGTACAGACGGATCTCGTTAGTCTAGATATAGAAGACGGTTGTATAACGAGAGATCTCGTTAGTCTAGATATAGAAGACGGTTGTACAGACGGATCCCGTTAGTCTAGGTATAGAAGACGGTTGTACAACGACGGATCTCGTTAGTCTAGATATAGAAGACGGTTGTACAGACCGATCTCGTTAGTCTAGATATTGAAGACGTTTGTCCAACGACGTATCTCGTTAGTCTAGATATAGAAAACTGTTGTACAGACGGATCTCGTTAGTCTAGATATAGAAGAGGGTTGTACAACGACGGATCTCGTTAGTCTAGATATAGAAGACGGTTGTACAGACGAATCTCGTTAGTCTAGATATAGAAGACGGGATGTATAACGAGAGATCTCGTTAGTCTTGATATAGAAGACGGTTGTACAGACGGATCCCGTTAGTCTAGGTATAGAAGACGGTTGTACAACGACGGATCTCGTTAGTCTAGATATAGAAGACGGCTGTACAGACGGATCTCGTTAGTCTAGATATAGAAGGCGGTTGTACAGACGCATCTCGTAAGTCCAGATATAGAAGAGGGTTGTACAACGACGTATCTCGTTAGTGTAGATATAGAAGACGGTTATACAGACGGATCTCGTTAGTCTATATATAGAAGACGGTTGAATAACGAGAGATCTCGTTAGTCTAGATATAGAAAACGGTTGCACAGACGGATCTCGTTGGTCTAGATATAGAAGACGGTTGTACAGACGGATCTCGTTAGTCTAGATATAGAAGACGGTTGTACAACGACGGATCTCGTTAGTCTAGATATTGAAGACGTTTGTCCAAGGACGTATCTCGTTAGTCTAGATATAGATGACGGTTGTACAGACGTATCTCGTTAGTCTAGATATAGAAAACGGTTGTACAGACGCATCTCGTTAGTCTAGATATAGAAGAGGGTTGTACAACAACGGATCTCGTTAGTCTAGATATAGAAGACGGTTGCACAGACGGATCTCGTTAGTCTAGATATAGAAGACGGTTATACAGACGGATCTCGTTAGTCTAGATATAGAAGACGGTTGAATAACGAGAGATCTCGTTAGTCTAGATATAGAAGACGGTTGTACAGACGGATCACGTTGGTCTAGATATAGAAAACAGTTGTACAGACGGATCTCGTTAGTCTAGATATAGAAGACGGTTGTACAACGACGGATCTCGTTAGTCTAGATATTGAAGACGTTTGTCCAAGGACGTATCTCGTTAGTCTAGATATAGATGACGGTTGTACAGACGTATCTCGTTAGTCTAGATATAGAAGACGGTTGTACAGACGGATCACGTTGGTCTAGATATAGAAAACAGTTGTACAGACGGATCTCGTTAATCTAGATATAGAAGACGGTTGTACAGACGTATATCGTTAGTCTAGATATAGAAGACGGTTGTACAGACGGATCTCGTTAGTCTAGATATAGAAGGCGGTTGTACAGACGGATCTCGTTAGTCTAGACATAGAAGACGGTTGTACAGACAGAGCTCGTTAGTCTAGATATAGAAGACGGATGTACAGACGGATCTCGTTAGTTTAGATATAGAAGACGGTTGTACAGACGGATCTCGTTAGTCTAGACATAGAAGACGGTTGTACAGACGGATCTCGTTAGTCTAGATATAGAATACGGTTGTATAACGAGAGATCTCGTTAGTCTAGATATAGAAGACGGTAGCACAGACGGATCTCGTTAGTCTAGATATAGAAAACGGTTGTACAGACGCATCTCGTTAGTCTAGATATAGAAGAGGGTTGTACAACAACGGATCTCGTTAGTCTAGATATAGAAGACGGTTGTACAGACGCATCTCGTAAGTCCAGATATAGAAGACGGTTGTACAGACGGATCTCGTTAGTCTAGATATAGAAGAAGGGATGTAGAACGAGAGATCTCGTTAGTCTAGATATAGAAGACGGTTGTACAGGCGGATCCCGTTAGTCTAGATATAGAAGACGGTTGTACATCGAGAGATCTCGTTAGTATAGATATAGAAGACGGTTGTACATCGAGAGATCTCGTTAGTATAGATATAGAAGACGGTTGTACAGACGGATCTCGTTAGTCTAGATATAGAAGACGGTTGTACAGACGGATCTCGTTAGTCTAGATATAGAAGACGGGATGTATAACGAGAGATCTCGTTAGTCTTGATATAGAAGACGGTTGTACAGACGGATCCCGTTAGTCTAGGTATAGAAGACGGTTGTACATCGAGAGATCTCGTTAGTCTAGATATAGAAGACGGTTGTACAGACGGTTCTCGTTAGTCTAGATATAGAAGACGGTTGTACAGACGGATCTCGGTAGTCTAGATATAGAAGACGGTTGTACAACGACGGATCTCGTTAGTCTAGATATAGAAGACGGCTGTACAGACGGATCTCGTTAGTCTAGATATAGAAGGTGGTTGTACAGACGCATCTCGTAAGTCCAGATATAGAAGACGGTTGTACAGACGGATCTCGTTAGTCTAGATATAGAAGACGGTTGTACAGACGGATCTCGTTAGTCTAGATATAGAAGAGGGTTGTATAACGAGAGATCTCGTTAGTCTAGATATAGAAGATGGTTGTACAGACGGATCTCGTTAGTCCAGATAAAGAAGACGGTTGTACTGACGGATCTCGTTAGTCTAGATATAGAAGACGGTTGTACAGACGGATCTCGTTAGTCTAGATATAGAAGACGGGATGTATAACGAGAGATCTCGTTAGTCTTGATATAGAAGACGGTTGTACAGACGGATCCCGTTAGTCTAGGTATAGAAGACGGTTGTACATCGAGAGATCTCGTTAGTCTAGATATAGAAGACGGTTGTACAGACGGTTCTCGTTAGTCTAGATATAGAAGACGGTTGTACAGACGGATCTCGGTAGTCTAGATATAGAAGACGGTTGTACAACGACGGATCTCGTTAGTCTAGATATAGAAGACGGCTGTACAGACGGATCTCGTTGGTCTAGATATAGAAAACAGTTGTACAGACGGATCTCGTTAGTCTAGATATAGAAGACGGTTGTACAACGACGGATCTCGTTAGTCTAGATATTGAAGACGTTTGTCCAAGGACGTATCTCGTTAGTCTAGATATAGATGACGGTTGTACAGACGTATCTCGTTAGTCTAGATATAGAAGACGGTTGTACAGACGGATCACGTTGGTCTAGATATTGAAAACAGTTGTACAGACGGATCTCGTTAATCTAGATATAGAAGACGGTTGTACAGACGTATATCGTTAGTCTAGATATAGAAGACGGTTGTACAGACGGATCTCGTTAGTCTAGATATAGAAGGCGGTTGTACAGACGGATCTCGTTAGTCTAGACATAGAAGACGGTTGTACAGACAGAGCTCGTTAGTCTAGATATAGAAGACGGATGTACAGACGGATCTCGTTAGTCTAGATATAGAAGACGGTTGTACAGACGGATCTCGTTAGTCTAGACATAGAAGACGGTTGTATAACGAGAGATCTCGTTAGTCTAGATATAGAAGACGGTTGCACAGACGGATCTCGTTAGTCTAGATATAGAAGACGGGATGTATAACGAGAGATCTCGTTAGTCTTGATATAGAAGACGGTTGTACAGACGGATCCCGTTAGTCTAGGTATAGAAGGCGGTTGTACAGACGCATCTCGTAAGTCCAGATATAGAAGAGGGTTGTACAACGACGTATCTCGTTAGTGTAGATATAGAAGACGGTTATACAGACGGATCTCGTTAGTCTATATATAGAAGACGGTTGAATAACGAGAGATCTCGTTAGTCTAGATATAGAAAACGGTTGCACAGACGGATCTCGTTGGTCTAGATATAGAAGACGGTTGTACAACGACGGATCTCGTTAGTCTAGATATTGAAGACGTTTGTCCAAGGACGTATCTCGTTAGTCTAGATATAGATGACGGTTGTACAGACGTATCTCGTTAGTCTAGATATAGAAAACGGTTGTACAGACGCATCTCGTTAGTCTAGATATAGAAGAGGGTTGTACAACAACGGATCTCGTTAGTCTAGATATAGAAGACGGTTGCACAGACGGATCTCGTTAGTCTAGATATAGAAGACGGTTATACAGACGGATCTCGTTAGTCTAGATATAGAAGACGGTTGAATAACGAGAGATCTCGTTAGTCTAGATATAGAAGACGGTTGTACAGACGGATCACGTTGGTCTAGATATAGAAAACAGTTGTACAGACGGATCTCGTTAGTCTAGATATAGAAGACGGTTGTACAACGACGGATCTCGTTAGTCTAGATATTGAAGACGTTTGTCCAAGGACGTATCTCGTTAGTCTAGATATAGATGACGGTTGTACAGACGTATCTCGTTAGTCTAGATATAGAAGACGGTTGTACAGACGGATCACGTTGGTCTAGATATAGAAAACAGTTGTACAGACGGATCTCGTTAATCTAGATATAGAAGACGGTTGTACAGACGTATATCGTTAGTCTAGATATAGAAGACGGTTGTACAGACGGATCTCGTTAGTCTAGATATAGAAGGCGGTTGTACAGACGGATCTCGTTAGTCTAGACATAGAAGACGGTTGTACAGACAGAGCTCGTTAGTCTAGATATAGAAGACGGATGTACAGACGGATCTCGTTAGTCTAGATATAGAAGACGGTTGTACAGACGGATCTCGTTAGTCTAGACATAGAAGACGGTTGTACAGACGGATCTCGTTAGTCTAGATATAGAATACGGTTGTATAACGAGAGATCTCGTTAGTCTAGATATAGAAGACGGTAGCACAGACGGATCTCGTTAGTCTAGATATAGAAAAGGGTTGTACAGACGCATCTCGTTAGTCTAGATATAGAAGAGGGTTGTACAACAACGGATCTCGTTAGTCTAGATATAGAAGACGGTTGTACAGACGCATCTCGTAAGTCCAGATATAGAAGACGGTTGTACAGACGGATCTCGTTAGTCTAGATATAGAAGAAGGGATGTAGAACGAGAGATCTCGTTAGTCTAGATATAGAAGACGGTTGTACAGGCGGATCCCGTTAGTCTAGATATAGAAGACGGTTGTACATCGAGAGATCTCGTTAGTATAGATATAGAAGACGGTTGTACATCGAGAGATCTCGTTAGTATAGATATAGAAGACGGTTGTACAGACGGATCTCGTTAGTCTAGATATAGAAGACGGTTGTACAGACGGATCTCGTTAGTCTAGATATAGAAGACGGGATGTATAACGAGAGATCTCGTTAGTCTTGATATAGAAGACGGTTGTACAGACGGATCCCGTTAGTCTAGGTATAGAAGACGGTTGTACATCGAGAGATCTCGTTAGTCTAGATATAGAAGACGGTTGTACAGACGGTTCTCGTTAGTCTAGATATAGAAGACGGTTGTACAGACGGATCTCGGTAGTCTAGATATAGAAGACGGTTGTACAACGACGGATCTCGTTAGTCTAGATATAGAAGACGGCTGTACAGACGGATCTCGTTAGTCTAGATATAGAAGGTGGTTGTACAGACGCATCTCGTAAGTCCAGATATAGAAGACGGTTGTACAGACGGATCTCGTTAGTCTAGATATAGAAGACGGTTGTACAGACGGATCTCGTTAGTCTAGATATAGAAGAGGGTTGTATAACGAGAGATCTCGTTAGTCTAGATATAGAAGATGGTTGTACAGACGGATCTCGTTAGTCCAGATAACGAAGACGGTTGTACTGACGGATCTCGTTAGTCTAGATATAGAAGACGGTTGTACAGACGGATCTCGTTAGTCTAGATATAGAAGACGGGATGTATAACGAGAGATCTCGTTAGTCTTGATATAGAAGACGGTTGTACAGACGGATCCCGTTAGTCTAGGTATAGAAGACGGTTGTACATCGAGAGATCTCGTTAGTCTAGATATAGAAGACGGTTGTACAGACGGTTCTCGTTAGTCTAGATATAGAAGACGGTTGTACAGACGGATCTCGGTAGTCTAGATATAGAAGACGGTTGTACAACGACGGATCTCGTTAGTCTAGATATAGAAGACGGCTGTACAGACGGATCTCGTTGGTCTAGATATAGAAAACAGTTGTACAGACGGATCTCGTTAGTCTAGATATAGAAGACGGTTGTACAACGACGGATCTCGTTAGTCTAGATATTGAAGACGTTTGTCCAAGGACGTATCTCGTTAGTCTAGATATAGATGACGGTTGTACAGACGTATCTCGTTAGTCTAGATATAGAAGACGGTTGTACAGACGTATATCGTTAGTCTAGATATAGAAGACGGTTGTACAGACGGATCTCGTTAGTCTAGATATAGAAGGCGGTTGTACAGACGGATCTCGTTAGTCTAGACATAGAAGACGGTTGTACAGACAGAGCTCGTTAGTCTAGATATAGAAGACGGATGTACAGACGGATCTCGTTAGTCTAGATATAGAAGACGGTTGTACAGACGGATCTCGTTAGTCTAGACATAGAAGACGGTTGTATAACGAGAGATCTCGTTAGTCTAGATATAGAAGACGGTTGCACAGACGGATCTCGTTAGTCTAGATATAGAAGACGGGATGTATAACGAGAGATCTCGTTAGTCTTGATATAGAAGACGGTTGTACAGACGGATCCCGTTAGTCTAGGTATAGAAGACGGTTGTACAACGACGGATCTCGTTAGTCTAGATATAGAAGACGGTTGTACAGACCGATCTCGTTAGTCTAGATATTGAAGACGTTTGTCCAACGACGTATCTCGTTAGTCTAGATATAGAAAACTGTTGTACAGACGGATCTCGTTAGTCTAGATATAGAAGAGGGTTGTACAACGACGGATCTCGTTAGTCTAGATATAGAAGACGGTTGTACAGACGAATCTCGTTAGTCTAGATATAGAAGACGGGATGTATATCGAGAGATCTCGTTAGTCTTGATATAGAAGACGGTTGTACAGACGGATCCCGTTAGTCTAGGTATAGAAGACGGTTGTACATCGAGAGATCTCGTTAGTCTAGATATAGAAGACGGTTGTACAGACGGTTCTCGTTAGTCTAGATATAGAAGACGGTTGTAGAGACGGATCTCGGTAGTCTAGATAGAGAAGACGGTTGTACAACGACGGATCTCGTTAGTCTAGATATAGAAGACGGCTGTACAGACGGATCTCGTTAGTCTAGATATAGAAGGCGGTTGTACAGACGCATCTCGTAAGTCCAGATATAGAAGAGGGTTGTACAACGACGTATCTCGTTAGTGTAGATATAGAAGACGGTTATACAGACGGATCTCGTTAGTCTAGATATAGAAGACGGTTGAATAACGAGAGATCTCGTTAGTCTAGATATAGAAGACGGTTGCACAGACGGATCTCGTTGGTCTAGATATAGAAGACGGTTGTACAGACGGATCTCGTTAGTCTAGATATAGAAGACGGTTGTACAACGACGGATCTCGTTAGTCTAGATATTGAAGACGTTTGTCCAAGGACGTATCTCGTTAGTCTAGATATAGATGACGGTTGTACAGACGTATCTCGTTAGTCTAGATATAGAAAACGGTTGTACAGACGCATCTCGTTAGTCTAGATATAGAAGAGGATTGTACAACAACGGATCTCGTTAGTCTAGATATAGAAGACGGTTGCACAGACGGATCTCGTTAGTCTAGATATAGAAGACGGTTATACAGACGGATCTCGTTAGTCTAGATATAGAAGACGGTTGTACAACGACGGATCCCGTTAGTCTAGATGTAGAAGACGGTTGTACATCGAGAGATCTCGTTAGTATAGATATAGAAGACGGTTGTACAACGACGGATCTCGTTAGTCTAGATATAGAAGACGGTTGTACAGACCGATCTCGTTAGTCTAGATATTGAAGACGTTTGTCCAACGACGGATCTCGTTAGTCTAGATATAGAAGTGGGTTGTATAACGAGAGATCTCGTTAGTCTAGATATAGAAGATGGTTGTACAGACGGATCTCGTTAGTCCAGATAAAGAAGACGGTTGTACAGACGGATCTCGTTAGTCTAGATATAGAAGACGGTTGTACAGACGGATCTCGTTAGTCTAGATATAGAAGACGGGATGTATAACGAGAGATCTCGTTAGTCTTGATATAGAAGACGGTTGTACAGACGGATCCCGTTAGTCTAGGTATAGAAGACGGTTGTACATCGAGAGATCTCGTTAGTCTAGATATAGAAGACGGTTGTACAGACGGTTCTCGTTAGTCTAGATATAGAAGACGGGATGTATAACGAGAGATCTCGTTAGTCTTGATATAGAAGACGGTTGTACAGACGGATCCCGTTAGTCTAGGTATAGAAGACGGTTGTACACCGAGAGATCTCGTTAGTCTAGATATAGAAGACGGTTGTACAGACGGTTCTCGTTAGTGTAGATATAGAAGACGGTTGTACAGACGGATCTCGGTAGTCTAGATATAGAAGACGGTTGTACAACGACGGATCTCGTTAGTCTAGATATAGAAGACGGCTGTACAGACGGATCTCGTTAGTCTAGATATAGAAGACGGTTGTACAGACGGATCTCGTTAGTCTAGATATAGAAGACGGGATGTATAACGAGAGATCTCGTTAGTCTTGATATAGAAGACGGTTGTACAGACGGATCCCGTTAGTCTAGGTATAGAAGACGGTTGTACATCGAGAGATCTCGTTAGTCTAGATATAGAAGACGGTTGTACAGACGGTTCTCGTTAGTCTAGATATAGAAGACGGTTGTACAGACCGATCTCGTTAGTCTAGATATTGAAGACGTTTGTCCAACGACGTATCTCGTTAGTCTAGATATAGAAAACTGTTGTACAACGCGACGGATCTCGTTAGTCTAGATATAGAAGACGGTTGTACAGACGAATCTCGTTAGTCTAGATATAGAAGACGGTTGTACAACGACGGAACTCGTTAGTCTAGATATAGAAGACGGTTGTACAGATGGATCTCGCTAGTCTAGATATTGAAGACGTTTGTCCAACGACGTATCTCGTTAGTCTAGATATAGAAAACGGTTGTACAGATGGATCTCGTTAGTCTAGATATAGAAGAGGGTTGTACAACGACGTATCTCGTTAGTGTAGATATTGAAGACGTTTATACAGACGGATCTCGTTAGTCTAGATATAGAAGACGGTGGAATAACGAGAGATCTCGTTAGTCTAGATATAGAAGACGGTTGTACAGACGGATCACGTTGGTCTAGATATAGAAAACAGTTGTACAGACGGATCTCGTTAGTCTAGATATAGAAGACGGTTGTACAACGACGGATCTCGTTAGTCTAGATATTGAAGACGTTTGTCCAAGGACGTATCTCGTTAGTCTAGATATAGATGACGGTTGTACAGACGTATCTCGTTAGTCTAGATATAGAAGACGGTTGTACAGACGGATCACGTTGGTCTAGATATAGAAAACAGTTGTACAGACGGATCTCGTTAATCTAGATATAGAAGACGGTTGTACAGACGTATATCGTTAGTCTAGATATAGAAGACGGTTGTACAGACGGATCTCGTTAGTCTAGATATAGAAGACGGATGTACAGACGGATCTCGTTAGTC
This sequence comes from Andrena bicolor, assembly GCA_960531205.1. Classification (NCBI taxonomy): domain Eukaryota; kingdom Metazoa; phylum Arthropoda; class Insecta; order Hymenoptera; family Andrenidae; genus Andrena; species Andrena bicolor. Next base: position 817,584 of record CAUIJW010000042.1, on the reverse strand, counting down.
TAGATATAGAAGACGGTTGTACAGACGGATCTCGTTAGTCTAGACATAGAAGACGGTTGTATAACGAGAGATCTCGTTAGTCTAGATATAGAAGACGGTTGCACAGACGGATCTCGTTAGTCTAGATATAGAAGACGGGATGTATAACGAGAGATCTCGTTAGTCTTGATATAGAAGACGGTTGTACAGACGGATCCCGTTAGTCTAGGTATAGAAGACGGTTGTACAACGACGGATCTCGTTAGTCTAGATATAGAAGACGGTTGTACAGACCGATCTCGTTAGTCTAGATATAGAAGACGGGATGTATAACGAGAGATCTCGTTAGTCTTTATATAGAAGACGGTTGTACAGACGGATCCCGTTAGTCTAGGTATAGAAGACGGTTGTACATCGAGAGATCTCGTTAGTCTAGATATAGAAGACGGTTGTACAGACGGTTCTCGTTAGTCTAGATATAGAAGACGGTTGTAGAGACGGATCTCGGTAGTCTAGATATAGAAGACGGTTGTACAACGACGGATCTCGTTAGTCTAGATATAGAAGACGGCTGTACAGACGGATCTCGTTAGTCTAGATATAGAAGGCGGTTGTACAGACGCATCTCGTAAGTCCAGATATAGAAGAGGGTTGTACAACGACGTATCTCGTTAGTGTAGATATAGAAGACGGTTATACAGACGGATCTCGTTAGTCTAGATATAGAAGACGGTTGAATAACGAGAGATCTCGTTAGTCTAGATATAGAAGACGGTTGCACAGACGGATCTCGTTGGTCTAGATATAGAAGACGGTTGTACAGACGGATCTCGTTAGTCTAGATATAGAAGACGGTTGTACAACGACGGATCTCGTTAGTCTAGATATTGAAGACGTTTGTCCAAGGACGTATCTCGTTAGTCTAGATATAGATGACGGTTGTACAGACGTATCTCGTTAGTCTAGATATAGAAAACGGTTGTACAGACGCATCTCGTTAGTCTAGATATAGAAGAGGGTTGTACAACAACGGATCTCGTTAGTCTAGATATAGAAGACGGTTGCACAGACGGATCTCGTTAGTCTAGATATAGAAGACGGTTATACAGACGGATCTCGTTAGTCTAGATATAGAAGACGGTTGAATAACGAGAGATCTCGTTAGTCTAGATATAGAAGACGGTTGTACAGACGGATCACGTTGGTCTAGATATAGAAAACAGTTGTACAGACGGATCTCGTTAGTCTAGATATAGAAGACGGTTGTACAACGACGGATCTCGTTAGTCTAGATATTGAAGACGTTTGTCCAAGGACGTATCTCGTTAGTCTAGATATAGATGACGGTTGTACAGACGTATCTCGTTAGTCTAGATATAGAAGACGGTTGTACAGACGGATCACGTTGGTCTAGATATAGAAAACAGTTGTACAGACGGATCTCGTTAATCTAGATATAGAAGACGGTTGTACAGACGTATATCGTTAGTCTAGATATAGAAGACGGTTGTACAGACGGATCTCGTTAGTCTAGATATAGAAGGCGGTTGTACAGACGGATCTCGTTAGTCTAGACATAGAAGACGGTTGTACAGACAGAGCTCGTTAGTCTAGATATAGAAGACGGATGTACAGACGGATCTCGTTAGTCTAGATATAGAAGACGGTTGTACAGACGGATCTCGTTAGTCTAGACATAGAAGACGGTTGTACAGACGGATCTCGTTAGTCTAGATATAGAAGACGGTTGTATAACGAGAGATCTCGTTAGTCTAGATATAGAAGACGGTAGCACAGACGGATCTCGTTAGTCTAGATATAGAAAACGGTTGTACAGACGCATCTCGTTAGTCTTGATATAGAAGAGGGTTGTACAACAACGGATCTCGTTAGTCTAGATATAGAAGACGGTTGTACAGACGCATCTCGTAAGTCCAGATATAGAAGACGGTTGTACATCGAGAGATCTCGTTAGTCTAGATATAGAAGACGGTTGTACAGACGGTTCTCGTTAGTCTAGATATAGAAGACGGTTGTACAGACGGATCTCGTTAGTCTAGATATAGAAGACGGTTGTACAGACGGATCTCGTTAGTCTAGATATAGAAGAGGGTTGTATAACGAGAGATCTCGTTAGTCTAGATATAGAAGATGGTTGTACAGACGGATCTCGTTAGTCCAGATAAAGAAGACGGTTGTACAGACGGATCTCGTTAGTCTAGATATAGAAGACGGTTGTACAGACGGATCTCGTTAGTCTAGATATAGAAGACGGGATGTATAACGAGAGATCTCGTTAGTCTTGATATAGAAGACGGTTGTACAGACGGATCCCGTTAGTCTAGGTATAGAAGACGGTTGTACATCGAGAGATCTCGTTAGTCTAGATATAGAAGACGGTTGTACAGACGGTTCTCGTTAGTCTAGATATAGAAGACGGTTGTACAGACGGATCTCGGTAGTCTAGATATAGAAGACGGTTGTACAACGACGGATCTCGTTAGTCTAGATATAGAAGACGGCTGTACAGACGGATCTCGTTAGTCTAGATATAGAAGGCGGTTGTACAGACGCATCTCGTAAGTCCAGATATAGAAGACGGTTGTACAGACGGATCTCGTTAGTCTAGATATAGAAGACGGTTGTACAGACGGATCTCGTTAGTCTAGATATAGAAGAGGGTTGTATAACGAGAGATCTCGTTAGTCTAGATATAGAAGATGGTTGTACAGACGGATCTCGTTAGTCCAGATAAAGAAGACGGTTGTACAGACGGATCTCGTTAGTCTAGATATAGAAGACGGTTGTACAGACGGATCTCGTTAGTCTAGATATAGAAGACGGGATGTATAACGAGAGATCTCGTTAGTCTTGATATAGAAGACGGTTGTACAGACGGATCCCGTTAGTCTAGGTATAGAAGACGGTTGTACATCGAGAGATCTCGTTAGTCTAGATATAGAAGACGGTTGTACAGACGGTTCTCGTTAGTCTAGATATAGAAGACGGTTGTACAGACGGATCTCGGTAGTCTAGATATAGAAGACGGTTGTACAACGACGGATCTCGTTAGTCTAGATATAGAAGACGGCTGTACAGACGGATCTCGTTAGTCTAGATATAGAAGGCGGTTGTACAGACGCATCTCGTAAGTCCAGATATAGAAGACGGTTGTACAGACGGATCTCGTTAGTCTAGATATAGAAGACGGGATGTAGAACGAGAGATCTCGTTAGTCTAGATATAGAAGACGGGATGTAGAACGAGAGATCTCGTTAGTCTAGATATAGAAGACGGTTGTACAGGCGGATCCCGTTAGTCTAGATATAGAAGACGGTTGTACATCGAGAGATCTCGTTAGTATAGATATAGAAGACGGTTGTACAACGACGGATCTCGTTAGTCTAGATATAGAAGACGGTTGTACAGACCGATCTCGTTAGTCTAGATATTGAAGACGTTTGTCCAACGACGTATCTCGTTAGTCTAGATATAGAAAACTGTTGTACAGACGGATCTCGTTAGTCTAGATATAGAAGAGGGTTGTACAACGACGGATCTCGTTAGTCTAGATATAGAAGACGGTTGTACAGACGAATCTCGTTAGTCTAGATATAGAAGACGGTTGTACAACGACGGAACTCGTTAGTCTAGATATAGAAGACGGTTGTACAACGACGGAACTCGTTAGTCTAGATATAGAAGACGGTTGTACAGATGGATCTCGCTAGTCTAGATATTGAAGAGGGTTGTACAACGACGTATCTCGTTAGTGTAGATATAGAAGACGGTTATACAGACGGATCTCGTTAGTCTAGATATAGAAGACGGTTGAATAACGAGAGATCTCGTTAGTCTAGATATAGAAGACGGTTGTACAGACGGATCACGTTGGTCTAGATATAGAAAACAGTTGTACAGACGGATCTCGTTAGTCTAGATATAGAAGACGGTTGTACAACGACGGATCTCGTTAGTCTAGATATTGAAGACGTTTGTCCAAGGACGTATCTCGTTAGTCTAGATATAGATGACGGTTGTACAGACGTATCTCGTTAGTCTAGATATAGAAGACGGTTGTACAGACGGATCACGTTGGTCTAGATATAGAAAACAGTTGTACAGACGGATCTCGTTAATCTAGATATAGAAGACGGTTGTACAGACGTATATCGTTAGTCGAGATATAGAAGACGGTTGTACAGACGGATCTCGTTTGTCTAGATATAGAAGGCGGTTGTACAGACGGATCTCGTTAGTCTAGATATAGAAGACGGTTGTACAGATAGAGCTCGTTAGTCTAGATATAGAAGAGGGTTGTATAACGAGAGATCTCGTTAGTCTAGATATAGAAGATGGTTGTACAGACGGATCTCGTTAGTCCAGATAAAGAAGACGGTTGTACAGACGGATCTCGTTAGTCTAGATATAGAAGACGGTTGTACAGACGGATCTCGTTAGTCTAGATATAGAAGACGGGATGTATAACGAGAGATCTCGTTAGTCTTGATATAGAAGACGGTTGTACAGACGGATCCCGTTAGTCTAGGTATAGAAGACGGTTGTACATCGAGAGATCTCGTTAGTCTAGATATAGAAGACGGTTGTACAGACGGTTCTCGTTAGTCTAGATATAGAAGACGGTTGTACAGACGGATCTCGGTAGTCTAGATATAGAAGACGGTTGTACAACGACGGATCTCGTTAGTCTAGATATAGAAGACGGCTGTACAGACGGATCTCGTTAGTCTAGATATAGAAGGCGGTTGTACAGACGCATCTCGTAAGTCCAGATATAGAAGACGGTTGTACAGACGGATCTCGTTAGTCTAGATATAGAAGACGGTTGTACAGACGGATCTCGTTAGTCTAGATATAGAAGAGGGTTGTATAACGAGAGATCTCGTTAGTCTAGATATAGAAGATGGTTGTACAGACGGATCTCGTTAGTCCAGATAAAGAAGACGGTTGTACAGACGGATCTCGTTAGTCTAGATATAGAAGACGGTTGTACAGACGGATCTCGTTAGTCTAGATATAGAAGACGGGATGTATAACGAGAGATCTCGTTAGTCTTGATATAGAAGACGGTTGTACAGACGGATCCCGTTAGTCTAGGTATAGAAGACGGTTGTACATCGAGAGATCTCGTTAGTCTAGATATAGAAGACGGTTGTACAGACGGTTCTCGTTAGTCTAGATATAGAAGACGGTTGTACAGACGGATCTCGGTAGTCTAGATATAGAAGACGGTTGTACAACGACGGATCTCGTTAGTCTAGATATAGAAGACGGCTGTACAGACGGATCTCGTTAGTCTAGATATAGAAGGCGGTTGTACAGACGCATCTCGTAAGTCCAGATATAGAAGACGGTTGTACAGACGGATCTCGTTAGTCTAGATATAGAAGACGGGATGTAGAACGAGAGATCTCGTTAGTCTAGATATAGAAGACGGTTGTACAGGCGGATCCCGTTAGTCTAGATATAGAAGACGGTTGTACATCGAGAGATCTCGTTAGTATAGATATAGAAGACGGTTGTACAACGACGGATCTCGTTAGTCTAGATATAGAAGACGGTTGTACAGACCGATCTCGTTAGTCTAGATATTGAAGACGTTTGTCCAACGACGTATCTCGTTAGTCTAGATATAGAAAACTGTTGTACAGACGGATCTCGTTAGTCTAGATATAGAAGAGGGTTGTACAACGACGGATCTCGTTAGTCTAGATATAGAAGACGGTTGTACAGACGAATCTCGTTAGTCTAGATATAGAAGACGGTTGTACAACGACGGAACTCGTTAGTCTAGATATAGAAGACGGTTGTACAGATGGATCTCGCTAGTCTAGATATTGAAGAGGGTTGTACAACGACGTATCTCGTTAGTGTAGATATAGAAGACGGTTATACAGACGGATCTCGTTAGTCTAGATATAGAAGACGGTTGAATAACGAGAGATCTCGTTAGTCTAGATATAGAAGACGGTTGTACAGACGGATCACGTTGGTCTAGATATAGAAAACAGTTGTACAGACGGATCTCGTTAGTCTAGATATAGAAGACGGTTGTACAACGACGGATCTCGTTAGTCTAGATATTGAAGACGTTTGTCCAAGGACGTATCTCGTTAGTCTAGATATAGATGACGGTTGTACAGACGTATCTCGTTAGTCTAGATATAGAAGACGGTTGTACAGACGGATCACGTTGGTCTAGATATAGAAAACAGTTGTACAGACGGATCTCGTTAATCTAGATATAGAAGACGGTTGTACAGACGTATATCGTTAGTCTAGATATAGAAGACGGTTGTACAGACGGATCTCGTTTGTCTAGATATAGAAGGCGGTTGTACAGACGGATCTCGTTAGTCTAGATATAGAAGACGGTTGTACAGATAGAGCTCGTTAGTCTAGATATAGAAGACGGATGTACAGACGGATCTCGTTAGTCTAGATATAGAAGACGGTTGTACAGACGGATCTCGTTAGTCTAGACATAGAAGACGGTTGTACAGACGGATCTCGTTAGTCTAGATATAGAAGACGGTTGTATAACGAGAGATCTCGTTAGTCTAGATATAGAAGACGGTTGTACAGACGGATCCCGTTAGTCTAGGTATAGAAGACGGTTGTACAACGACGGATCTCGTTAGTCTAGATATAGAAGACGGTTGCACAGACGGATCTCGTTAGTCTAGATATAGAAGACGGGATGTATAACGAGAGATCTCGTTAGTCTTGATATAGAAGACGGTTGTACAGACGGATCCCGTTAGTCTAGGTATAGAAGACGGTTGTACATCGAGAGATCTCGTTAGTCTAGATATAGAAGACGGTTGTACAGACGGTTCTCGTTAGTCTAGATATAGAAGACGGTTGTACAGACGGATCTCGTTAGTCTAGATATAGAAGACGGTTGTACAGACCGATCTCGTTAGTCTAGATATTGAAGACGTTTGTCCAACGACGGATCTCGTTAGTCTAGATATAGAAGACGGTTGTACAGACGAATCTCGTTAGTCTAGATATAGAAGACGGGATGTATAACGAGAGATCTCGTTAGTGTTGATATAGAAGACGGTTGTACAGACGGATCCCGTTAGTCTAGGTATAGAAGACGGTTGTACATCGAGAGATCTCGTTAGTCTAGATATAGAAGACGGTTGTACAGACGGTTCTCGTTAGTCTAGATATAGAAGACGGTTGTAGAGACGGATCTCGGTAGTCTAGATATAGAAGACGGTTGTACAACGACGGATCTCGTTAGTCTAGATATAGAAGACGGCTGTACAGACGGATCTCGTTAGTCTAGATATAGAAGGCGGTTGTACAGACGCATCTCGTAAGTCCAGATATAGAAGAGGGTTGTACAACGACGTATCTCGTTAGTGTAGATATAGAAGACGGTTATACAGACGGATCTCGTTAGTCTAGATATAGAAGACGGTTGAATAACGAGAGATCTCGTTAGTCTAGATATAGAAGACGGTTGCACTGACGGATCTCGTTGGTCTAGATATAGAAGACGGTTGTACAGACGGATCTCGTTAGTCTAGATATAGAAGACGGTTGTACAACGACGGATCTCGTTAGTCTAGATATTGAAGACGTTTGTCCAAGGACGTATCTCGTTAGTCTAGATATAGATGACGGTTGTACAGACGTATCTCGTTAGTCTAGATATAGAAAACGGTTGTACAGACGCATCTCGTTAGTCTAGATATAGAAGAGGGTTGTACAACAACGGATCTCGTTAGTCTAGATATAGAAGACGGTTGCACAGACGGATCTCGTTAGTCTAGATATAGAAGACGGTTATACAGACGGATCTCGTTAGTCTAGATATAGAAGACGGTTGTATAACGAGAGATCTCGTTAGTCTAGATATAGAAGACGGTAGCACAGACGGATCTCGTTAGTCTAGATATAGAAAACGGTTGTACAGACGCATCTCGTTAGTCTAGACATAGAAGACGGTTGTACAGACAGAGCTCGTTAGTCTAGATATAGAAGACGGATGTACAGACGGATCTCGTTAGTCTAGATATAGAAGACGGTTGTACAGACGGATCTCGTTAGTCTAGACATAGAAGACGGTTGTACAGACGGATCTCGTTAGTCTAGATATAGAAGACGGTTGTATAACGAGAGATCTCGTTAGTCTAGATATAGAAGACGGTAGCACAGACGGATCTCGTTAGTCTAGATATAGAAAACGGTTGTACAGACGCATCTCGTTAGTCTTGATATAGAAGAGGGTTGTACAACAACGGATCTCGTTAGTCTAGATATAGAAGACGGTTGTACAGACGCATCTCGTAAGTCCAGATATAGAAGACGGTTGTACATCGAGAGATCTCGTTAGTCTAGATATAGAAGACGGTTGTACAGACGGTTCTCGTTAGTCTAGATATAGAAGACGGTTGTACAGACGGATCTCGTTAGTCTAGATATAGAAGACGGTTGTACAGACGGATCTCGTTAGTCTAGATATAGAAGAGGGTTGTATAACGAGAGATCTCGTTAGTCTAGATATAGAAGATGGTTGTACAGACGGATCTCGTTAGTCCAGATAAAGAAGACGGTTGTACAGACGGATCTCGTTAGTCTAGATATAGAAGACGGTTGTACAGACGGATCTCGTTAGTCTAGATATAGAAGACGGGATGTATAACGAGAGATCTCGTTAGTCTTGATATAGAAGACGGTTGTACAGACGGATCCCGTTAGTCTAGGTATAGAAGACGGTTGTACATCGAGAGATCTCGTTAGTCTAGATATAGAAGACGGTTGTACAGACGGTTCTCGTTAGTCTAGATATAGAAGACGGTTGTACAGACGGATCTCGGTAGTCTAGATATAGAAGACGGTTGTACAACGACGGATCTCGTTAGTCTAGATATAGAAGACGGCTGTACAGACGGATCTCGTTAGTCTAGATATAGAAGGCGGTTGTACAGACGCATCTCGTAAGTCCAGATATAGAAGACGGTTGTACAGACGGATCTCGTTAGTCTAGATATAGAAGACGGTTGTACAGACGGATCTCGTTAGTCTAGATATAGAAGAGGGTTGTATAACGAGAGATCTCGTTAGTCTAGATATAGAAGATGGTTGTACAGACGGATCTCGTTAGTCCAGATAAAGAAGACGGTTGTACAGACGGATCTCGTTAGTCTAGATATAGGAGACGGTTGTACAACGACGGATCTCGTTAGTCTAGATATTGAAGACGTTTGTCCAAGGACGTATCTCGTTAGTCTAGATATAGATGACGGTTGTACAGACGTATCTCGTTAGTCTAGATATAGAAAACGGTTGTACAGACGCATCTCGTTAGTCTAGATATAGAAGAGGGTTGTACAACAACGGATCTCGTTAGTCTAGATATAGAAGACGGTTGCACAGACGGATCTCGTTAGTCTAGATATAGAAGACGGTTATACAGACGGATCTCGTTAGTCTAGATATAGAAGACGGTTGAATAACGAGAGATCTCGTTAGTCTAGATATAGAAGACGGTTGTACAGACGGATCACGTTGGTCTAGATATAGAAAACAGTTGTACAGACGGATCTCGTTAGTCTAGATATAGAAGACGGTTGTACAACGACGGATCTCGTTAGTCTAGATATTGAAGACGTTTGTCCAAGGACGTATCTCGTTAGTCTAGATATAGATGACGGTTGTACAGACGTATCTCGTTAGTCTAGATATAGAAGACGGTTGTACAGACGGATCACGTTGGTCTAGATATAGAAAACAGTTGTACAGACGGATCTCGTTAATCTAGATATAGAAGACGGTTGTACAGACGTATATCGTTAGTCTAGATATAGAAGACGGTTGTACAGACGGATCTCGTTTGTCTAGATATAGAAGGCGGTTGTACAGACGGATCTCGTTAGTCTAGATATAGAAGACGGTTGTACAGATAGAGCTCGTTAGTCTAGATATAGAAGACGGATGTACAGACGGATCTCGTTAGTCTAGATATAGAAGACGGTTGTACAGACGGATCTCGTTAGTCTAGACATAGAAGACGGTTGTACAGACGGATCTCGTTAGTCTAGATATAGAAGACGGTTGTATAACGAGAGATCTCGTTAGTCTAGATATAGAAGACGGTTGTACAGACGGATCCCGTTAGTCTAGGTATAGAAGACGGTTGTACAACGACGGATCTCGTTAGTCTAGATATAGAAGACGGTTGCACAGACGGATCTCGTTAGTCTAGATATAGAAGACGGGATGTATAACGAGAGATCTCGTTAGTCTTGATATAGAAGACGGTTGTACAGACGGATCCCGTTAGTCTAGGTATAGAAGACGGTTGTACATCGAGAGATCTCGTTAGTCTAGATATAGAAGACGGTTGTACAGACGGTTCTCGTTAGTCTAGATATAGAAGACGGTTGTACAGACGGATCTCGTTAGTCTAGATATAGAAGACGGTTGTACAGACCGATCTCGTTAGTCTAGATATTGAAGACGTTTGTCCAACGACGGATCTCGTTAGTCTAGATATAGAAGACGGTTGTACAGACGAATCTCGTTAGTCTAGATATAGAAGACGGGATGTATAACGAGAGATCTCGTTAGTGTTGATATAGAAGACGGTTGTACAGACGGATCCCGTTAGTCTAGGTATAGAAGACGGTTGTACATCGAGAGATCTCGTTAGTCTAGATATAGAAGACGGTTGTACAGACGGTTCTCGTTAGTCTAGATATAGAAGACGGTTGTAGAGACGGATCTCGGTAGTCTAGATATAGAAGACGGTTGTACAACGACGGATCTCGTTAGTCTAGATATAGAAGACGGCTGTACAGACGGATCTCGTTAGTCTAGATATAGAAGGCGGTTGTACAGACGCATCTCGTAAGTCCAGATATAGAAGAGGGTTGTACAACGACGTATCTCGTTAGTGTAGATATAGAAGACGGTTATACAGACGGATCTCGTTAGTCTAGATATAGAAGACGGTTGAATAACGAGAGATCTCGTTAGTCTAGATATAGAAGACGGTTGCACAGACGGATCTCGTTGGTCTAGATATAGAAGACGGTTGTACAGACGGATCTCGTTAGTCTAGATATAGAAGACGGTTGTACAACGACGGATCTCGTTAGTCTAGATATTGAAGACGTTTGTCCAAGGACGTATCTCGTTAGTCTAGATATAGATGACGGTTGTACAGACGTATCTCGTTAGTCTAGATATAGAAAACGGTTGTACAGACGCATCTCGTTAGTCTAGATATAGAAGAGGGTTGTACAACAACGGATCTCGTTAGTCTAGATATAGAAGACGGTTGCACAGACGGATCTCGTTAGTCTAGATATAGAAGACGGTTATACAGACGGATCTCGTTAGTCTAGATATAGAAGACGGTTGAATAACGAGAGATCTCGTTAGTCTAGATATAGAAGACGGTTGTACAGACGGATCACGTTGGTCTAGATATAGAAAACAGTTGTACAGACGGATCTCGTTAGTCTAGATATAGAAGACGGTTGTACAGACGGATCTCGTTAGTCTAGATATAGAAGACGGTTGTACAACGACGGATCTCGTTAGTCTAGATATTGAAGACGTTTGTCCAAGGACGTATCTCGTTAGTCTAGATATAGATGACGGTTGTACAGACGTATCTCGTTAGTCTAGATATAGAAAACGGTTGTACAGACGCATCTCGTTAGTCTAGATATAGAAGAGGGTTGTACAACAACGGATCTCGTTAGTCTAGATATAGAAGACGGTTGCACAGACGGATCTCGTTAGTCTAGATATAGAAGGCGGTTGTACAGACGCATCTCGTAAGTCCAGATATAGAAGAGGGTTGTACAACGACGTATCTCGTTAGTGTAGATATAGAAGACGGTTATACAGACGGATCTCGTTAGTCTAGATATAGAAGACGGTTGAATAACGAGAGATCTCGTTAGTCTAGATATAGAAGACGGTTGCACAGACGGATCTCGTTGGTCTAGATATAGAAGACGGTTGTACAGACGGATCTCGTTAGTCTAGATATAGAAGACGGTTGTACAGACGAATCTCGTTAGTATAGATATAGAAGACGGTTGTACAACGACGGAACTCGTTAGTCTAGATATAGAAGACGGTTGTACAGATGGATCTCGCTAGTCTAGATATTGAAGACGTTTGTCCAACGACGTATCTCGTTAGTCTAGATATAGAAAACGGTTGTACAGATGGATCTCGTTAGTCTAGATATAGAAGAGGGTTGTACAACGACGGATCTCGTTAGTCTAGATATAGAAGAGGGTTGTACAACGACGTATCTCGTTAGTGTAGATATAGAAGACGGTTATACAGACGGATCTCGTTAGTCTAGATATAGAAGACGGTTGAATAACGAGAGATCTCGTTAGTCTAGATATAGAAGACGGTTGTACAGACGGATCACGTTGGTCTAGATATAGAAAACAGTTGTACAGACGGATCTCGTTAGTCTAGATATAGAAGACGGTTGTACAACGACGGATCTCGTTAGTCTAGATATTGAAGACGTTTGTCCAAGGACGCATCTCGTTAGTCTAGATATAGATGACGGTTGTACAGACGTATCTCGTTAGTCTAGATATAGAAGACGGTTGTACAGACGGATCACGTTGGTCTAGATATAGAAAACAGTTGTACAGACGGATCTCGTTAATCTAGATATAGAAAACGGTTGTACAGACGTATATCGTTAGTCCAGATATAGAAGACGGTTGTACAGACGGATCTCGTTTGTCTAGATATAGAAGGCGGTTGTACAGACGGATCTCGTTAGTCTAGACATAGAAGACGGTTGTACAGATAGAGCTCGTTAGTCTAGATATAGAAGACGGATGTACAGACGGATCTCGTTAGTCTAGATATAGAAGACGGTTGTACAGACGGATCTCGGTAGTCTAGACATAGAAGACGGTTGTACAGACGGATCTCGTTAGTCTAGATATAGAAGACGGTTGTATAACGAGAGATCTCGTTAGTCTAGATATAGAAGACGGTTGTACAGACGGATCCCGTTAGTCTAGGTATAGAAGACGGTTGTACAACGACGGATCTCGTTAGTCTAGATATAGAAGACGGTTGCACAGACGGATCTCGTTAGTCTAGATATAGAAGACGGGATGTATAACGAGAGATCTCGTTAGTCTTGATATAGAAGACGGTTGTACAGACGGATCCCGTTAGTCTAGGTATAGAAGACGGTTGTACATCGAGAGATCTCGTTAGTCTAGATATAGAAGACGGTTGTACAGACGGTTCTCGTTAGTCTAGATATAGAAGACGGTTGTACAGACGGATCTCGTTAGTCTAGATATAGAAGACGGTTGTACAGACCGATCTCGTTAGTCTAGATATTGAAGACGTTTGTCCAACGACGTATCTCGTTAGTCTAGATATAGAAAACTGTTGTACAGACGGATCTCGTTAGTCTAGATATAGAAGAGGGTTGTACAACGACGGATCTCGTTAGTCTAGATATAGAAGACGGTTGTACAGACGAATCTCGTTAGTCTAGATATAGAAGACGGGATGTATAACGAGAGATCTCGTTAGTCTTGATATAGAAGACGGTTGTACAGACGGATCCCGTTAGTCTAGGTATAGAAGACGGTTGTACATCGAGAGATCTCGTTAGTCTAGATATAGAAGACGGTTGTACAGACGGTTCTCGTTAGTCTAGATATAGAAGACGGTTGTAGAGACGGATCTCGGTAGTCTAGATATAGAAGACGGTTGTACAACGACGGATCTCGTTAGTCTAGATATAGAAGACGGCTGTACAGACGGATCTCGTTAGTCTAGATATAGAAGGCGGTTGTACAGACGCATCTCGTAAGTCCAGATATAGAAGAGGGTTGTACAACGACGTATCTCGTTAGTGTAGATATAGAAGACGGTTATACAGACGGATCTCGTTAGTCTAGATATAGAAGACGGTTGAATAACGAGAGATCTCGTTAGTCTAGATATAGAAGACGGTTGCACAGACGGATCTCGTTGGTCTAGATATAGAAGACGGTTGTACAGACGGATCTCGTTAGTCTAGATATAGAAGACGGTTGTACAACGACGGATCTCGTTAGTCTAGATATTGAAGACGTTTGTCCAAGGACGTATCTCGTTAGTCTAGATATAGATGACGGTTGTACAGACGTATCTCGTTAGTCTAGATATAGAAAACGGTTGTACAGACGCATCTCGTTAGTCTAGATATAGAAGAGGGTTGTACAACAACGGATCTCGTTAGTCTAGATATAGAAGACGGTTGCACAGACGGATCTCGTTAGTCTAGATATAGAAGACGGTTATACAGACGGATCTCGTTAGTCTAGATATAGAAGACGGTTGAATAACGAGAGATCCCGTTAGTCTAGATATAGAAGACGGTTGTACATCGAGAGATCTCGTTAGTATAGATATAGAAGATGGTTGTACAACGACGGATCTCGTTAGTCTAGATATAGAAGACGGTTGTACAGACCGATCTCGTTAGTCTAGATATTGAAGACGTTTGTCCAACGACGTATCTCGTTAGTCTAGATATAGAAAACTGTTGTACAACGACGGATCTCGTTAGTCTAGATATAGAAGACGGTTGTACAGACGAATCTCGTTAGTCTAGATATAGAAGACGGTTGTACAACGACGGAACTCGTTAGTCTAGATATAGAAGACGGTTGTACAGATGGATCTCGCTAGTCTAGATATTGAAGACCTTTGTCCAACGACGTATCTCGTTAGTCTAGATATAGAAAACGGTTGTACAGATGGATCTCGTTAGTCTAGATATAGAAGAGGGTTGTACAACGACGTATCTCGTTAGTGTAGATATAGAAGACGGTTATACAGACGGATCTCGTTAGTCTAGATATAGAAGACGGTTGAATAACGAGAGATCTCGTTAGTCTAGATATAGAAGACGGTTGTACAGACGGATCACGTTGGTCTAGATATAGAAAACAGTTGTACAGACGGATCGCGTTAGTCTAGATATAGAAGACGGTTGTACAACGACGGATCTCGTTAGTCTAGATATTGAAGACGTTTGTCCAAGGACGTATCTCGTTAGTCTAGATATAGATGACGGTTGTACAGACGTATCTCGTTAGTCTAGATATAGAAGACGGTTGTACAGACGGATCACGTTGGTCTAGATATAGAAAACAGTTGTACAGACGGATCTCGTTAATCTAGATATAGAAGACGGTTGTACAGACGTATATCGTTAGTCTAGATATAGAAGACGGTTGTACAGACGGATCTCGTTAGTCTAGATATAGAAGGCGGTTGTACAGACGGAACTCGTTAGTCTAGACATAGAAGACGGTTGTACAGACAGAGCTCGTTAGTCTAGATATAGAAGACGGATGTACAGACGGATCCCGTTAGTCTAGGTATAGAAGACGGTTGTACATCGAGAGATCTCGTTAGTCTAGATATAGAAGACGGTTGTACAGACGGTTCTCGTTAGTCTAGATATAGAAGACGGTTGTAGAGACGGATCTCGGTAGTCTAGATATAGAAGACGGTTGTACAACGACGGATCTCGTTAGTCTAGATATAGAAGACGGCTGTACAGACGGATCTCGTTAGTCTAGATATAGAAGGCGGTTGTACAGACGCATCTCGTAAGTCCAGATATAGAAGAGGGTTGTACAACGACGTATCTCGTTAGTGTAGATATAGAAGACGGTTATACAGACGGATCTCGTTAGTCTAGATATAGAAGACGGTTGAATAACGAGAGATCTCGTTAGTCTAGATATAGAAGACGGTTGCACAGACGGATCTCGTTGGTCTAGATATAGAAGACGGTTGTACAGACGGATCTCGTTAGTCTAGATATAGAAGACGGTTGTACAACGACGGATCTCGTTAGTCTAGATATTGAAGACGTTTGTCCAAGGACGTATCTCGTTAGTCTAGATATAGATGACGGTTGTACAGACGTATCTCGTTAGTCTAGATATAGAAAACGGTTGTACAGACGCATCTCGTTAGTCTAGATATAGAAGAGGGTTGTACAACAACGGATCTCGTTAGTCTAGATATAGAAGACGGTTGCACAGACGGATCTCGTTAGTCTAGATATAGAAGACGGTTATACAGACGGATCTCGTTAGTCTAGATATAGAAGACGGTTGAATAACGAGAGATCCCGTTAGTCTAGATATAGAAGACGGTTGTACATCGAGAGATCTCGTTAGTATAGATATAGAAGATGGTTGTACAACGACGGATCTCGTTAGTCTAGATATAGAAGACGGTTGTACAGACCGATCTCGTTAGTCTAGATATTGAAGACGTTTGTCCAACGACGTATCTCGTTAGTCTAGATATAGAAAACTGTTGTACAACGACGGATCTCGTTAGTCTAGATATAGAAGACGGTTGTACAGACGAATCTCGTTAGTCTAGATATAGAAGACGGTTGTACAACGACGGAACTCGTTAGTCTAGATATAGAAGACGGTTGTACAGATGGATCTCGCTAGTCTAGATATTGAAGACCTTTGTCCAACGACGTATCTCGTTAGTCTAGATATAGAAAACGGTTGTACAGATGGATCTCGTTAGTCTAGATATAGAAGAGGGTTGTACAACGACGTATCTCGTTAGTGTAGATATAGAAGACGGTTATACAGACGGATCTCGTTAGTCTAGATATAGAAGACGGTTGAATAACGAGAGATCTCGTTAGTCTAGATATAGAAGACGGTTGTACAGGCGGATCACGTTGGTCTAGATATAGAAAACAGTTGTACAGACGGATCGCGTTAGTCTAGATATAGAAGACGGTTGTACAACGACGGATCTCGTTAGTCTAGATATTGAAGACGTTTGTCCAAGGACGTATCTCGTTAGTCTAGATATAGATGACGGTTGTACAGACGTATCTCGTTAGTCTAGATATAGAAGACGGTTGTACAGACGGATCACGTTGGTCTAGATATAGAAAACAGTTGTACAGACGGATCTCGTTAATCTAGATATAGAAGACGGTTGTACAGACGTATATCGTTAGTCTAGATATAGAAGACGGTTGTACAGACGGATCTCGTTAGTCTAGATATAGAAGGCGGTTGTACAGACGGAACTCGTTAGTCTAGACATAGAAGACGGTTGTACAGACAGAGCTCGTTAGTCTAGATATAGAAGACGGATGTACAGACGGATCTCGTTAGTCTAGATATAGAAGACGGTTGTACAGACGGATCTCGTTAGTCTAGACATAGAAGACGGTTGTATAACGAGAGATCTCGTTAGTCTAGATATAGAAGACGGTTGCACAGACGGATATCGTTAGTCTAGATATAGAAGACGGGATGTATAACGAGAGATCTCGTTAGTCTTGATATAGAAGACGGTTGTACAGACGGATCCCGTTAGTCTAGGTATAGAAGACGGTTGTACAACGACGGATCTCGTTAGTCTAGATATAGAAGACGGTTGTACAGACCGATCTCGTTAGTCTAGATATTGAAGAGGGTTGTACAACGACGTATCTCGTTAGTGTAGATATAGAAGACGGTTATACAGACGGATCTCGTTAGTCTAGATATAGAAGACGGTTGAATAACGAGAGATCTCGTTAGTCTAGATATAGAAGACGGTTGTACAGACGGATCACGTTGGTCTAGATATAGAAAACAGTTGTACAGACGGATCTCGTTAGTCTAGATATAGAAGACGGTTGTACAACGACGGATCTCGTTAGTCTAGATATTGAAGACGTTTGTCCAAGGACGTATCTCGTTAGTCTAGATATAGATGACGGTTGTACAGACGTATCTCGTTAGTCTAGATATAGAAGACGGTTGTACAGACGGATCACGTTGGTCTAGATATAGAAAACAGTTGTACAGACGGATCTCGTTAATCTAGATATAGAAGACGGTTGTACAGACGTATATCGTTAGTCTAGATATAGAAGACGGTTGTACAGACGGATCTCGTTTGTCTAGATATAGAAGGCGGTTGTACAGACGGATCTCGTTAGTCTAGATATAGAAGACGGTTGTACAGATAGAGCTCGTTAGTCTAGATATAGAAGACGGATGTACAGACGGATCTCGTTAGTCTAGATATAGAAGACGGTTGTACAGACGGATCTCGTTAGTCTAGACATAGAAGACGGTTGTACAGACGGATCTCGTTAGTCTAGATATAGAAGACGGTTGTATAACGAGAGATCTCGTTAGTCTAGATATAGAAGACGGTTGTACAGACGGATCCCGTTAGTCTAGGTATAGAAGACGGTTGTACAACGACGGATCTCGTTAGTCTAGATATAGAAGACGGTTGCACAGACGGATCTCGTTAGTCTAGATATAGAAGACGGGATGTATAACGAGAGATCTCGTTAGTCTTGATATAGAAGACGGTTGTACAGACGGATCCCGTTAGTCTAGGTATAGAAGACGGTTGTACATCGAGAGATCTCGTTAGTCTAGATATAGAAGACGGTTGTACAGACGGTTCTCGTTAGTCTAGATATAGAAGACGGTTGTACAGACGGATCTCGTTAGTCTAGATATAGAAGACGGTTGTACAGACCGATCTCGTTAGTCTAGATATTGAAGACGTTTGTCCAACGACGGATCTCGTTAGTCTAGATATAGAAGACGGTTGTACAGACGAATCTCGTTAGTCTAGATATAGAAGACGGGATGTATAACGAGAGATCTCGTTAGTGTTGATATAGAAGACGGTTGTACAGACGGATCCCGTTAGTCTAGGTATAGAAGACGGTTGTACATCGAGAGATCTCGTTAGTCTAGATATAGAAGACGGTTGTACAGACGGTTCTCGTTAGTCTAGATATAGAAGACGGTTGTAGAGACGGATCTCGGTAGTCTAGATATAGAAGACGGTTGTACAACGACGGATCTCGTTAGTCTAGATATAGAAGACGGCTGTACAGACGGATCTCGTTAGTCTAGATATAGAAGGCGGTTGTACAGACGCATCTCGTAAGTCCAGATATAGAAGAGGGTGGTACAACGACGTATCTCGTTAGTGTAGATATAGAAGACGGTTATACAGACGGATCTCGTTAGTCTAGATATAGAAGACGGTTGAATAACGAGAGATCTCGTTAGTCTAGATATAGAAGACGGTTGCACTGACGGATCTCGTTGGTCTAGATATAGAAGACGGTTGTACAGACGGATCTCGTTAGTCTAGATATAGAAGACGGTTGTACAACGACGGATCTCGTTAGTCTAGATATTGAAGACGTTTGTCCAAGGACGTATCTCGTTAGTCTAGATATAGATGACGGTTGTACAGACGTATCTCGTTAGTCTAGATATAGAAAACGGTTGTACAGACGCATCTCGTTAGTCTAGATATAGAAGAGGGTTGTACAACAACGGATCTCGTTAGTCTAGATATAGAAGACGGTTGCACAGACGGATCTCGTTAGTCTAGATATAGAAGACGGTTATACAGACGGATCTCGTTAGTCTAGATATAGAAGACGGTTGTATAACGAGAGATCTCGTTAGTCTAGATATAGAAGACGGTAGCACAGACGGATCTCGTTAGTCTAGATATAGAAAACGGTTGTACAGACGCATCTCGTTAGTCTAGACATAGAAGACGGTTGTACAGACAGAGCTCGTTAGTCTAGATATAGAAGACGGATGTACAGACGGATCTCGTTAGTCTAGATATAGAAGACGGTTGTACAGACGGATCTCGTTAGTCTAGACATAGAAGACGGTTGTACAGACGGATCTCGTTAGTCTAGATATAGAAGACGGTTGTATAACGAGAGATCTCGTTAGTCTAGATATAGAAGACGGTAGCACAGACGGATCTCGTTAGTCTAGATATAGAAAACGGTTGTACAGACGCATCTCGTTAGTCTTGATATAGAAGAGGGTTGTACAACAACGGATCTCGTTAGTCTAGATATAGAAGACGGTTGTACAGACGCATCTCGTAAGTCCAGATATAGAAGACGGTTGTACATCGAGAGATCTCGTTAGTCTAGATATAGAAGACGGTTGTACAGACGGTTCTCGTTAGTCTAGATATAGAAGACGGTTGTACAGACGGATCTCGTTAGTCTAGATATAGAAGACGGTTGTACAGACGGATCTCGTTAGTCTAGATATAGAAGAGGGTTGTATAACGAGAGATCTCGTTAGTCTAGATATAGAAGATGGTTGTACAGACGGATCTCGTTAGTCCAGATAAAGAAGACGGTTGTACAGACGGATCTCGTTAGTCTAGATATAGAAGACGGTTGTACAGACGGATCTCGTTAGTCTAGATATAGAAGACGGGATGTATAACGAGAGATCTCGTTAGTCTTGATATAGAAGACGGTTGTACAGACGGATCCCGTTAGTCTAGGTATAGAAGACGGTTGTACATCGAGAGATCTCGTTAGTCTAGATATAGAAGACGGTTGTACAGACGGTTCTCGTTAGTCTAGATATAGAAGACGGTTGTACAGACGGATCTCGGTAGTCTAGATATAGAAGACGGTTGTACAACGACGGATCTCGTTAGTCTAGATACAGAAGACGGCTGTACAGACGGATCTCGTTAGTCTAGATATAGAAGGCGGTTGTACAGACGCATCTCGTAAGTCCAGATATAGAAGACGGTTGTACAGACGGATCTCGTTAGTCTAGATATAGAAGACGGTTGTACAGACGGATCTCGTTAGTCTAGATATAGAAGAGGGTTGTATAACGAGAGATCTCGTTAGTCTAGATATAGAAGATGGTTGTACAGACGGATCTCGTTAGTCCAGATAAAGAAGACGGTTGTACAGACGGATCTCGTTAGTCTAGATATAGGAGACGGTTGTACAACGACGGATCTCGTTAGTCTAGATATTGAAGACGTTTGTCCAAGGACGTATCTCGTTAGTCTAGATATAGATGACGGTTGTACAGACGTATCTCGTTAGTCTAGATATAGAAAACGGTTGTACAGACGCATCTCGTTAGTCTAGATATAGAAGAGGGTTGTACAACAACGGATCTCGTTAGTCTAGATATAGAAGACGGTTGCACAGACGGATCTCGTTAGTCTAGATATAGAAGACGGTTATACAGACTGATCTCGTTAGTCTAGATATAGAAGACGGTTGAATAACGAGAGATCTCGTTAGTCTAGATATAGAAGACGGTTGTACAGACGGATCACGTTGGTCTAGATATAGAAAACAGTTGTACAGACGGATCTCGTTAGTCTAGATATAGAAGACGGTTGTACAACGACGGATCTCGTTAGTCTAGATATTGAAGACGTTTGTCCAAGGACGTATCTCGTTAGTCTAGATATAGATGACGGTTGTACAGACGTATCTCGTTAGTCTAGATATAGAAGACGGTTGTACAGACGGATCACGTTGGTCTAGATATAGAAAACAGTTGTACAGACGGATCTCGTTAATCTAGATATAGAAGACGGTTGTACAGACGTATATCGTTAGTCTAGATATAGAAGACGGTTGTACAGACGGATCTCGTTTGTCTAGATATAGAAGGCGGTTGTACAGACGGATCTCGTTAGTCTAGATATAGAAGACGGTTGTACAGATAGAGCTCGTTAGTCTAGATATAGAAGACGGATGTACAGACGGATCTCGTTAGTCTAGATATAGAAGACGGTTGTACAGACGGATCTCGTTAGTCTAGACATAGAAGACGGTTGTACAGACGGATCTCGTTAGTCTAGATATAGAAGACGGTTGTATAACGAGAGATCTCGTTAGTCTAGATATAGAAGACGGTTGTACAGACGGATCCCGTTAGTCTAGGTATAGAAGACGGTTGTACAACGACGGATCTCGTTAGTCTAGATATAGAAGACGGTTGCACAGACGGATCTCGTTAGTCTAGATATAGAAGACGGGATGTATAACGAGAGATCTCGTTAGTCTTGATATAGAAGACGGTTGTACAGACGGATCCCGTTAGTCTAGGTATAGAAGACGGTTGTACATCGAGAGATCTCGTTAGTCTAGATATAGAAGACGGTTGTACAGACGGTTCTCGTTAGTCTAGATATAGAAGACGGTTGTACAGACGGATCTCGTTAGTCTAGATATAGAAGACGGTTGTACAGACCGATCTCGTTAGTCTAGATATTGAAGACGTTTGTCCAACGACGGATCTCGTTAGTCTAGATATAGAAGACGGTTGTACAGACGAATCTCGTTAGTCTAGATATAGAAGACGGGATGTATAACGAGAGATCTCGTTAGTGTTGATATAGAAGACGGTTGTACAGACGGATCCCGTTAGTCTAGGTATAGAAGACGGTTGTACATCGAGAGATCTCGTTAGTCTAGATATAGAAGACGGTTGTACAGACGGTTCTCGTTAGTCTAGATATAGAAGACGGTTGTAGAGACGGATCTCGGTAGTCTAGATTTAGAAGACGGTTGTACAACGACGGATCTCGTTAGTCTAGATATAGAAGACGGCTGTACAGACGGATCTCGTTAGTCTAGATATAGAAGGCGGTTGTACAGACGCATCTCGTAAGTCCAGATATAGAAGAGGGTTGTACAACGACGTATCTCGTTAGTGTAGATATAGAAGACGGTTATACAGACGGATCTCGTTAGTCTAGATATAGAAGACGGTTGAATAACGAGAGATCTCGTTAGTCTAGATATAGAAGACGGTTGCACAGACGGATCTCGTTGGTCTAGATATAGAAGACGGTTGTACAGACGGATCTCGTTAGTCTAGATATAGAAGACGGTTGTACAACGACGGATCTCGTTAGTCTAGATATTGAAGACGTTTGTCCAAGGACGTATCTCGTTAGTCTAGATATAGATGACGGTTGTACAGACGTATCTCGTTAGTCTAGATATAGAAAACGGTTGTACAGACGCATCTCGTTAGTCTAGATATAGAAGAGGGTTGTACAACAACGGATCTCGTTAGTCTAGATATAGAAGACGGTTGCACAGACGGATCTCGTTAGTCTAGATATAGAAGACGGTTATACAGACGGATCTCGTTAGTCTAGATATAGAAGACGGTTGAATAACGAGAGATCTCGTTAGTCTAGATATAGAAGACGGTTGTACAGACGGATCACGTTGGTCTAGATATAGAAAACAGTTGTACAGACGGATCTCGTTAGTCTAGATATAGAAGACGGTTGTACAGACGGATCTCGTTAGTCTAGATATAGAAGACGGTTGTACAACGACGGATCTCGTTAGTCTAGATATTGAAGACGTTTGTCCAAGGACGTATCTCGTTAGTCTAGATATAGATGACGGTTGTACAGACGTATCTCGTTAGTCTAGATATAGAAAACGGTTGTACAGACGCATCTCGTTAGTCTAGATATAGAAGAGGGTTGTACAACAACGGATCTCGTTAGTCTAGATATAGAAGACGGTTGCACAGACGGATCTCGTTAGTCTAGATATAGAAGGCGGTTGTACAGACGCATCTCGTAAGTCCAGATATAGAAGAGGGTTGTACAACGACGTATCTCGTTAGTGTAGATATAGAAGACGGTTATACAGACGGATCTCGTTAGTCTAGATATAGAAGACGGTTGAATAACGAGAGATCTCGTTAGTCTAGATATAGAAGACGGTTGCACAGACGGATCTCGTTGGTCTAGATATAGAAGACGGTTGTACAGACGGATCTCGTTAGTCTAGATATAGAAGACGGTTGTACAGACGAATCTCGTTAGTATAGATATAGAAGACGGTTGTACAACGACGGAACTCGTTAGTCTAGATATAGAAGACGGTTGTACAGATGGATCTCGCTAGTCTAGATATTGAAGACGTTTGTCCAACGACGTATCTCGTTAGTCTAGATATAGAAAACGGTTGTACAGATGGATCTCGTTAGTCTAGATATAGAAGAGGGTTGTACAACGACGGATCTCGTTAGTCTAGATATAGAAGAGGGTTGTACAACGACGTATCTCGTTAGTGTAGATATAGAAGACGGTTATACAGACGGATCTCGTTAGTCTAGATATAGAAGACGGTTGAATAACGAGAGATCTCGTTAGTCTAGATATAGAAGACGGTTGTACAGACGGATCACGTTGGTCTAGATATAGAAAACAGTTGTACAGACGGATCTCGTTAGTCTAGATATAGAAGACGGTTGTACAACGACGGATCTCGTTAGTCTAGATATTGAAGACGTTTGTCCAAGGACGCATCTCGTTAGTCTAGATATAGATGACGGTTGTACAGACGTATCTCGTTAGTCTAGATATAGAAGACGGTTGTACAGACGGATCACGTTGGTCTAGATATAGAAAACAGTTGTACAGACGGATCTCGTTAATCTAGATATAGAAGACGGTTGTACAGACGTATATCGTTAGTCCAGATATAGAAGACGGTTGTACAGACGGATCTCGTTTGTCTAGATATAGAAGGCGGTTGTACAGACGGATCTCGTTAGTCTAGACATAGAAGACGGTTGTACAGATAGAGCTCGTTAGTCTAGATATAGAAGACGGATGTACAGACGGATCTCGTTAGTCTAGATATAGAAGACGGTTGTACAGACGGATCTCGGTAGTCTAGACATAGAAGACGGTTGTACAGACGGATCTCGTTAGTCTAGATATAGAAGACGGTTGTATAACGAGAGATCTCGTTAGTCTAGATATAGAAGACGGTTGTACAGACGGATCCCGTTAGTCTAGGTATAGAAGACGGTTGTACAACGACGGATCTCGTTAGTCTAGATATAGAAGACGGTTGCACAGACGGATCTCGTTAGTCTAGATATAGAAGACGGGATGTATAACGAGAGATCTCGTTAGTCTTGATATAGAAGACGGTTGTACAGACGGATCCCGTTAGTCTAGGTATAGAAGACGGTTGTACATCGAGAGATCTCGTTAGTCTAGATATAGAAGACGGTTGTACAGACGGTTCTCGTTAGTCTAGATATAGAAGACGGTTGTACAGACGGATCTCGTTAGTCTAGATATAGAAGACGGTTGTACAGACCGATCTCGTTAGTCTAGATATTGAAGACGTTTGTCCAACGACGTATCTCGTTAGTCTAGATATAGAAAACTGTTGTACAGACGGATCTCGTTAGTCTAGATATAGAAGAGGGTTGTACAACGACGGATCTCGTTAGTCTAGATATAGAAGACGGTTGTACAGACGAATCTCGTTAGTCTAGATATAGAAGACGGGATGTATAACGAGAGATCTCGTTAGTCTTGATATAGAAGACGGTTGTACAGACGGATCCCGTTAGTCTAGGTATAGAAGACGGTTGTACATCGAGAGATCTCGTTAGTCTAGATATAGAAGACGGTTGTACAGACGGTTCTCGTTAGTCTAGATATAGAAGACGGTTGTAGAGACGGATCTCGGTAGTCTAGATATAGAAGACGGTTGTACAACGACGGATCTCGTTAGTCTAGATATAGAAGACGGCTGTACAGACGGATCTCGTTAGTCTAGATATAGAAGGCGGTTGTACAGACGCATCTCGTAAGTCCAGATATAGAAGAGGGTTGTACAACGACGTATCTCGTTAGTGTAGATATAGAAGACGGTTATACAGACGGATCTCGTTAGTCTAGATATAGAAGACGGTTGAATAACGAGAGATCTCGTTAGTCTAGATATAGAAGACGGTTGCACAGACGGATCTCGTTGGTCTAGATATAGAAGACGGTTGTACAGACGGATCTCGTTAGTCTAGATATAGAAGACGGTTGTACAACGACGGATCTCGTTAGTCTAGATATTGAAGACGTTTGTCCAAGGACGTATCTCGTTAGTCTAGATATAGATGACGGTTGTACAGACGTATCTCGTTAGTCTAGATATAGAAAACGGTTGTACAGACGCATCTCGTTAGTCTAGATATAGAAGAGGGTTGTACAACAACGGATCTCGTTAGTCTAGATATAGAAGACGGTTGCACAGACGGATCTCGTTAGTCTAGATATAGAAGACGGTTATACAGACGGATCTCGTTAGTCTAGATATAGAAGACGGTTGAATAACGAGAGATCCCGTTAGTCTAGATATAGAAGACGGTTGTACATCGAGAGATCTCGTTAGTATAGATATAGAAGATGGTTGTACAACGACGGATCTCGTTAGTCTAGATATAGAAGACGGTTGTACAGACCGATCTCGTTAGTCTAGATATTGAAGACGTTTGTCCAACGACGTATCTCGTTAGTCTAGATATAGAAAACTGTTGTACAACGACGGATCTCGTTAGTCTAGATATAGAAGACGGTTGTACAGACGAATCTCGTTAGTCTAGATATAGAAGACGGTTGTACAACGACGGAACTCGTTAGTCTAGATATAGAAGACGGTTGTACAGATGGATCTCGCTAGTCTAGATATTGAAGACCTTTGTCCAACGACGTATCTCGTTAGTCTAGATATAGAAAACGGTTGTACAGATGGATCTCGTTAGTCTAGATATAGAAGAGGGTTGTACAACGACGTATCTCGTTAGTGTAGATATAGAAGACGGTTATACAGACGGATCTCGTTAGTCTAGATATAGAAGACGGTTGAATAACGAGAGATCTCGTTAGTCTAGATATAGAAGACGGTTGTACAGACGGATCACGTTGGTCTAGATATAGAAAACAGTTGTACAGACGGATCGCGTTAGTCTAGATATAGAAGACGGTTGTACAACGACGGATCTCGTTAGTCTAGATATTGAAGACGTTTGTCCAAGGACGTATCTCGTTAGTCTAGATATAGATGACGGTTGTACAGACGTATCTCGTTAGTCTAGATATAGAAGACGGTTGTACAGACGGATCACGTTGGTCTAGATATAGAAAACAGTTGTACAGACGGATCTCGTTAATCTAGATATAGAAGACGGTTGTACAGACGTATATCGTTAGTCTAGATATAGAAGACGGTTGTACAGACGGATCTCGTTAGTCTAGATATAGAAGGCGGTTGTACAGACGGAACTCGTTAGTCTAGACATAGAAGACGGTTGTACAGACAGAGCTCGTTAGTCTAGATATAGAAGACGGATGTACAGACGGATCCCGTTAGTCTAGGTATAGAAGACGGTTGTACATCGAGAGATCTCGTTAGTCTAGATATAGAAGACGGTTGTACAGACGGTTCTCGTTAGTCTAGATATAGAAGACGGTTGTAGAGACGGATCTCGGTAGTCTAGATATAGAAGACGGTTGTACAACGACGGATCTCGTTAGTCTAGATATAGAAGACGGCTGTACAGACGGATCTCGTTAGTCTAGATATAGAAGGCGGTTGTACAGACGCATCTCGTAAGTCCAGATATAGAAGAGGGTTGTACAACGACGTATCTCGTTAGTGTAGATATAGAAGACGGTTATACAGACGGATCTCGTTAGTCTAGATATAGAAGACGGTTGAATAACGAGAGATCTCGTTAGTCTAGATATAGAAGACGGTTGCACAGACGGATCTCGTTGGTCTAGATATAGAAGACGGTTGTACAGACGGATCTCGTTAGTCTAGATATAGAAGACGGTTGTACAACGACGGATCTCGTTAGTCTAGATATTGAAGACGTTTGTCCAAGGACGTATCTCGTTAGTCTAGATATAGATGACGGTTGTACAGACGTATCTCGTTAGTCTAGATATAGAAAACGGTTGTACAGACGCATCTCGTTAGTCTAGATATAGAAGAGGGTTGTACAACAACGGATCTCGTTAGTCTAGATATAGAAGACGGTTGCACAGACGGATCTCGTTAGTCTAGATATAGAAGACGGTTATACAGACGGATCTCGTTAGTCTAGATATAGAAGACGGTTGAATAACGAGAGATCCCGTTAGTCTAGATATAGAAGACGGTTGTACATCGAGAGATCTCGTTAGTATAGATATAGAAGATGGTTGTACAACGACGGATCTCGTTAGTCTAGATATAGAAGACGGTTGTACAGACCGATCTCGTTAGTCTAGATATTGAAGACGTTTGTCCAACGACGTATCTCGTTAGTCTAGATATAGAAAACTGTTGTACAACGACGGATCTCGTTAGTCTAGATATAGAAGACGGTTGTACAGACGAATCTCGTTAGTCTAGATATAGAAGACGGTTGTACAACGACGGAACTCGTTAGTCTAGATATAGAAGACGGTTGTACAGATGGATCTCGCTAGTCTAGATATTGAAGACCTTTGTCCAACGACGTATCTCGTTAGTCTAGATATAGAAAACGGTTGTACAGATGGATCTCGTTAGTCTAGATATAGAAGAGGGTTGTACAACGACGTATCTCGTTAGTGTAGATATAGAAGACGGTTATACAGACGGATCTCGTTAGTCTAGATATAGAAGACGGTTGAATAACGAGAGATCTCGTTAGTCTAGATATAGAAGACGGTTGTACAGACGGATCACGTTGGTCTAGATATAGAAAACAGTTGTACAGACGGATCGCGTTAGTCTAGATATAGAAGACGGTTGTACAACGACGGATCTCGTTAGTCTAGATATTGAAGACGTTTGTCCAAGGACGTATCTCGTTAGTCTAGATATAGATGACGGTTGTACAGACGTATCTCGTTAGTCTAGATATAGAAGACGGTTGTACAGACGGATCACGTTGGTCTAGATATAGAAAACAGTTGTACAGACGGATCTCGTTAATCTAGATATAGAAGACGGTTGTACAGACGTATATCGTTAGTCTAGATATAGAAGACGGTTGTACAGACGGATCTCGTTAGTCTAGATATAGAAGGCGGTTGTACAGACGGAACTCGTTAGTCTAGACATAGAAGACGGTTGTACAGACAGAGCTCGTTAGTCTAGATATAGAAGACGGATGTACAGACGGATCTCGTTAGTCTAGATATAGAAGACGGTTGTACAGACGGATCTCGTTAGTCTAGACATAGAAGACGGTTGTATAACGAGAGATCTCGTTAGTCTAGATATAGAAGACGGTTGCACAGACGGATATCGTTAGTCTAGATATAGAAGACGGGATGTATAACGAGAGATCTCGTTAGTCTTGATATAGAAGACGGTTGTACAGACGGATCCCGTTAGTCTAGGTATAGAAGACGGTTGTACAACGACGGATCTCGTTAGTCTAGATATAGAAGACGGTTGTACAGACCGATCTCGTTAGTCTAGATATTGAAGACGTTTGTCCAACGACGTATCTCGTTAGTCTAGATATAGAAAACTGTTGTACAGACGGATCTCGTTAGTCTAGATATAGAAGAGGGTTGTACAACGACGGATCTCGTTAGTCTAGATATAGAAGACGGTTGTACAGACGAATCTCGTTAGTCTAGATATAGAAGACGGGATGTATAACGAGAGATCTCGTTAGTCTTGATATAGAAGACGGTTGTACAGACGGATCCCGTTAGTCTAGGTATAGAAGACGGTTGTACATCGAGAGATCTCGTTAGTCTAGATATAGAAGACGGTTGTACAGACGGTTCTCGTTAGTGTAGATATAGAAGACGGTTGTAGAGACGGATCTCGGTAGTCTAGATATAGAAGACGGTTGTACAACGACGGATCTCGTTAGTCTAGATATAGAAGACGGCTGTACAGACGGATCTCGTTAGTCTAGATATAGAAGGCGGTTGTACAGACGCATCTCGTAAGTCCAGATATAGAAGAGGGTTGTACAACGACGTATCTCGTTAGTGTAGATATAGAAGACGGTTATACAGACGGATCTCGTTAGTCTAGATATAGAAGACGGTTGAATAACGAGAGATCTCGTTAGTCTAGATATAGAAGACGGTTGCACAGACGGATCTCGTTGGTCTAGATATAGAAGACGGTTGTACAGACGGATCACGTTGGTCTAGATATAGAAAACAGTTGTACAGACGGATCTCGTTAGTCTAGATATAGAAGACGGTTGTACAACGACGGATCTCGTTAGTCTAGATATTGAAGACGTTTGTCCAAGGACGTATCTCGTTAGTCTAGATATAGATGACGGTTGTACAGACGTATCTCGTTAGTCTAGATATAGAAGACGGTTGTACAGACGGATCACGTTGGTCTAGATATAGAAAACAGTTGTACAGACGGATTTCGTTAATCTAGATATAGAAGACGGTTGTACAGACGTATATCGTTAGTCTAGATATAGAAGACGGTTGTACAGACGGATCTCGTTAGTCTAGATATAGAAGGCGGTTGTACAGACGGATCTCGTTAGTCTAGACATAGAAGACGGTTGTACAGACAGAGCTCGTTAGTCTAGATATAGAAGACGGATGTACAGACGGATCTCGTTAGTCTAGATATAGAAGACGGTTGTACAACGACGGAACTCGTTAGTCTAGATATAGAAGACGGTTGTACAGATGGATCTCGCTAGTCTAGATATTGAAGACGTTTGTCCAACGACGTATCTCGTTAGTCTAGATATAGAAAACGGTTGTACAGATGGATCTCGTTAGTCTGTAATCGTGTTTGGTTGCGGCACGATTATCGGTGGGACGGAGAAGGAAAGTATGCCGACTCAGTCGGTATGGCCAGGTTCGGCGAATGAGTACAAAGGTGTTTTAGTTAACAATAACAGTGTTTATTGTGCTGGAATTATGTTTGTACAATAGTTTCCGAACGCGTCGGAAGAGCTACGGATTTACTGTTGTTCGGCGCGTCGATTTCGCGGCGGCGGCGGCTTGGCGGCGAGTGGAAGGATCTTGGATGCGGTATGTGTAACGTTCTGCTCGGAATGGCCTTAAGGGGCGCGTTCGTACGAGAGTCGTATAAGAGAGGTTCAGAGTGCAATAGGGTTCCGGCCTAATGGGCGCGGAGGTACCTCTCTGACGTAGGCAGGACGCAAGACGGATCTCGGTCTATTTCGGAAGAGGCTGGTAACGGTACGGTGATGGCTATGGCCGATCACTAACACACCTCCGGTCGTACAAAAATTGAGTCTCTTGCTGGTTTGCGTGAAGCTGGTTGGCGACATGCACAAGAGCTCCTGATTCCGCTCGCCGCGGCTCTTATATCTGGAGCCCGTACGGTTTCGCGAGCGAGAACCGGCGCGAGGGCGCGGCCGCCTAGCGGGCGCGGCGCGAACTAAGCCCTCGTGTCTCGGCGCCGGGCGCTCGCGCGGCGCGTGACGTGACTTCGTCACACCCCCTCCTTACTTCGGGGGGGAAAGCGTTATTCGTCGGCTTCTGGCCGTCAGGTACAGTGGTGTCTAAAACTAACTTAACCTAGGGGGTTGCAACCCAACGCAAAACGCACTTAGACTACCCATCACCAATCCTTAAACCTAACTTAAATCTACGCGGGCGGAGTCTGTTCCGCGGGGGCAGTCGGCCGCCGGTTCCGGATCTCGATACCGAGATCCCCGTTGCGGAACCGACTGCCCAGGACTACGGCCGTCGACGTGGTGACCGTATACACCCGTCTTGGTCGCATGGCGGCTGGGTGGAATACCACCATACCGGGGCGATCTTTGGCCCAGGTCCATGGGCGTGCGGTGGTCGGGGCGGCCGCCGAGGGGCCCTGGCGGCCGGGCTGTATCGACGGCCCTGTCGGCGGTGTTGCCGCTGGGGGGCCTTGAAGGCCGGGCTGCTCCAGCGGCTGTTTTACGGCGTGGTCGAACGGCGGTGGCGGGACCGCTGGGGGGCCTTGCAGGCCGGGCTGTTCCAGCGGCTGCATGACGGCGTGGTCGAACGGCGGTGGCGGGACCGCTGGGGGGCCTTGCAGGCCGGGCTGTTCCAGCGGTTGCACGATGGTGTGGTCGAACGGCGGTGGCGGGACCGCTGGGGGGCCTTGCAGGCCGGGCTGTTCCAGCGGTAAGGCGTCCGCGCTTGCCGCTGTCGGCCGTCTGACGGAGGCCGGCAGCTTCCGCTTCCGGTCCGCTGGCGGGGGTCGAGTCCGTGATGGACGGGTGGCCCGTGGGGTTGACTGTCCCCGCGAGGCCTGCCGCTCGGCCGTTGGTTGGGTCGCGGCTACTGCCGTGGGCAGGTGGCTGGTTAGCTGCCGGAGGTCCAACGGCTGCAGACCGGTGTGTGCCGTCCGGCACCGACGGGTCGTGACCCCCTGTTGCTCTCCCTGGGGCCGCGTGTCGGAGGTTTCCACCATCAGGACCTCCTCCTGGTCCCTCCCGGTGGCGGTCCGCCTCAGGGGCGCTTGGAGGCGCGGTGGCGGGCCTCGGTGTTGGGGTGGCGGTTCCTGCACTTGGACCCGTGCGGGCCATGGCCGGTCCTCCAGGATCTGCAGCCGCCTTGTCCGACGCTCTGGCGGGCCCACGGGCGCGGAGCCCAGTGCTACGGCGCTTGTCTTGCCCGAGCTCTCGGCTATTGTTCGGCTGCGTGGCATGCTGATTGCCAATTGTTCTGGCTTATCCGTCGCTGCCTTATATCCTTCGGTGGTGCATCTTTGCCAGCGAGAGCCTTGGGTGGGTTGTCGCCACCTAGGTATTGCGGCTGGAACTATGGTTCCTATCCCGGCCTCCCTCACTCTTGTTGAAGCGCTGACACAGTTCGTGCTTTCCGGCTCGTCGGTATCACACGGCTTCAGGTCGCTGATGTGCGCGCGTATCGGTTTCCCGCGCGCACCTTTCAGCACCACGATGTTCGGTCCCTCGAATTTGGCAACGGTGTATGGGCCGACAAATTTTGGGGCCAGCTTGGCATTGAATTGCTTGGCTGCCGCGCTTAGGTGGTGCTCACGCTTCATGACCTCGTCGCCAATCGAGGGGCGCCAATCCCTGCGGCGTAAGTCGTAATAGTGTTTCTGATTCTGGTGCGCTCGTACCAGATTCCATCGGGCGAGTTCGATGCGGTCTCTTATCTCTGTGAGCCGTTGCTGCCATCTTTGGGTGTCTTCCGGTGTCGGTTCCTCGATTGGGTCGGTGGTGGCCGATCGGGGGTCTCCGGGAGCCACAAGTTCGCGGCCAAAATTTAAGGCGGCCGGCGTGCTTCCCGTTGCTTCGTGTCTTGCCGTATTGTAAGCGAACGCGATTTCCGGGAGCCAATGATCCCACGTCGTATGGTCCCCGTCGGTAAATTGGGCGATCATCGTCTTGATCACCCGGTTTGCCCGCTCCACGGGGTTACACTGCGGGGTATACGGTGGGGTTTTCCGGTGATCTATGCCGTATTCTTTGAGTAGTCCGGTAAATTCTCGGCTTTCGAATTGTTTGCCGTTGTCCGTGATGACTCGGCGTGGACACCCGAAGCGCATGACTACTCGTTCTCGGAATGCTTTGGTGACAGCCGGAGCGGTGGCCTGTCGAAGAGGTTGCAGTTCGATCCATTTCGTGAATTTATCCTGCATCACCACGACCACGGTATGGCCTTTCTTTGATCGTGGGAGCGGTCCGACCAGATCGGCTGATACGACTTCCCACGGATAGGCTGCCGGTGTGGTGTGCATGAGCCCTGCTGGCGCCTGTTGTGATACCTTATACTCCTGGCATTTGGTACATTGGCGTACGTAGCGAGCTGCGTCGCGGAACATCCCGGGCCAGTAGTACTTGCGTGCCAAACGGGCGGTAGTTTTGCTAACTCCAAGGTGTCCGGCCGTGGGGGCATCGTGATTTGCCCTGAGGATTTCTTCACGCCGGGGCCGTGGCACGCATTGTTTCCACTCGTCCTCGGGGTGGCCCCCAGTCGTGTCCGGGAAATGACGGTATAATTCGCCGTTGCGGATCTGGTATTCCGGGTGGAGGAGCGGTGTCTCCTCGACGGCTCGTTTCTTCGTGTCGTACCACTCCTTGGGTGCTTCGGCAGCCACGTTGGCAATCTCGCCTTGTCGGGAGAGGGCATCTGCCACGAGATTGTTCTCCCCCTTTCGATATTCGATTTTGAAATCGTACTGTTGTAGCTCCAAGCTCCAGCGCGCGAGTCGGCCCGAGGGGCTGTCGATGGATTGCAGCCATTTCAATGCTTGGTGATCGGTCAGGACCGTGAACGAATATCCTTCTAAATATGGGCGCATCTTTCTGATGCCCCAGACCACCGCCAAGCATTCCTTTTCCGTAACGGAATAGTTTCTCTCCGCGGAATTGAGTGTTCGGCTGGCGTAGGCCACGACTCGTTCTTCGCCGTCGTGGTCTTGCGTTAGTACGGCACCAAGACCACCTTGGCTGGCGTCTGTCTGCAACACAAACGGTCGGTTGAAGTCAGGGCACGTTAGCACTGGTGCAGTGGCTAGCTGGTGTCGGAGTGTCTCGAAAGCGGACTGGGTTTCTTCGGTCCAGTTCCACCGGGTACGTTTCTGGAGGAGCTGGTGCAGTGGTGCCGCTGTGTCCGCGAATTGGGGAATGTATCTCCTGTACCAGGAGACCATCCCCAGGAAGCGTCGCAACTCGCGTATATTCTGCGGTGGAGGCGTGTTACGGATGGCCTCGACTTTCTCGGGGTCCGTCTTGACTCCCTGGTCCGAGACGACGTGGCCGAGGTATTGCAGCTCGGTCTGGCAGAACCGGCATTTCTCCTCATTCAGGCGGAGACCTGCTCGTTGCAGTCGGCGCAACACTTCTCGGAGGTTTTCTAAGTGCTCTTCGAAGGTGCGACCTAGGACGATGATGTCGTCCAAGTATGCAAAGGCCCTTGGCTCCAGGCTGGGTCCGATGACACTGTCGAGCAGTCGTTGGAACGTGGCGGGGGCCGAGTGGAGGCCGAACGGCATGACGCGGAACTGGTATAGTCCGCGTCCGGGAACGGTAAAGGCCGTTAGCGGTCGGCTTTCTTCGGCCAGCGGTACTTGCCAATACCCATTCGCGAGGTCCAGCGTCGAGATGTAGCGCGCCTCGCGCAGTTTGTCGAGCGTTGCCTGGACCTGCGGCAAGGGGTAGGCGTCTTTTTCGGTAACGGCGTTTACTCGCCGGAAGTCGATACAAAATCGCTTCTTTTTCTTGCCCTTCTTGGCAACCATGACCACGGGCGAGCTCCAGGGGCTACTGGATGGCTCGATCACTCCGTCGGCCAACATCTGGTCCACAGCCTCGTTGATTAAGGCTTGTGTGGCCGGGTTCCTGGGCATATATCGTTGCTTGATCGGCACGGTCGTCTTTAGGCGGATGCGGTGTTCTGCGAGGCTCGTCGTGCCTCGCAGTTTTCGGAGCGGTGGCAACTCCTCGTCCAGGAGTTGTTGCAGGGCGGCTTCTTGTGCCGGAGTGCATCGTCGGATGCCGGGTGCTTCCACTGCCGCGGTTTCGGCGTGGCGGGTCCATCGGTGAGTACCGATTTGTACCTCTAGGCCCATCTTTTCCAGGATGTCTACTCCCAGTAGAGCGGCGTGTGACAAGCCAGGGAGCACGGCGTAGGTGTGTTCTACCTTGTGGCCGTTTATGACTGCGGGCAACGTCATCTCGCCTCGTAGTGGCACTTCTGCGCCATCGGCGACGCTTGCCGTAAAGGAGGCGGGAGCGAGGGTGTAACCTCGTTTTTCACATGCTGTGGCGACATCTGGTCGTATGAACGAGCGAGTCGCTCCGGTGTCGACCAGTGCCCACCAGCGTACGTTTCCCACTTGGAAGGCGAGGTACAATCGGGGGTCCTCTTTTACTGGTTCGTTTGAGGCGTTGTGGGTTGGGCGTTTTGTCGGTCGCCTCGGTTGCCGCGCCCTTCCTCGTTTCCCGAAAATGGATTGCATGGGCAATCGCGGGAAGTGCGTCCGGCGGTGCCGCAGTAGGAGCAAAACAGCTTGCTCGCGCGTCGACACTCGGGGCGGCGATGGCCGCGTTGTCCGCACCGCCAGCAGCAGGTCGCTCGGTCGTACTCGGCCTGTACTTCCGCCAGGCCGCTGCTACGGGCTGGCTCGGCCTTCCGTTCTGGCCGTTTTTCGGACTTGGCGGGCTCTTTCCGGGCGATGCCAGCGGCCTCTTTCTCTTCGGCCGTGACTTTGTCTTGGGCCGCGGCCAGTTTGATCAGTTCTGGCAGAGTCGAGAATTCGGTGCGTTTTATGTACCGTCTGTACTCCGGCCGGAGATTTCGGTACGCTCGGTTCACCTGTTGTTCGGTGGAGTATTTGCCGTACTGCTGCATTAGAGGCAGCAGATCCAGGATAAAGTCCGTCGCCGTCTCTTGCGGTCGTTGGAGGCGCCGAGTGATGGTTTCCTCCAATTCGTCTTCGTCCTCGGCGGCCAAGAAGAAGGCTCGGAAGTCATTGACGAAATCGTCCCATGACTTCCACTCGGAGCGGCGGAGTCTGTACCAGCCGAGAGCTCTCCCTTTCAGTATTTCGGAGAGACACTGGATGATCTGCGTCGGGGTGACCTGGTAACTATGCTGGAGGTCTCCCAATCGCTGTAGAAATTCGGCGGCACCGGGGCCGCCATTATAGCTGGTCCCCCATTTTCGGATTCGGTCCATTGGCGTGACCTCCGGGGCAATCAGACTGCCGCCCGCACTAGTTGTCAGTGGTTCGGTGTGGGAGCTGGATTCGCCGGTTATCGTGACGGTCGGTGGTCCCATCTTTTTCTGGCGGCAGTGTGCGACGACTCTTTGTCTTAGCTCGTCGAGAGTGCCAGTCGTGTCGACCTGGAGATCTTCCGCGGTTCTGATTAGATCCGACTTCCGTAGTTCGTAAACCCAGCTTACACCTGTGCTCATTCGCCCTTCTCCTTTTCACAGTCCCTGTTTGGGCGCCACTTTGTAATCGTGTTTGGTTGCGGCACGATTATCGGTGGGACGGAGAAGGAAAGTATGCCGACTCAGTCGGTATGGCCAGGTTCGGCGAATGAGTACAAAGGTGTTTTAGTTAACAATAACAGTGTTTATTGTGCTGGAATTATGTTTGTACAATAGTTTCCGAACGCGTCGGAAGAGCTACGGATTTACTGTTGTTCGGCGCGTCGATTTCGCGGCGGCGGCGGCTTGGCGGCGAGTGGAAGGATCTTGGATGCGGTATGTGTAACGTTCTGCTCGGAATGGCCTTAAGGGGCGCGTTCGTACGAGAGTCGTATAAGAGAGGTTCAGAGTGCAATAGGGTTCCGGCCTAATGGGCGCGGAGGTACCTCTCTGACGTAGGCAGGACGCAAGACGGATCTCGGTCTATTTCGGAAGAGGCTGGTAACGGTACGGTGATGGCTATGGCCGATCACTAACACACCTCCGGTCGTACAAAAATTGAGTCTCTTGCTGGTTTGCGTGAAGCTGGTTGGCGACATGCACAAGAGCTCCTGATTCCGCTCGCCGCGGCTCTTATATCTGGAGCCCGTACGGTTTCGCGAGCGAGAACCGGCGCGAGGTCGCGGCCGCCTAGCGGGCGCGGCGCGAACTAAGCCCTCGTGTCTCGGCGCCGGGCGCTCGCGCGGCGCGTGACGTGACTTCGTCACAAGTCTAGATATAGAAGAGGGTTGTACAACGACGTATCTCGTTAGTGTAGATATAGAAGACGGTTATACAGACGGATCTCGTTAGTCTAGATATAGAAGACGGTTGAATAACGAGAGATCTCGTTAGTCTAGATATAGAAGACGGTTGTACAGACGGATCACGTTGGTCTAGATATAGAAAACAGTTGTACAGACGGATCTCGTTAGTCTAGATATAGAAGACGGTTGTACAACGGCGGATCTCGTTAGTCTAGATATTGAAGACGTTTGTCCAAGGACGTATCTCGTTAGTCTAGATATAGATGACGGTTGTACAGACGTATCTCGTTAGTCTAGATATAGAAGACGGTTGTACAGACGGATCACGTTGGTCTAGATATAGAAAACAGTTGTACAGACGGATCTCGTTAATCTAGATATAGAAGACGGTTGTACAGACGTATATCGTTAGTCTAGATATAGAAGACGGTTGTACAGACGGATCTCGTTAGTCTAGATATAGAAGGCGGTTGTACAGACGGAACTCGTTAGTCTAGACATAGAAGACGGTTGTACAGACAGAGCTCGTTAGTCTAGATATAGAAGACGGATGTACAGACGGATCTCGTTAGTCTAGATATAGAAGACGGTTGTACAGACGGATCTCGTTAGTCTAGACATAGAAGACGGTTGTATAACGAGAGATCTCGTTAGTCTAGATATAGAAGACGGTTGCACAGACGGATATCGTTAGTCTAGATATAGAAGACGGGATGTATAACGAGAGATCTCGTTAGTCTTGATATAGAAGACGGTTGTACAGACGGATCCCGTTAGTCTAGGTATAGAAGACGGTTGTACAACGACGGATCTCGTTAGTCTAGATATAGAAGACGGTTGTACAGACCGATCTCGTTAGTCTAGATATTGAAGACGTTTGTCCAACGACGTATCTCGTTAGTCTAGATATAGAAAACTGTTGTACAGACGGATCTCGTTAGTCTAGATATAGAAGAGGGTTGTACAACGACGGATCTCGTTAGTCTAGATATAGAAGACGGTTGTACAGACGAATCTCGTTAGTCTAGATATAGAAGACGGGATGTATAACGAGAGATCTCGTTAGTCTTGATATAGAAGACGGTTGTACAGACGGATCCCGTTAGTCTAGGTATAGAAGACGGTTGTACATCGAGAGATCTCGTTAGTCTAGATATAGAAGACGGTTGTACAGACGGTTCTCGTTAGTCTAGATATAGAAGACGGTTGTAGAGACGGATCTCGGTAGTCTAGATATAGAAGACGGTTGTACAACGACGGATCTCGTTAGTCTAGATATAGAAGACGGCTGTACAGACGGATCTCGTTAGTCTAGATATAGAAGGCGGTTGTACAGACGCATCTCGTAAGTCCAGATATAGAAGAGGGTTGTACAACGACGTATCTCGTTAGTGTAGATATAGAAGACGGTTATACAGACGGATCTCGTTAGTCTAGATATAGAAGACGGTTGAATAACGAGAGATCTCGTTAGTCTAGATATAGAAGACGGTTGCACAGACGGATCTCGTTGGTCTAGATATAGAAGACGGTTGTACAGACGGATCACGTTGGTCTAGATATAGAAAACAGTTGTACAGACGGATCTCGTTAGTCTAGATATAGAAGACGGTTGTACAACGACGGATCTCGTTAGTCTAGATATTGAAGACGTTTGTCCAAGGACGTATCTCGTTAGTCTAGATATAGATGACGGTTGTACAGACGTATCTCGTTAGTCTAGATATAGAAGACGGTTGTACAGACGGATCACGTTGGTCTAGATATAGAAAACAGTTGTACAGACGGATCTCGTTAATCTAGATATAGAAGACGGTTGTACAGACGTATATCGTTAGTCTAGATATAGAAGACGGTTGTACAGACGGATCTCGTTAGTCTAGATATAGAAGGCGGTTGTACAGACGGATCTCGTTAGTCTAGACATAGAAGACGGTTGTACAGACAGAGCTCGTTAGTCTAGATATAGAAGACGGATGTACAGACGGATCTCGTTAGTCTAGATATAGAAGACGGTTGTACAGACGGATCTCGTTAGTCTAGACATAGAAGACGGTTGTACAGACGGATCTCGTTAGTCTAGATATAGAAGACGGTTGTATAACGAGAGATCTCGTTAGTCTAGATATAGAAGACGGTAGCACAGACGGATCTCGTTAGTCTAGATATAGAAAACGGTTGTACAGACGCATCTCGTTAGTCTAGATATAGAAGAGGGTTGTACAACAACGGATCTCGTTAGTCTAGATATAGAAGACGGTTGTACAGACGCATCTCGTAAGTCCAGATATAGAAGACGGTTGTACATCGAGAGATCTCGTTAGTCTAGATATAGAAGACGGTTGTACAGACGGTTCTCGTTAGTCTAGATATAGAAGACGGTTGTACAGACGGAGCTCGTTAGTCTAGATATAGAAGACGGTTGTACAGACGGATCTCGTTAGTCTAGATATAGAAGAGGGTTGTATAACGAGAGATCTCGTTAGTCTAGATATAGAAGATGGTTGTACAGACGGATCTCGTTAGTCCAGATAAAGAAGACGGTTGTACAGACGGATCTCGTTAGTCTAGATATAGAAGACGGTTGTACAGACGGATCTCGTTAGTCTAGATATAGAAGACGGGATGTATAACGAGAGATCTCGTTAGTCTTGATATAGAAGACGGTTGTACAGACGGATCCCGTTAGTCTAGGTATAGAAGACGGTTGTACATCGAGAGATCTCGTTAGTCTAGATATAGAAGACGGTTGTACAGACGGTTCTCGTTAGTCTAGATATAGAAGACGGTTGTACAGACGGATCTCGGTAGTCTAGATATAGAAGACGGTTGTACAACGACGGAACTCGTTAGTCTAGATATAGAAGACGGTTGTACAGATGGATCTCGCTAGTCTAGATATTGAAGACGTTTGTCCAACGACGTATCTCGTTAGTCTAGATATAGAAAACGGTTGTACAGATGGATCTCGTTAGTCTAGATATAGAAGAGGGTTGTACAACGACGGATCTCGTTAGTCTAGATATAGAAGAGGGTTGTACAACGACGTATCTCGTTAGTGTAGATATAGAAGACGGTTATACAGACGGATCTCGTTAGTCTAGATATAGAAGATGGTTGAATAACGAGAGATCTCGTTAGTCTAGATATAGAAGACGGTTGTACAGACGGATCACGTTGGTCTAGATATAGAAAACAGTTGTACAGACGGATCTCGTTAGTCTAGATATAGAAGACGGTTGTACAACGACGGATCTCGTTAGTCTAGATATTGAAGACGTTTGTCCAAGGACGTATCTCGTTAGTCTAGATATAGATGACGGTTGTACAGACGTATCTCGTTAGTCTAGATATAGAAGACGGTTGTACAGACGGATCACGTTGGTCTAGATATAGAAAACAGTTATACAGACGGATCTCGTTAATCTAGATATAGAAGACGGTTGTACAGACGGATCTCGTTAGTCTAGATATAGAAGACGGTTGTACAGACCGATCTCGTTAGTCTAGATATTGAAGACGTTTGTCCAACGACGTATCTCGTTAGTCTAGATATAGAAAACTGTTGTACAGACGGATCTCGTTAGTCTAGATATAGAAGAGGGTTGTACAACGACGGATCTCGTTAGTCTAGATATAGAAGACGGTTGTATAATGAGAGATCTCGTTAGTCTAGATATAGAAGGCGGTTGTACAGACGCATCTCGTAAGTCCAGATATAGAAGACGGTTGTACAGACGGATCTCGTTAGTCTAGATATAGAAGACGGGATGTAGAACGAGAGATCTCGTTAGTCTAGATATAGAAGACGGTTGTACAGGCGGATCCCGTTAGTCTAGATATAGAAGACGGTTGTACATCGAGAGATCTCGTTAGTATAGATATAGAAGACGGTTGTACAACGACGGATCTCGTTAGTCTAGATATAGAAGACGGTTGTACAGACCGATCTCGTTAGTCTAGATATTGAAGACGTTTGTCCAACGACGTATCTCGTTAGTCTAGATATAGAAAACTGTTGTACAGACGGATCTCGTTAGTCTAGATATAGAAGAGGGTTGTACAACGACGGATCTCGTTAGTCTAGATATAGAAGACGGTTGTACAGACGAATCTCGTTAGTCTAGATATAGAAGACGGTTGTATAACGAGAGATCTCGTTAGTCTAGATATAGAAGACGGTTGTACAGATGGATCTCGTTAGTCTAGATATAGAAGGCGGTTGTACAGACGCATCTCGTAAGTCCAGATATAGAAGACGGTTGTACAGACGGATCTCGTTAGTCTAGATATAGAAGACGGGATGTAGAACGAGAGATCTCGTTAGTCTAGATATAGAAGACGGTTGCACAGACGGATCTCGTTGGTCTAGATATAGAAGACGGTTGTACAGACGGATCTCGTTAGTCTAGATATAGAAGACGGTTGTACAACGACGGATCTCGTTAGTCTAGATATTGAAGACGTTTGTCCAAGGACGTATCTCGTTAGTCTAGATATAGATGACGGTTGTACAGACGTATCTCGTTAGTCTAGATATAGAAAACGGTTGTACAGACGCATCTCGTTAGTCTAGATATAGAAGAGGGTTGTACAACAACGGATCTCGTTAGTCTAGATATAGAAGACGGTTGCACAGACGGATCTCGTTAGTCTAGATATAGAAGACGGTTATACAGACGGATCTCGTTAGTCTAGATATAGAAGACGGTTGAATAACGAGAGATCCCGTTAGTCTAGATATAGAAGACGGTTGTACATCGAGAGATCTCGTTAGTATAGATATAGAAGATGGTTGTACAACGACGGATCTCGTTAGTCTAGATATAGAAGACGGTTGTACAGACCGATCTCGTTAGTCTAGATATTGAAGACGTTTGTCCAACGACGTATCTCGTTAGTCTAGATATAGAAAACTGTTGTACAACGACGGATCTCGTTAGTCTAGATATAGAAGACGGTTGTACAGACGAATCTCGTTAGTCTAGATATAGAAGACGGTTGTACAACGACGGAACTCGTTAGTCTAGATATAGAAGACGGTTGTACAGATGGATCTC
The DNA here is from genome assembly GCA_960531205.1 of Andrena bicolor. Classification (NCBI taxonomy): domain Eukaryota; kingdom Metazoa; phylum Arthropoda; class Insecta; order Hymenoptera; family Andrenidae; genus Andrena; species Andrena bicolor. Next base: position 775,193 of record CAUIJW010000042.1, on the reverse strand, counting down.
GCTAGTCTAGATATTGAAGACGTTTGTCCAACGACGTATCTCGTTAGTCTAGATATAGAAAACGGTTGTACAGATGGATCTCGTTAGTCTAGATATAGAAGAGGGTTGTACAACGACGTATCTCGTTAGTGTAGATATAGAAGACGGTTATACAGACGGATCTCGTTAGTCTAGATATAGAAGACGGTTGAATAACGAGAGATCTCGTTAGTCTAGATATAGAAGACGGTTGTACAGACGGATCACGTTGGTCTAGATATAGAAAACAGTTGTACAGACGGATCTCGTTAGTCTAGATATAGAAGACGGTTGTACAACGGCGGATCTCGTTAGTCTAGATATTGAAGACGTTTGTCCAAGGACGTATCTCGTTAGTCTAGATATAGATGACGGTTGTACAGACGTATCTCGTTAGTCTAGATATAGAAGACGGTTGTACAGACGGATCACGTTGGTCTAGATATAGAAAACAGTTGTACAGACGGATCTCGTTAATCTAGATATAGAAGACGGTTGTACAGACGTATATCGTTAGTCTAGATATAGAAGACGGTTGTACAGACGGATCTCGTTAGTCTAGATATAGAAGGCGGTTGTACAGACGGAACTCGTTAGTCTAGACATAGAAGACGGTTGTACAGACAGAGCTCGTTAGTCTAGATATAGAAGACGGATGTACAGACGGATCTCGTTAGTCTAGATATAGAAGACGGTTGTACAGACGGATCTCGTTAGTCTAGACATAGAAGACGGTTGTATAACGAGAGATCTCGTTAGTCTAGATATAGAAGACGGTTGCACAGACGGATATCGTTAGTCTAGATATAGAAGACGGGATGTATAACGAGAGATCTCGTTAGTCTTGATATAGAAGACGGTTGTACAGACGGATCCCGTTAGTCTAGGTATAGAAGACGGTTGTACAACGACGGATCTCGTTAGTCTAGATATAGAAGACGGTTGTACAGACCGATCTCGTTAGTCTAGATATTGAAGACGTTTGTCCAACGACGTATCTCGTTAGTCTAGATATAGAAAACTGTTGTACAGACGGATCTCGTTAGTCTAGATATAGAAGAGGGTTGTACAACGACGGATCTCGTTAGTCTAGATATAGAAGACGGTTGTACAGACGAATCTCGTTAGTCTAGATATAGAAGACGGGATGTATAACGAGAGATCTCGTTAGTCTTGATATAGAAGACGGTTGTACAGACGGATCCCGTTAGTCTAGGTATAGAAGACGGTTGTACATCGAGAGATCTCGTTAGTCTAGATATAGAAGACGGTTGTACAGACGGTTCTCGTTAGTCTAGATATAGAAGACGGTTGTAGAGACGGATCTCGGTAGTCTAGATATAGAAGACGGTTGTACAACGACGGATCTCGTTAGTCTAGATATAGAAGACGGCTGTACAGACGGATCTCGTTAGTCTAGATATAGAAGGCGGTTGTACAGACGCATCTCGTAAGTCCAGATATAGAAGAGGGTTGTACAACGACGTATCTCGTTAGTGTAGATATAGAAGACGGTTATACAGACGGATCTCGTTAGTCTAGATATAGAAGACGGTTGAATAACGAGAGATCTCGTTAGTCTAGATATAGAAGACGGTTGCACAGACGGATCTCGTTGGTCTAGATATAGAAGACGGTTGTACAGACGGATCACGTTGGTCTAGATATAGAAAACAGTTGTACAGACGGATCTCGTTAGTCTAGATATAGAAGACGGTTGTACAACGACGGATCTCGTTAGTCTAGATATTGAAGACGTTTGTCCAAGGACGTATCTCGTTAGTCTAGATATAGATGACGGTTGTACAGACGTATCTCGTTAGTCTAGATATAGAAGACGGTTGTACAGACGGATCACGTTGGTCTAGATATAGAAAACAGTTGTACAGACGGATCTCGTTAATCTAGATATAGAAGACGGTTGTACAGACGTATATCGTTAGTCTAGATATAGAAGACGGTTGTACAGACGGATCTCGTTAGTCTAGATATAGAAGGCGGTTGTACAGACGGATCTCGTTAGTCTAGACATAGAAGACGGTTGTACAGACAGAGCTCGTTAGTCTAGATATAGAAGACGGATGTACAGACGGATCTCGTTAGTCTAGATATAGAAGACGGTTGTACAGACGGATCTCGTTAGTCTAGACATAGAAGACGGTTGTACAGACGGATCTCGTTAGTCTAGATATAGAAGACGGTTGTATAACGAGAGATCTCGTTAGTCTAGATATAGAAGACGGTAGCACAGACGGATCTCGTTAGTCTAGATATAGAAAACGGTTGTACAGACGCATCTCGTTAGTCTAGATATAGAAGAGGGTTGTACAACAACGGATCTCGTTAGTCTAGATATAGAAGACGGTTGTACAGACGCATCTCGTAAGTCCAGATATAGAAGACGGTTGTACATCGAGAGATCTCGTTAGTCTAGATATAGAAGACGGTTGTACAGACGGTTCTCGTTAGTCTAGATATAGAAGACGGTTGTACAGACGGAGCTCGTTAGTCTAGATATAGAAGACGGTTGTACAGACGGATCTCGTTAGTCTAGATATAGAAGAGGGTTGTATAACGAGAGATCTCGTTAGTCTAGATATAGAAGATGGTTGTACAGACGGATCTCGTTAGTCCAGATAAAGAAGACGGTTGTACAGACGGATCTCGTTAGTCTAGATATAGAAGACGGTTGTACAGACGGATCTCGTTAGTCTAGATATAGAAGACGGGATGTATAACGAGAGATCTCGTTAGTCTTGATATAGAAGACGGTTGTACAGACGGATCCCGTTAGTCTAGGTATAGAAGACGGTTGTACATCGAGAGATCTCGTTAGTCTAGATATAGAAGACGGTTGTACAGACGGTTCTCGTTAGTCTAGATATAGAAGACGGTTGTACAGACGGATCTCGGTAGTCTAGATATAGAAGACGGTTGTACAACGACGGAACTCGTTAGTCTAGATATAGAAGACGGTTGTACAGATGGATCTCGCTAGTCTAGATATTGAAGACGTTTGTCCAACGACGTATCTCGTTAGTCTAGATATAGAAAACGGTTGTACAGATGGATCTCGTTAGTCTAGATATAGAAGAGGGTTGTACAACGACGGATCTCGTTAGTCTAGATATAGAAGAGGGTTGTACAACGACGTATCTCGTTAGTGTAGATATAGAAGACGGTTATACAGACGGATCTCGTTAGTCTAGATATAGAAGATGGTTGAATAACGAGAGATCTCGTTAGTCTAGATATAGAAGACGGTTGTACAGACGGATCACGTTGGTCTAGATATAGAAAACAGTTGTACAGACGGATCTCGTTAGTCTAGATATAGAAGACGGTTGTACAACGACGGATCTCGTTAGTCTAGATATTGAAGACGTTTGTCCAAGGACGTATCTCGTTAGTCTAGATATAGATGACGGTTGTACAGACGTATCTCGTTAGTCTAGATATAGAAGACGGTTGTACAGACGGATCACGTTGGTCTAGATATAGAAAACAGTTATACAGACGGATCTCGTTAATCTAGATATAGAAGACGGTTGTACAGACGGATCTCGTTAGTCTAGATATAGAAGACGGTTGTACAGACCGATCTCGTTAGTCTAGATATTGAAGACGTTTGTCCAACGACGTATCTCGTTAGTCTAGATATAGAAAACTGTTGTACAGACGGATCTCGTTAGTCTAGATATAGAAGAGGGTTGTACAACGACGGATCTCGTTAGTCTAGATATAGAAGACGGTTGTATAATGAGAGATCTCGTTAGTCTAGATATAGAAGGCGGTTGTACAGACGCATCTCGTAAGTCCAGATATAGAAGACGGTTGTACAGACGGATCTCGTTAGTCTAGATATAGAAGACGGGATGTAGAACGAGAGATCTCGTTAGTCTAGATATAGAAGACGGTTGTACAGGCGGATCCCGTTAGTCTAGATATAGAAGACGGTTGTACATCGAGAGATCTCGTTAGTATAGATATAGAAGACGGTTGTACAACGACGGATCTCGTTAGTCTAGATATAGAAGACGGTTGTACAGACCGATCTCGTTAGTCTAGATATTGAAGACGTTTGTCCAACGACGTATCTCGTTAGTCTAGATATAGAAAACTGTTGTACAGACGGATCTCGTTAGTCTAGATATAGAAGAGGGTTGTACAACGACGGATCTCGTTAGTCTAGATATAGAAGACGGTTGTACAGACGAATCTCGTTAGTCTAGATATAGAAGACGGTTGTATAACGAGAGATCTCGTTAGTCTAGATATAGAAGACGGTTGTACAGATGGATCTCGTTAGTCTAGATATAGAAGGCGGTTGTACAGACGCATCTCGTAAGTCCAGATATAGAAGACGGTTGTACAGACGGATCTCGTTAGTCTAGATATAGAAGACGGGATGTAGAACGAGAGATCTCGTTAGTCTAGATATAGAAGACGGTTGCACAGACGGATCTCGTTGGTCTAGATATAGAAGACGGTTGTACAGACGGATCTCGTTAGTCTAGATATAGAAGACGGTTGTACAACGACGGATCTCGTTAGTCTAGATATTGAAGACGTTTGTCCAAGGACGTATCTCGTTAGTCTAGATATAGATGACGGTTGTACAGACGTATCTCGTTAGTCTAGATATAGAAAACGGTTGTACAGACGCATCTCGTTAGTCTAGATATAGAAGAGGGTTGTACAACAACGGATCTCGTTAGTCTAGATATAGAAGACGGTTGCACAGACGGATCTCGTTAGTCTAGATATAGAAGACGGTTATACAGACGGATCTCGTTAGTCTAGATATAGAAGACGGTTGAATAACGAGAGATCCCGTTAGTCTAGATATAGAAGACGGTTGTACATCGAGAGATCTCGTTAGTATAGATATAGAAGATGGTTGTACAACGACGGATCTCGTTAGTCTAGATATAGAAGACGGTTGTACAGACCGATCTCGTTAGTCTAGATATTGAAGACGTTTGTCCAACGACGTATCTCGTTAGTCTAGATATAGAAAACTGTTGTACAACGACGGATCTCGTTAGTCTAGATATAGAAGACGGTTGTACAGACGAATCTCGTTAGTCTAGATATAGAAGACGGTTGTACAACGACGGAACTCGTTAGTCTAGATATAGAAGACGGTTGTACAGATGGATCTCGCTAGTCTAGATATAGAAGACGGTTGTACAGACGGATCACGTTGGTCTAGATATAGAAAACAGTTGTACAGACGGATCTCGTTAATCTAGATATAGAAGACGGTTGTACAGACGTATATCGTTAGTCTAGATATAGAAGACGGTTGTACAGACGGATCTCGTTAGTCTAGATATAGAAGGCGGTTGTACAGACGGAACTCGTTAGTCTAGACATAGAAGACGGTTGTATAACGAGAGATCTCGTTAGTCTAGATATAGAAGACGGTTGCACAGACGGATATCGTTAGTCTAGATATAGAAGACGGGATGTATAACGAGAGATCTCGTTAGTCTTGATATAGAAGACGGTTGTACAGACGGATCCCGTTAGTCTAGGTATAGAAGACGGTTGTACAACGACGGATCTCGTTAGTCTAGATATAGAAGACGGTTGTACAGACCGATCTCGTTAGTCTAGATATTGAAGACGTTTGTCCAACGACGTATCTCGTTAGTCTAGATATAGAAAACTGTTGTACAGACGGATCTCGTTAGTCTAGATATAGAAGAGGGTTGTACAACGACGGATCTCGTTAGTCTAGATATAGAAGACGGTTGTACAGACGAATCTCGTTAGTCTAGATATAGAAGACGGGATGTATAACGAGAGATCTCGTTAGTCTTGATATAGAAGACGGTTGTACAGACGGATCCCGTTAGTCTAGGTATAGAAGACGGTTGTACATCGAGAGATCTCGTTAGTCTAGATATAGAAGACGGTTGTACAGACGGTTCTCGTTAGTCTAGATATAGAAGACGGTTGTAGAGACGGATCTCGGTAGTCTAGATATAGAAGACGGTTGTACAACGACGGATCTCGTTAGTCTAGATATAGAAGACGGCTGTACAGACGGATCTCGTTAGTCTAGATATAGAAGGCGGTTGTACAGACGCATCTCGTAAGTCCAGATATAGAAGAGGGTTGTACAACGACGTATCTCGTTAGTGTAGATATAGAAGACGGTTATACAGACGGATCTCGTTAGTCTAGATATAGAAGACGGTTGAATAACGAGAGATCTCGTTAGTCTAGATATAGAAGACGGTTGCACAGACGGATCTCGTTGGTCTAGATATAGAAGACGGTTGTACAGACGGATCACGTTGGTCTAGATATAGAAAACAGTTGTACAGACGGATCTCGTTAGTCTAGATATAGAAGACGGTTGTACAACGACGGATCTCGTTAGTCTAGATATTGAAGACGTTTGTCCAAGGACGTATCTCGTTAGTCTAGATATAGATGACGGTTGTACAGACGTATCTCGTTAGTCTAGATATAGAAGACGGTTGTACAGACGGATCACGTTGGTCTAGATATAGAAAACAGTTGTACAGACGGATTTCGTTAATCTAGATATAGAAGACGGTTGTACAGACGTATATCGTTAGTCTAGATATAGAAGACGGTTGTACAGACGGATCTCGTTAGTCTAGATATAGAAGGCGGTTGTACAGACGGATCTCGTTAGTCTAGACATAGAAGACGGTTGTACAGACAGAGCTCGTTAGTCTAGATATAGAAGACGGATGTACAGACGGATCTCGTTAGTCTAGATATAGAAGACGGTTGTACAACGACGGAACTCGTTAGTCTAGATATAGAAGACGGTTGTACAGATGGATCTCGCTAGTCTAGATATTGAAGACGTTTGTCCAACGACGTATCTCGTTAGTCTAGATATAGAAAACGGTTGTACAGATGGATCTCGTTAGTCTAGATATAGAAGAGGGTTGTCCAAGGACGTATCTCGTTAGTCTAGATATAGATGACGGTTGTACAGACGTATCTCGTTAGTCTAGATATAGAAGACGGTTGTACAGACGGATCACGTTGGTCTAGATATAGAAAACAGTTGTACAGACGGATCTCGTTAATCTAGATATAGAAGACGGTTGTACAGACGTATATCGTTAGTCTAGATATAGAAGACGGTTGTACAGACGGATCTCGTTAGTCTAGATATAGAAGGCGGTTGTACAGACGGAACTCGTTAGTCTAGACATAGAAGACGGTTGTACAGACAGAGCTCGTTAGTCTAGATATAGAAGACGGATGTACAGACGGATCTCGTTAGTCTAGATATAGAAGACGGTTGTACAGACGGATCTCGTTAGTCTAGACATAGAAGACGGTTGTATAACGAGAGATCTCGTTAGTCTAGATATAGAAGACGGTTGCACAGACGGATATCGTTAGTCTAGATATAGAAGACGGGATGTATAACGAGAGATCTCGTTAGTCTTGATATAGAAGACGGTTGTACAGACGGATCCCGTTAGTCTAGGTATAGAAGACGGTTGTACAACGACGGATCTCGTTAGTCTAGATATAGAAGACGGTTGTACAGACCGATCTCGTTAGTCTAGATATTGAAGACGTTTGTCCAACGACGTATCTCGTTAGTCTAGATATAGAAAACTGTTGTACAGACGGATCTCGTTAGTCTAGATATAGAAGAGGGTTGTACAACGACGGATCTCGTTAGTCTAGATATAGAAGACGGTTGTACAGACGGATCACGTTGGTCTAGATATAGAAAACAGTTGTACAGACGGATTTCGTTAATCTAGATATAGAAGACGGTTGTACAGACGTATATCGTTAGTCTAGATATAGAAGAGGGTTGTACAACGACGGATCTCGTTAGTCTAGATATAGAAGACGGGATGTATAACGAGAGATCTCGTTAGTCTTGATATAGAAGACGGTTGTACAGACGGATCCCGTTAGTCTAGGTATAGAAGACGGTTGTACATCGAGAGATCTCGTTAGTCTAGATATAGAAGACGGTTGTACAGACGGTTCTCGTTAGTCTAGATATAGAAGACGGTTGTAGAGACGGATCTCGGTAGTCTAGATATAGAAGACGGTTGTACAACGACGGATCTCGTTAGTCTAGATATAGAAGACGGCTGTACAGACGGATCTCGTTAGTCTAGATATAGAAGGCGGTTGTACAGACGCATCTCGTAAGTCCAGATATAGAAGAGGGTTGTACAACGACGTATCTCGTTAGTGTAGATATAGAAGACGGTTATACAGACGGATCTCGTTAGTCTAGATATAGAAGACGGTTGAATAACGAGAGATCTCGTTAGTCTAGATATAGAAGACGGTTGCACAGACGGATCTCGTTGGTCTAGATATAGAAGACGGTTGTACAGACGGATCACGTTGGTCTAGATATAGAAAACAGTTGTACAGACGGATCTCGTTAGTCTAGATATAGAAGACGGTTGTACAACGACGGATCTCGTTAGTCTAGATATTGAAGACGTTTGTCCAAGGACGTATCTCGTTAGTCTAGATATAGATGACGGTTGTACAGACGTATCTCGTTAGTCTAGATATAGAAGACGGTTGTACAGACGGATCACGTTGGTCTAGATATAGAAAACAGTTGTACAGACGGATCTCGTTAATCTAGATATAGAAGACGGTTGTACAGACGTATATCGTTAGTCTAGATATAGAAGACGGTTGTACAGACGGATCTCGTTAGTCTAGATATAGAAGGCGGTTGTACAGACGGATCTCGTTAGTCTAGACATAGAAGACGGTTGTACAGACAGAGCTCGTTAGTCTAGATATAGAAGACGGATGTACAGACGGATCTCGTTAGTCTAGATATAGAAGAGGGTTGTACAACGACGGATCTCGTTAGTCTAGATATAGAAGACGGTTGTACAGACGAATCTCGTTAGTCTAGATATAGAAGACGGGATGTATAACGAGAGATCTCGTTAGTCTTGATATAGAAGACGGTTGTACAGACGGATCCCGTTAGTCTAGGTATAGAAGACGGTTGTACATCGAGAGATCTCGTTAGTCTAGATATAGAAGACGGTTGTACAGACGGTTCTCGTTAGTCTAGATATAGAAGACGGTTGTAGAGACGGATCTCGGTAGTCTAGATATAGAAGACGGTTGTACAACGACGGATCTCGTTAGTCTAGATATAGAAGACGGCTGTACAGACGGATCTCGTTAGTCTAGATATAGAAGGCGGTTGTACAGACGCATCTCGTAAGTCCAGATATAGAAGAGGGTTGTACAACGACGTATCTCGTTAGTGTAGATATAGAAGACGGTTATACAGACGGATCTCGTTAGTCTAGATATAGAAGACGGTTGAATAACGAGAGATCTCGTTAGTCTAGATATAGAAGACGGTTGCACAGACGGATCTCGTTGGTCTAGATATAGAAGACGGTTGTACAGACGGATCACGTTGGTCTAGATATAGAAAACAGTTGTACAGACGGATCTCGTTAGTCTAGATATAGAAGACGGTTGTACAACGACGGATCTCGTTAGTCTAGATATTGAAGACGTTTGTCCAAGGACGTATCTCGTTAGTCTAGATATAGATGACGGTTGTACAGACGTATCTCGTTAGTCTAGATATAGAAGACGGTTGTACAGACGGATCACGTTGGTCTAGATATAGAAAACAGTTGTACAGACGGATTTCGTTAATCTAGATATAGAAGACGGTTGTACAGACGTATATCGTTAGTCTAGATATAGAAGACGGTTGTACAGACGGATCTCGTTAGTCTAGATATAGAAGGCGGTTGTACAGACGGATCTCGTTAGTCTAGACATAGAAGACGGTTGTACAGACAGAGCTCGTTAGTCTAGATATAGAAGACGGATGTACAGACGGATCTCGTTAGTCTAGATATAGAAGACGGTTGTACAACGACGGAACTCGTTAGTCTAGATATAGAAGACGGTTGTACAGATGGATCTCGCTAGTCTAGATATTGAAGACGTTTGTCCAACGACGTATCTCGTTAGTCTAGATATAGAAAACGGTTGTACAGATGGATCTCGTTAGTCTAGATATAGAAGAGGGTTGTCCAAGGACGTATCTCGTTAGTCTAGATATAGATGACGGTTGTACAGACGTATCTCGTTAGTCTAGATATAGAAGACGGTTGTACAGACGGATCACGTTGGTCTAGATATAGAAAACAGTTGTACAGACGGATCTCGTTAATCTAGATATAGAAGACGGTTGTACAGACGTATATCGTTAGTCTAGATATAGAAGACGGTTGTACAGACGGATCTCGTTAGTCTAGATATAGAAGGCGGTTGTACAGACGGAACTCGTTAGTCTAGACATAGAAGACGGTTGTACAGACAGAGCTCGTTAGTCTAGATATAGAAGACGGATGTACAGACGGATCTCGTTAGTCTAGATATAGAAGACGGTTGTACAGACGGATCTCGTTAGTCTAGACATAGAAGACGGTTGTATAACGAGAGATCTCGTTAGTCTAGATATAGAAGACGGTTGCACAGACGGATATCGTTAGTCTAGATATAGAAGACGGGATGTATAACGAGAGATCTCGTTAGTCTTGATATAGAAGACGGTTGTACAGACGGATCCCGTTAGTCTAGGTATAGAAGACGGTTGTACAACGACGGATCTCGTTAGTCTAGATATAGAAGACGGTTGTACAGACCGATCTCGTTAGTCTAGATATTGAAGACGTTTGTCCAACGACGTATCTCGTTAGTCTAGATATAGAAAACTGTTGTACAGACGGATCTCGTTAGTCTAGATATAGAAGAGGGTTGTACAACGACGGATCTCGTTAGTCTAGATATAGAAGACGGTTGTACAGACGGATCACGTTGGTCTAGATATAGAAAACAGTTGTACAGACGGATTTCGTTAATCTAGATATAGAAGACGGTTGTACAGACGTATATCGTTAGTCTAGATATAGAAGAGGGTTGTACAACGACGGATCTCGTTAGTCTAGATATAGAAGACGGGATGTATAACGAGAGATCTCGTTAGTCTTGATATAGAAGACGGTTGTACAGACGGATCCCGTTAGTCTAGGTATAGAAGACGGTTGTACATCGAGAGATCTCGTTAGTCTAGATATAGAAGACGGTTGTACAGACGGTTCTCGTTAGTCTAGATATAGAAGACGGTTGTAGAGACGGATCTCGGTAGTCTAGATATAGAAGACGGTTGTACAACGACGGATCTCGTTAGTCTAGATATAGAAGACGGCTGTACAGACGGATCTCGTTAGTCTAGATATAGAAGGCGGTTGTACAGACGCATCTCGTAAGTCCAGATATAGAAGAGGGTTGTACAACGACGTATCTCGTTAGTGTAGATATAGAAGACGGTTATACAGACGGATCTCGTTAGTCTAGATATAGAAGACGGTTGAATAACGAGAGATCTCGTTAGTCTAGATATAGAAGACGGTTGCACAGACGGATCTCGTTGGTCTAGATATAGAAGACGGTTGTACAGACGGATCACGTTGGTCTAGATATAGAAAACAGTTGTACAGACGGATCTCGTTAGTCTAGATATAGAAGACGGTTGTACAACGACGGATCTCGTTAGTCTAGATATTGAAGACGTTTGTCCAAGGACGTATCTCGTTAGTCTAGATATAGATGACGGTTGTACAGACGTATCTCGTTAGTCTAGATATAGAAGACGGTTGTACAGACGGATCACGTTGGTCTAGATATAGAAAACAGTTGTACAGACGGATCTCGTTAATCTAGATATAGAAGACGGTTGTACAGACGTATATCGTTAGTCTAGATATAGAAGACGGTTGTACAGACGGATCTCGTTAGTCTAGATATAGAAGGCGGTTGTACAGACGGATCTCGTTAGTCTAGACATAGAAGACGGTTGTACAGACAGAGCTCGTTAGTCTAGATATAGAAGACGGATGTACAGACGGATCTCGTTAGTCTAGATATAGAAGACGGTTGTACAGACGGATCTCGTTAGTCTAGACATAGAAGACGGTTGTACAGACGGATCTCGTTAGTCTAGATATAGAAGACGGTTGTATAACGAGAGATCTCGTTAGTCTAGATATAGAAGACGGTAGCACAGACGGATCTCGTTAGTCTAGATATAGAAAACGGTTGTACAGACGCATCTCGTTAGTCTAGATATAGAAGAGGGTTGTACAACAACGGATCTCGTTAGTCTAGATATAGAAGACGGTTGTACAGACGCATCTCGTAAGTCCAGATATAGAAGACGGTTGTACATCGAGAGATCTCGTTAGTCTAGATATAGAAGACGGTTGTACAGACGGTTCTCGTTAGTCTAGATATAGAAGACGGTTGTACAGACGGAGCTCGTTAGTCTAGATATAGAAGACGGTTGTACAGACGGATCTCGTTAGTCTAGATATAGAAGAGGGTTGTATAACGAGAGATCTCGTTAGTCTAGATATAGAAGATGGTTGTACAGACGGATCTCGTTAGTCCAGATAAAGAAGACGGTTGTACAGACGGATCTCGTTAGTCTAGATATAGAAGACGGTTGTACAGACGGATCTCGTTAGTCTAGATATAGAAGACGGGATGTATAACGAGAGATCTCGTTAGTCTTGATATAGAAGACGGTTGTACAGACGGATCCCGTTAGTCTAGGTATAGAAGACGGTTGTACATCGAGAGATCTCGTTAGTCTAGATATAGAAGACGGTTGTACAGACGGTTCTCGTTAGTCTAGATATAGAAGACGGTTGTACAGACGGATCTCGGTAGTCTAGATATTGAAGACGTTTGTCCAACGACGTATCTCGTTAGTCTAGATATAGAAAACGGTTGTACAGATGGATCTCGTTAGTCTAGATATAGAAGAGGGTTGTACAACGACGGATCTCGTTAGTCTAGATATAGAAGAGGGTTGTACAACGACGTATCTCGTTAGTGTAGATATAGAAGACGGTTATACAGACGGATCTCGTTAGTCTAGATATAGAAGACGGTTGAATAACGAGAGATCTCGTTAGTCTAGATATAGAAGACGGTTGTACAGACGGATCACGTTGGTCTAGATATAGAAAACAGTTGTACAGACGGATCTCGTTAGTCTAGATATAGAAGACGGTTGTACAACGACGGATCTCGTTAGTCTAGATATTGAAGACGTTTGTCCAAGGACGTATCTCGTTAGTCTAGATATAGATGACGGTTGTACAGACGTATCTCGTTAGTCTAGATATAGAAGACGGTTGTACAGACGGATCACGTTGGTCTAGATATAGAAAACAGTTATACAGACGGATCTCGTTAATCTAGATATAGAAGACGGTTGTACAGACGGATCTCGTTAGTCTAGATATAGAAGACGGTTGTACAGACCGATCTCGTTAGTCTAGATATTGAAGACGTTTGTCCAACGACGTATCTCGTTAGTCTAGATATAGAAAACTGTTGTACAGACGGATCTCGTTAGTCTAGATATAGAAGAGGGTTGTACAACGACGGATCTCGTTAGTCTAGATATTGAAGACGTTTGTCCAAGGACGTATCTCGTTAGTCTAGATATAGATGACGGTTGTACAGACGTATCTCGTTAGTCTAGATATAGAAGACGGTTGTACAGACGGATCACGTTGGTCTAGATATAGAAAACAGTTGTACAGACGGATCTCGTTAATCTAGATATAGAAGACGGTTGTACAGACGTATATCGTTAGTCTAGATATAGAAGACGGTTGTACAGACGGATCTCGTTAGTCTAGATATAGAAGGCGGTTGTACAGACGGAACTCGTTAGTCTAGACATAGAAGACGGTTGTACAGACAGAGCTCGTTAGTCTAGATATAGAAGACGGATGTACAGACGGATCTCGTTAGTCTAGATATAGAAGACGGTTGTACAGACGGATCTCGTTAGTCTAGACATAGAAGACGGTTGTATAACGAGAGATCTCGTTAGTCTAGATATAGAAGACGGTTGCACAGACGGATATCGTTAGTCTAGATATAGAAGACGGGATGTATAACGAGAGATCTCGTTAGTCTTGATATAGAAGACGGTTGTACAGACGGATCCCGTTAGTCTAGGTATAGAAGACGGTTGTACAACGACGGATCTCGTTAGTCTAGATATAGAAGACGGTTGTACAGACCGATCTCGTTAGTCTAGATATTGAAGACGTTTGTCCAACGACGTATCTCGTTAGTCTAGATATAGAAAACTGTTGTACAGACGGATCTCGTTAGTCTAGATATAGAAGAGGGTTGTACAACGACGGATCTCGTTAGTCTAGATATAGAAGACGGGATGTATAACGAGAGATCTCGTTAGTCTTGATATAGAAGACGGTTGTACAGACGGATCCCGTTAGTCTAGGTATAGAAGACGGTTGTACATCGAGAGATCTCGTTAGTCTAGATATAGAAGACGGTTGTACAGACGGTTCTCGTTAGTCTAGATATAGAAGACGGTTGTAGAGACGGATCTCGGTAGTCTAGATATAGAAGACGGTTGTACAACGACGGATCTCGTTAGTCTAGATATAGAAGACGGCTGTACAGACGGATCTCGTTAGTCTAGATATAGAAGGCGGTTGTACAGACGCATCTCGTAAGTCCAGATATAGAAGAGGGTTGTACAACGACGTATCTCGTTAGTGTAGATATAGAAGACGGTTATACAGACGGATCTCGTTAGTCTAGATATAGAAGACGGTTGAATAACGAGAGATCTCGTTAGTCTAGATATAGAAGACGGTTGCACAGACGGATCTCGTTGGTCTAGATATAGAAGACGGTTGTACAGACGGATCACGTTGGTCTAGATATAGAAAACAGTTGTACAGACGGATCTCGTTAGTCTAGATATAGAAGACGGTTGTACAACGACGGATCTCGTTAGTCTAGATATTGAAGACGTTTGTCCAAGGACGTATCTCGTTAGTCTAGATATAGATGACAGTTGTACAGACGTATCTCGTTAGTCTAGATATAGAAGACGGTTGTACAGACGGATCACGTTGGTCTAGATATAGAAAACAGTTGTACAGACGGATCTCGTTAATCTAGATATAGAAGACGGTTGTACAGACGTATATCGTTAGTCTAGATATAGAAGACGGTTGTACAGACGGATCTCGTTAGTCTAGATATAGAAGGCGGTTGTACAGACGGATCTCGTTAGTCTAGACATAGAAGACGGTTGTACAGACAGAGCTCGTTAGTCTAGATATAGAAGACGGATGTACAGACGGATCTCGTTAGTCTAGATATAGAAGACGGTTGTACAGACGGATCTCGTTAGTCTAGACATAGAAGACGGTTGTACAGACGGATCTCGTTAGTCTAGATATAGAAGACGGTTGTATAACGAGAGATCTCGTTAGTCTAGATATAGAAGACGGTAGCACAGACGGATCTCGTTAGTCTAGATATAGAAAACGGTTGTACAGACGCATCTCGTTAGTCTAGATATAGAAGAGGGTTGTACAACAACGGATCTCGTTAGTCTAGATATAGAAGACGGTTGTACAGACGCATCTCGTAAGTCCAGATATAGAAGACGGTTGTACATCGAGAGATCTCGTTAGTCTAGATATAGAAGACGGTTGTACAGACGGTTCTCGTTAGTCTAGATATAGAAGACGGTTGTACAGACGGAGCTCGTTAGTCTAGATATAGAAGACGGTTGTACAGACGGATCTCGTTAGTCTAGATATAGAAGAGGGTTGTATAACGAGAGATCTCGTTAGTCTAGATATAGAAGATGGTTGTACAGACGGATCTCGTTAGTCCAGATAAAGAAGACGGTTGTACAGACGGATCTCGTTAGTCTAGATATAGAAGACGGTTGTACAGACGGATCTCGTTAGTCTAGATATAGAAGACGGGATGTATAACGAGAGATCTCGTTAGTCTTGATATAGAAGACGGTTGTACAGACGGATCCCGTTAGTCTAGGTATAGAAGACGGTTGTACATCGAGAGATCTCGTTAGTCTAGATATAGAAGACGGTTGTACAGACGGTTCTCGTTAGTCTAGATATAGAAGACGGTTGTACAGACGGATCTCGGTAGTCTAGATATAGAAGACGGTTGTACAACGACGGAACTCGTTAGTCTAGATATAGAAGACGGTTGTACAGATGGATCTCGCTAGTCTAGATATTGAAGACGTTTGTCCAACGACGTATCTCGTTAGTCTAGATATAGAAAACGGTTGTACAGATGGATCTCGTTAGTCTAGATATAGAAGAGGGTTGTACAACGACGGATCTCGTTAGTCTAGATATAGAAGAGGGTTGTACAACGACGTATCTCGTTAGTGTAGATATAGAAGACGGTTATACAGACGGATCTCGTTAGTCTAGATATAGAAGACGGTTGAATAACGAGAGATCTCGTTAGTCTAGATATAGAAGACGGTTGTACAGACGGATCACGTTGGTCTAGATATAGAAAACAGTTGTACAGACGGATCTCGTTAGTCTAGATATAGAAGACGGTTGTACAACGACGGATCTCGTTAGTCTAGATATTGAAGACGTTTGTCCAAGGACGTATCTCGTTAGTCTAGATATAGATGACGGTTGTACAGACGTATCTCGTTAGTCTAGATATAGAAGACGGTTGTACAGACGGATCACGTTGGTCTAGATATAGAAAACAGTTATACAGACGGATCTCGTTAATCTAGATATAGAAGACGGTTGTACAGACGGATCTCGTTAGTCTAGATATAGAAGACGGTTGTACAGACCGATCTCGTTAGTCTAGATATTGAAGACGTTTGTCCAACGACGTATCTCGTTAGTCTAGATATAGAAAACTGTTGTACAGACGGATCTCGTTAGTCTAGATATAGAAGAGGGTTGTACAACGACGGATCTCGTTAGTCTAGATATAGAAGACGGTTGTATAATGAGAGATCTCGTTAGTCTAGATATAGAAGACGGCTGTACAGACGGATCTCGTTAGTCTAGATATAGAAGGCGGTTGTACAGACGCATCTCGTAAGTCCAGATATAGAAGACGGTTGTACAGACGGATCTCGTTAGTCTAGATATAGAAGACGGGATGTAGAACGAGAGATCTCGTTAGTCTAGATATAGAAGACGGTTGTACAGGCGGATCCCGTTAGTCTAGATATAGAAGACGGTTGTACATCGAGAGATCTCGTTAGTATAGATATAGAAGACGGTTGTACAACGACGGATCTCGTTAGTCTAGATATAGAAGACGGTTGTACAGACCGATCTCGTTAGTCTAGATATTGAAGACGTTTGTCCAACGACGTATCTCGTTAGTCTAGATATAGAAAACTGTTGTACAGACGGATCTCGTTAGTCTAGATATAGAAGAGGGTTGTACAACGACGGATCTCGTTAGTCTAGATATAGAAGACGGTTGTACAGACGAATCTCGTTAGTCTAGATATAGAAGACGGTTGTATAACGAGAGATCTCGTTAGTCTAGATATAGAAGACGGTTGTACAGATGGATCTCGTTAGTCTAGATATAGAAGGCGGTTGTACAGACGCATCTCGTAAGTCCAGATATAGAAGACGGTTGTACAGACGGATCTCGTTAGTCTAGATATAGAAGACGGGATGTAGAACGAGAGATCTCGTTAGTCTAGATATAGAAGACGGTTGTACAGGCGGATCCCGTTAGTCTAGATATAGAAGACGGTTGTACATCGAGAGATCTCGTTAGTATAGATATAGAAGACGGTTGTACAACGACGGATCTCGTTAGTCTAGATATAGAAGACGGTTGTACAGACCGATCTCGTTAGTCTAGATATTGAAGACGTTTGTCCAACGACGTATCTCGTTAGTCTAGATATAGAAAACTGTTGTACAGACGGATCTCGTTAGTCTAGATATAGAAGAGGGTTGTACAACGACGGATCTCGTTAGTCTAGATATAGAAGACGGTTGTACAGACGAATCTCGTTAGTCTAGATATAGAAGACGGTTGTACAACGACGGAACTCGTTAGTCTAGATATAGAAGACGGTTGTACAGATGGATCTCGCTAGTCTAGATATTGAAGACGTTTGTCCAACGACGTATCTCGTTAGTCTAGATATAGAAAACGGTTGTACAGATGGATCTCGTTAGTCTAGATATAGAAGAGGGTTGTACAACGACGGATCTCGTTAGTCTAGATATAGAAGAGGGTTGTACAACGACGTATCTCGTTAGTGTAGATATAGAAGACGGTTATACAGACGGATCTCGTTAGTCTAGATATAGAAGACGGTTGAATAACGAGAGATCTCGTTAGTCTAGATATAGAAGACGGTTGTACAGACGGATCACGTTGGTCTAGATATAGAAAACAGTTGTACAGACGGATCTCGTTAGTCTAGATATAGAAGACGGTTGTACAACGACGGATCTCGTTAGTCTAGATATAGAAGAGGGTTGTACAACGACGTATCTCGTTAGTGTAGATATAGAAGACGGTTATACAGACGGATCTCGTTAGTCTAGATATAGAAGACGGTTGAATAACGAGAGATCTCGTTAGTCTAGATATAGAAGACGGTTGTACAGACGGATCACGTTGGTCTAGATATAGAAAACAGTTGTACAGACGGATCTCGTTAGTCTAGATATAGAAGACGGTTGTACAACGACGGATCTCGTTAGTCTAGATATAGAAGAGGGTTGTACAACAACGGATCTCGTTAGTCTAGATATAGAAGACGGTTGCGCAGACGGATCTCGTTAGTCTAGATATAGAAGACGGTTGTATAACGAGAGATCTCGTTAGTCTAGATATAGAAGACGGTTGTATAACGAGAGATCTCGTTAGTCTAGATATAGAAGACGGTTGTATAACGAGAGATCTCGTTAGTCTAGATATAGAAGACGGTTGTATAACGAGAGATCTCGTTAGTCTAGATATAGAAGACGGTTGTACAGATGGATCTCGTTAGTCTAGATATAGAAGAGGGTTGTACAACGACGGATCTCGTTAGTCTAGATATAGAAGAGGGTTGTACAACGACGTATCTCGTTAGTGTAGATATAGAAGACGGTTATACAGACGGATCTCGTTAGTCTAGATATAGAAGACGGTTGAATAACGAGAGATCTCGTTAGTCTAGATATAGAAGACGGTTGTACAGACGGATCACGTTGGTCTAGATATAGAAAACAGTTGTACAGACGGATCTCGTTAGTCTAGATATAGATGACGGTTGTACAACGACGGATCTCGTTAGTCTAGATATAGAAGAGGGTTGTACAACAACGGATCTCGTTAGTCTAGATATAGAAGACGGTTGCGCAGACGGATCTCGTTAGTCTAGATATAGAAGACGGTTGTATAACGAGAGATCTCGTTAGTCTAGATATAGAAGACGGTTGTACAGGCGGATCCCGTTAGTCTAGATATAGAAGACGGTTGTACATCGAGAGATCTCGTTAGTATAGATATAGAAGACGGTTGTACAACGACGGATCTCGTTAGTCTAGATATAGAAGACGGTTGTACAGACCG
Source organism: Andrena bicolor (assembly GCA_960531205.1). Classification (NCBI taxonomy): domain Eukaryota; kingdom Metazoa; phylum Arthropoda; class Insecta; order Hymenoptera; family Andrenidae; genus Andrena; species Andrena bicolor. The sequence continues at coordinate 755,666 of CAUIJW010000042.1, read as the reverse complement.
ATCTCGTTAGTCTAGATATTGAAGACGTTTGTCCAACGACGTATCTCGTTAGTCTAGATATAGAAAACTGTTGTACAGACGGATCTCGTTAGTCTAGATATAGAAGAGGGTTGTACAACGACGGATCTCGTTAGTCTAGATATAGAAGACGGTTGTACAGACGAATCTCGTTAGTCTAGATATAGAAGACGGTTGTATAACGAGAGATCTCGTTAGTCTAGATATAGAAGACGGTTGTACAGATGGATCTCGTTAGTCTAGATATAGAAGGCGGTTGTACAGACGCATCTCGTAAGTCCAGATATAGAAGACGGTTGTACAGACGGATCTCGTTAGTCTAGATATAGAAGACGGGATGTAGAACGAGAGATCTCGTTAGTCTAGATATAGAAGACGGTTGTACAGGCGGATCCCGTTAGTCTAGATATAGAAGACGGTTGTACATCGAGAGATCTCGTTAGTATAGATATAGAAGACGGTTGTACAACGACGGATCTCGTTAGTCTAGATATAGAAGACGGTTGTACAGACCGATCTCGTTAGTCTAGATATTGAAGACGTTTGTCCAACGACGTATCTCGTTAGTCTAGATATAGAAAACTGTTGTACAGACGGATCTCGTTAGTCTAGATATAGAAGAGGGTTGTACAACGACGGATCTCGTTAGTCTAGATATAGAAGACGGTTGTACAGACGAATCTCGTTAGTCTAGATATAGAAGACGGTTGTACAACGACGGAACTCGTTAGTCTAGATATAGAAGACGGTTGTACAGATGGATCTCGCTAGTCTAGATATTGAAGACGTTTGTCCAACGACGTATCTCGTTAGTCTAGATATAGAAAACGGTTGTACAGATGGATCTCGTTAGTCTAGATATAGAAGAGGGTTGTACAACGACGGATCTCGTTAGTCTAGATATAGAAGAGGGTTGTACAACGACGTATCTCGTTAGTGTAGATATAGAAGACGGTTATACAGACGGATCTCGTTAGTCTAGATATAGAAGACGGTTGAATAACGAGAGATCTCGTTAGTCTAGATATAGAAGACGGTTGTACAGACGGATCACGTTGGTCTAGATATAGAAAACAGTTGTACAGACGGATCTCGTTAGTCTAGATATAGAAGACGGTTGTACAACGACGGATCTCGTTAGTCTAGATATAGAAGAGGGTTGTACAACGACGTATCTCGTTAGTGTAGATATAGAAGACGGTTATACAGACGGATCTCGTTAGTCTAGATATAGAAGACGGTTGAATAACGAGAGATCTCGTTAGTCTAGATATAGAAGACGGTTGTACAGACGGATCACGTTGGTCTAGATATAGAAAACAGTTGTACAGACGGATCTCGTTAGTCTAGATATAGAAGACGGTTGTACAACGACGGATCTCGTTAGTCTAGATATAGAAGAGGGTTGTACAACAACGGATCTCGTTAGTCTAGATATAGAAGACGGTTGCGCAGACGGATCTCGTTAGTCTAGATATAGAAGACGGTTGTATAACGAGAGATCTCGTTAGTCTAGATATAGAAGACGGTTGTATAACGAGAGATCTCGTTAGTCTAGATATAGAAGACGGTTGTATAACGAGAGATCTCGTTAGTCTAGATATAGAAGACGGTTGTATAACGAGAGATCTCGTTAGTCTAGATATAGAAGACGGTTGTACAGATGGATCTCGTTAGTCTAGATATAGAAGAGGGTTGTACAACGACGGATCTCGTTAGTCTAGATATAGAAGAGGGTTGTACAACGACGTATCTCGTTAGTGTAGATATAGAAGACGGTTATACAGACGGATCTCGTTAGTCTAGATATAGAAGACGGTTGAATAACGAGAGATCTCGTTAGTCTAGATATAGAAGACGGTTGTACAGACGGATCACGTTGGTCTAGATATAGAAAACAGTTGTACAGACGGATCTCGTTAGTCTAGATATAGATGACGGTTGTACAACGACGGATCTCGTTAGTCTAGATATAGAAGAGGGTTGTACAACAACGGATCTCGTTAGTCTAGATATAGAAGACGGTTGCGCAGACGGATCTCGTTAGTCTAGATATAGAAGACGGTTGTATAACGAGAGATCTCGTTAGTCTAGATATAGAAGACGGTTGTATAACGAGAGATCTCGTTAGTCTAGATATAGAAGACGGTTGTATAACGAGAGATCTCGTTAGTCTAGATATAGAAGACGGTTGTATAACGAGAGATCTCGTTAGTCTAGATATAGAAGACGGTTGTACAGACGGATCTCGTTAGTCTAGATATAGAAGACGGTTGTATAACGAGAGATCTCGTTAGTGTAGATATAAAAGACGGTTGTACAACGAGAGATCTCGTTAGTGTAGATATAAAAGACGGTTGTACAACGACGGATCTCGTTAGTCTAGATATAGAAGACGGTTGTACAACGACGGATCTCGTTAGTCTAGATTTTGAAGACCTTTGTCCAAGGACGTATCTCGTTAGTCTAGATATAGATGACGGTTGTACAGACGTATCTCGTTAGTCTAGATATAGAAGACGGTTGTACAACGACGGATCTCGTTAGTCTAGATATAGAAGAGGGTTGTACAACAACGGATCTCGTTAGTCTAGATATAGAAGACGGTTGCGCAGACGGATCTCGTTAGTCTAGATATAGAAGACGGTTGTATAATGAGAGATCTCGTTAGTCTAGATATAGAAGACGGTTGTACAGGCGGATCCCGTTAGTCTAGATATAGAAGACGGTTGTACATCGAGAGATCTCGTTAGTATAGATATAGAAGACGGTTGTACAACGACGGATCTCGTTAGTCTAGATTTTGAAGACCTTTGTCCAAGGACGTATCTCGTTAGTCTAGATATAGATGACGGTTGTACAGACGTATCTCGTTAGTCTAGATATAGAAGACGGTTGTACAACGACGGATCTCGTTAGTCTAGATATAGAAGAGGGTTGTACAACGACGGATCTCGTTAGTCTAGATATAGAAGACGGTTGTACAGACGAATCTCGTTAGTCTAGATATAGAAGACGGTTGTACAACGACGGAACTCGTTAGTCTAGATATAGAAGACGGTTGTACAGATGGATCTCGCTAGTCTAGATATTGAAGACGTTTGTCCAACGACGTATCTCGTTAGTCTAGATATAGAAAACGGTTGTACAGATGGATCTCGTTAGTCTAGATATAGAAGAGGGTTGTACAACGACGGATCTCGTTAGTCTAGATATAGAAGAGGGTTGTACAACGACGTATCTCGTTAGTGTAGATATAGAAGACGGTTATACAGACGGATCTCGTTAGTCTAGATATAGAAGACGGTTGAATAACGAGAGATCTCGTTAGTCTAGATATAGAAGACGGTTGTACAGACGGATCACGTTGGTCTAGATATAGAAAACAGTTGTACAGACGGATCTCGTTAGTCTAGATATAGAAGACGGTTGTACAGCGACGGATCTCGTTAGTCTAGATATTGAAGACGTTTGTCCAAGGACGTATCTCGTTAGTCTAGATATAGATGACGGTTGTACAGACGTATCTCGTTAGTCTAGATATAGAAGACGGTTGTACAGACGGATCACGTTGGTCTAGATATAGAAAACAGTTATACAGACGGATCTCGTTAATCTAGATATAGAAGACGGTTGTACAGACGGATCTCGTTAGTCTAGATATAGAAGACGGTTGTACAGACCGATCTCGTTAGTCTAGATATTGAAGACGTTTGTCCAACGACGTATCTCGTTAGTCTAGATATAGAAAACTGTTGTACAGACGGATCTCGTTAGTCTAGATATAGAAGAGGGTTGTACAACGACGGATCTCGTTAGTCTAGATATAGAAAACTGTTGTACAGACGGATCTCGTTAGTCTAGATATAGAAGAGGGTTGTACAACGACGGATCTCGTTAGTCTAGATATAGAAGACGGTTGTACAGACGAATCTCGTTAGTCTAGATATAGAAGACGGGATGTATAACGAGAGATCTCGTTAGTCTTGATATAGAAGACGGTTGTACAGACGGATCCCGTTAGTCTAGGTATAGAAGACGGTTGTACATCGAGAGATCTCGTTAGTCTAGATATAGAAGACGGTTGTACAGACGGTTCTCGTTAGTCTAGATATAGAAGACGGTTGTAGAGACGGATCTCGGTAGTCTAGATATAGAAGACGGTTGTACAACGACGGATCTCGTTAGTCTAGATATAGAAGACGGCTGTGCAGACGGATCTCGTTAGTCTAGATATAGAAGGCGGTTGTACAGACGCATCTCGTAAGTCCAGATATAGAAGAGGGTTGTACAACGACGTATCTCGTTAGTGTAGATATAGAAGACGGTTATACAGACGGATCTCGTTAGTCTAGATATAGAAGACGGTTGAATAACGAGAGATCTCGTTAGTCTAGATATAGAAGACGGTTGCACAGACGGATCTCGTTGGTCTAGATATAGAAGACGGTTGTACAGACGGATCTCGTTAGTCTAGATATAGAAGACGGTTGTACAACGACGGATCTCGTTAGTCTAGATATTGAAGACGTTTGTCCAAGGACGTATCTCGTTAGTCTAGATATAGATGACGGTTGTACAGACGTATCTCGTTAGTCTAGATATAGAAAACGGTTGTACAGACGCATCTCGTTAGTCTAGATATAGAAGAGGGTTGTACAACAACGGATCTCGTTAGTCTAGATATAGAAGACGGTTGCACAGACGGATCTCGTTAGTCTAGATATAGAAGACGGTTATATAGACGGATCTCGTTAGTCTAGATATAGAAGACGGTTGAATAACGAGAGATCTCGTTAGTCTAGATATAGAAGACGGTTGTACAGACGGATCACGTTGGTCTAGATATAGAAAACAGTTGTACAGACGGATCTCGTTAGTCTAGATATAGAAGACGGTTGTACAACGACGGATCTCGTTAGTCTAGATATTGAAGACGTTTGTCCAAGGACGAATCTCGTTAGTCTAGATATAGATGACGGTTGTACAGACGTATCTCGTTAGTCTAGATATAGAAGACGGTTGTACAGACGGATCACGTTGGTCTAGATATAGAAAACAGTTGTACAGACGGATCTCGTTAATCTAGATATAGAAGACGGTTGTACAGACGTATATCGTTAGTCTAGATATAGAAGACGGTTGTACAGACGGATCTCGTTAGTCTAGATATAGAAGGCGGTTGTACAGACGGATCTCGTTAGTCTAGACATAGAAGACGGTTGTACAGACAGAGCTCGTTAGTCTAGATATAGAAGACGGATGTACAGACGGATCTCGTTAGTCTAGATATAGAAGACGGTTGTACAGACGGATCTCGTTAGTCTAGACATAGAAGACGGTTGTACAGACGGATCTCGTTAGTCTAGATATAGAAGACGGTTGTATAACGAGAGATCTCGTTAGTCTAGATATAGAAGACGGTAGCACAGACGGATCTCGTTAGTCTAGATATAGAAAACGGTTGTACAGACGCATCTCGTTAGTCTAGATATAGAAGAGGGTTGTACAACAACGGATCTCGTTAGTCTAGATATAGAAGACGGTTGTACAGACGCATCTCGTAAGTCCAGATATAGAAGACGGTTGTACATCGAGAGATCTCGTTAGTCTAGATATAGAAGACGGTTGTACAGACGGTTCTCGTTAGTCTAGATATAGAAGACGGTTGTACAGACGGAGCTCGTTAGTCTAGATATAGAAGACGGTTGTACAGACGGATCTCGTTAGTCTAGATATAGAAGAGGGTTGTATAACGAGAGATCTCGTTAGTCTAGATATAGAAGATGGTTGTACAGACGGATCTCGTTAGTCCAGATAAAGAAGACGGTTGTACAGACGGATCTCGTTAGTCTAGATATAGAAGACGGTTGTACAGACGGATCTCGTTAGTCTAGATCAGGGGGCTACAACTCTGTGCACGACTTTCAGGCAGCGTTAGTACTGCCATCTGGACTAAGGATCGTTGTCCCCGAACTAAAATTCAATATGGCCGTCTAACATAGTCTGCGAATCCAGTAATAATATATTAATTGCTGCAACATTTTTTGTATTTTAATCGTCAACCATACTGAGGATGATAAGTCCCTTTTCTTCGATGGCTTTTACAACAGTTTTGAGGCAGTGCATCAACTGATTTGAGGACGTCTTGCATTTTGTGAAATAAATCAGTCAGAGCAAAAGCGGACTAACCTACATTTTTTTCGAAGTTAAATTAGTAGCAATAACGTATTCCAATAGGCTCTACGAACCATATAAAAAAAGGAAATTTTTTTTTTTTTAATTTGGGTTGGTCCGTTGCTGCTCTGACTGCCTCAAATAATAAGCAAATAGGAGTTTCCAGTTCGATACGATGCTTTTTAGCATAACACTAGAGCACGACCATATTGAATTTTAGTTCGGGGACAACGATCCTTAGTCCAGATGGCAGTACTAACGCTGCCTGAAAGTCGTGCACAGAGTTGTAGCCCCCTGGTCTAGATATAGAAGACGGGATGTATAACGAGAGATCTCGTTAGTCTTGATATAGAAGACGGTTGTACAGACGGATCCCGTTAGTCTAGGTATAGAAGACGGTTGTACATCGAGAGATCTCGTTAGTCTAGATATAGAAGACGGTTGTACAGACGGTTCTCGTTAGTCTAGATATAGAAGACGGTTGTACAGACGGATCTCGGTAGTCTAGATATAGAAGACGGTTGTACAACGACGGATCTCGTTAGTCTAGATATAGAAGACGGCTGTACAGACGGATCCCGTTAGTCTAGGTATAGAAGAGGGTTGTACAACGACGGATCTCGTTAGTCTAGATATAGAAGACGGTTGTACAGACGAATCTCGTTAGTCTAGATATAGAAGACGGTTGTACAACGACGGAACTCGTTAGTCTAGATATAGAAGACGGTTGTACAGATGGATCTCGCTAGTCTAGATATTGAAGACGTTTGTCCAACGACGTATCTCGTTAGTCTAGATATAGAAAACGGTTGTACAGATGGATCTCGTTAGTCTAGATATAGAAGAGGGTTGTACAACGACGGATCTCGTTAGTCTAGATATAGAAGAGGGTTGTACAACGACGTATCTCGTTAGTGTAGATATAGAAGACGGTTATACAGACGGATCTCGTTAGTCTAGATATAGAAGACGGTTGAATAACGAGAGATCTCGTTAGTCTAGATATAGAAGACGGTTGTACAGACGGATCACGTTGGTCTAGATATAGAAAACAGTTGTACAGACGGATCTCGTTAGTCTAGATATAGAAGACGGTTGTACAACGACGGATCTCGTTAGTCTAGATATTGAAGACGTTTGTCCAAGGACGTATCTCGTTAGTCTAGATATAGATGACGGTTGTACAGACGTATCTCGTTAGTCTAGATATAGAAGACGGTTGTACAGACGGATCACGTTGGTCTAGATATAGAAAACAGTTATACAGACGGATCTCGTTAATCTAGATATAGAAGACGGTTGTACAGACGTATATCGTTAGTCTAGATATAGAAGACGGTTGTACAGACGGATCTCGTTTGTCTAGATATAGAAGGCGGTTGTACAGACGGATCTCGTTAGTCTAGACATAGAAGACGGTTGTACAGATAGAGCTCGTTAGTCTAGATATAGAAGACGGATGTACAGACGGATCTCGTTAGTCTAGATATAGAAGACGGTTGTACAGACGGATCTCGTTAGTCTAGACATAGAAGACGGTTGTACAGACGGATCTCGTTAGTCTAGATATAGAAGACGGTTGTATAACGAGAGATCTCGTTAGTCTAGATATAGAAGACGGTTGTACAGACGGATCCTGTTAGTCTAGGTATAGAAGACGGTTGTACAACGACGGATCTCGTTAGTCTAGATATAGAAGACGGTTGCACAGACGGATCTCGTTAGTCTAGATATAGAAGACGGGATGTATAACGAGAGATCTCGTTAGTCTTGATATAGAAGACGGTTGTACAGACGGATCCCGTTAGTCTAGGTATAGAAGACGGTTGTACATCGAGAGATCTCGTTAGTCTAGATATAGAAGACGGTTGTACAGACGGTTCTCGTTAGTCTAGATATAGAAGACGGTTGTACAGACGGATCTCGTTAGTCTAGATATAGAAGACGGTTGTACAGACCGATCTCGTTAGTCTAGATATTGAAGACGTTTGTCCAACGACGTATCTCGTTAGTCTAGATATAGAAAACTGTTGTACAGACGGATCTCGTTAGTCTAGATATAGAAGAGGGTTGTACAACGACGGATCTCGTTAGTCTAGATATAGAAGACGGTTGTACAGACGAATCTCGTTAGTCTAGATATAGAAGACGGGATGTATAACGAGAGATCTCGTTAGTCTTGATATAGAAGACGGTTGTACAGACGGATCCCGTTAGTCTAGGTATAGAAGACGGTTGTACATCGAGAGATCTCGTTAGTCTAGATATAGAAGACGGTTGTACAGACGGTTCTCGTTAGTCTAGATATAGAAGACGGTTGTAGAGACGGATCTCGGTAGTCTAGATATAGAAGACGGTTGTACAACGACGGATCTCGTTAGTCTAGATATAGAAGACGGCTGTACAGACGGATCTCGTTAGTCTAGATATAGAAGGCGGTTGTACAGACGCATCTCGTAAGTCCAGATATAGAAGAGGGTTGTACAACGACGTATCTCGTTAGTGTAGATATAGAAGACGGTTATACAGACGGATCTCGTTAGTCTAGATATAGAAGACGGTTGAATAACGAGAGATCTCGTTAGTCTAGATATAGAAGACGGTTGCACAGACGGATCTCGTTGGTCTAGATATAGAAGACGGTTGTACAGACGGATCTCGTTAGTCTAGATATAGAAGACGGTTGTACAACGACGGATCTCGTTAGTCTAGATATTGAAGACGTTTGTCCAAGGACGTATCTCGTTAGTCTAGATATAGATGACGGTTGTACAGACGTATCTCGTTAGTCTAGATATAGAAAACGGTTGTACAGACGCATCTCGTTAGTCTAGATATAGAAGAGGGTTGTACAACAACGGATCTCGTTAGTCTAGATATAGAAGACGGTTGCACAGACGGATCTCGTTAGTCTAGATATAGAAGACGGTTATACAGACGGATCTCGTTAGTCTAGATATAGAAGACGGTTGAATAACGAGAGATCTCGTTAGTCTAGATATAGAAGACGGTTGAATAACGAGAGATCTCGTTAGTCTAGATATAGAAGACGGTTGAATAACGAGAGATCTCGTTAGTCTAGATATAGAAGACGGTTGTACAGACGGATCACGTTGGTCTAGATATAGAAAACAGTTGTACAGACGGATCTCGTTAGTCTAGATATAGAAGTCGGTTGTACAACGACGGATCTCGTTAGTCTAGATATTGAAGACGTTTGTCCAAGGACGTATCTCGTTAGTCTAGATATAGATGACGGTTGTACAGACGTATCTCGTTAGTCTAGATATAGAAGACGGTTGTACAGACGGATCACGTTGGTCTAGATATAGAAAACAGTTGTACAGACGGATCTCGTTAATCTAGATATAGAAGACGGTTGTACAGACGTATATCGTTAGTCTAGATATAGAAGACGGTTGTACAGACGGATCTCGTTAGTCTAGATATAGAAGGCGGTTGTACAGACGGATCTCGTTAGTCTAGACATAGAAGACGGTTGTACAGACAGAGCTCGTTAGTCTAGATATAGAAGACGGATGTACAGACGGATCTCGTTAGTCTAGATATAGAAGACGGTTGTACAGACGGATCTCGTTAGTCTAGACATAGAAGACGGTTGTACAGACGGATCTCGTTAGTCTAGATATAGAAGACGGTTGTATAACGAGAGATCTCGTTAGTCTAGATATAGAAGACGGTAGCACAGACGGATCTCGTTAGTCTAGATATAGAAAACGGTTGTACAGACGCATCTCGTTAGTCTAGATATAGAAGAGGGTTGTACAACAACGGATCTCGTTAGTCTAGATATAGAAGACGGTTGTACAGACGCATCTCGTAAGTCCAGATATAGAAGACGGTTGTACATCGAGAGATCTCGTTAGTCTAGATATAGAAGACGGTTGAATAACGAGAGATCTCGTTAGTCTAGATATAGAAGACGGTTGCACAGACGGATCTCGTTGGTCTAGATATAGAAGACGGTTGTACAGACGGATCTCGTTAGTCTAGATATAGAAGACGGTTGTACAACGACGGATCTCGTTAGTCTAGATATTGAAGACGTTTGTCCAAGGACGTATCTCGTTAGTCTAGATATAGATGACGGTTGTACAGACGTATCTCGTTAGTCTAGATATAGAAAACGGTTGTACAGACGCATCTCGTTAGTCTAGATATAGAAGAGGGTTGTACAACAACGGATCTCGTTAGTCTAGATATAGAAGACGGTTGCACAGACGGATCTCGTTAGTCTAGATATAGAAGACGGTTATACAGACGGATCTCGTTAGTCTAGATATAGAAGACGGTTGAATAACGAGAGATCTCGTTAGTCTAGATATAGAAGACGGTTGAATAACGAGAGATCTCGTTAGTCTAGATATAGAAGACGGTTGAATAACGAGAGATCTCGTTAGTCTAGATATAGAAGACGGTTGTACAGACGGATCACGTTGGTCTAGATATAGAAAACAGTTGTACAGACGGATCTCGTTAGTCTAGATATAGAAGTCGGTTGTACAACGACGGATCTCGTTAGTCTAGATATTGAAGACGTTTGTCCAAGGACGTATCTCGTTAGTCTAGATATAGATGACGGTTGTACAGACGTATCTCGTTAGTCTAGATATAGAAGACGGTTGTACAGACGGATCACGTTGGTCTAGATATAGAAAACAGTTGTACAGACGGATCTCGTTAATCTAGATATAGAAGACGGTTGTACAGACGTATATCGTTAGTCTAGATATAGAAGACGGTTGTACAGACGGATCTCGTTAGTCTAGATATAGAAGGCGGTTGTACAGACGGATCTCGTTAGTCTAGACATAGAAGACGGTTGTACAGACAGAGCTCGTTAGTCTAGATATAGAAGACGGATGTACAGACGGATCTCGTTAGTCTAGATATAGAAGACGGTTGTACAGACGGATCTCGTTAGTCTAGACATAGAAGACGGTTGTACAGACGGATCTCGTTAGTCTAGATATAGAAGACGGTTGTATAACGAGAGATCTCGTTAGTCTAGATATAGAAGACGGTAGCACAGACGGATCTCGTTAGTCTAGATATAGAAAACGGTTGTACAGACGCATCTCGTTAGTCTAGATATAGAAGAGGGTTGTACAACAACGGATCTCGTTAGTCTAGATATAGAAGACGGTTGTACAGACGCATCTCGTAAGTCCAGATATAGAAGACGGTTGTACATCGAGAGATCTCGTTAGTCTAGATATAGAAGACGGTTGTACAGACGGTTCTCGTTAGTCTAGATATAGAAGACGGTTGTACAGACGGATCTCGTTAGTCTAGATATAGAAGACGGTTGTACAGACGGATCTCGTTAGTCTAGATATAGAAGAGGGTTGTATAACGAGAGATCTCGTTAGTCTAGATATAGAAGATGGTTGTACAGACCGATCTCGTTAGTCTAGATATTGAAGACGTTTGTCCAACGACGTATCTCGTTAGTCTAGATATAGAAAACTGTTGTACAGACGGATCTCGTTAGTCTAGATATAGAAGAGGGTTGTACAACGACGGATCTCGTTAGTCTAGATATAGAAGACGGTTGTACAGACGAATCTCGTTAGTCTAGATATAGAAGACGGGATGTATAACGAGAGATCTCGTTAGTCTTGATATAGAAGACGGTTGTACAGACGGATCCCGTTAGTCTAGGTATAGAAGACGGTTGTACAACGACGGATCTCGTTAGTCTAGATATAGAAGACGGCTGTACAGACGGATCTCGTTAGTCTAGATATAGAAGGCGGTTGTACAGACGCATCTCGTAAGTCCAGATATAGAAGAGGGTTGTACAACGACGTATCTCGTTAGTGTAGATATAGAAGACGGTTATACAGACGGATCTCGTTAGTCTATATATAGAAGACGGTTGAATAACGAGAGATCTCGTTAGTCTAGATATAGAAAACGGTTGCACAGACGGATCTCGTTGGTCTAGATATAGAAGACGGTTGTACACACGGATCTCGTTAGTCTAGATATAGAAGACGGTTGTACAACGACGGATCTCGTTAGTCTAGATATTGAAGACGTTTGTCCAAGGACGTATCTCGTTAGTCTAGATATAGATGACGGTTGTACAGACGTATCTCGTTAGTCTAGATATAGAAAACGGTTGTACAGACGCATCTCGTTAGTCTAGATATAGAAGAGGGTTGTACAACAACGGATCTCGTTAGTCTAGATATAGAAGACGGTTGCACAGACGGATCTCGTTAGTCTAGATATAGAAGACGGTTATACAGACGGATCTCGTTAGTCTAGATATAGAAGACGGTTGAATAACGAGAGATCTCGTTAGTCTAGATATAGAAGACGGTTGTACAGACGGATCACGTTGGTCTAGATATAGAAAACAGTTGTACAGACGGATCTCGTTAGTCTAGATATAGAAGACGGTTGTACAACGACGGATCTCGTTAGTCTAGATATTGAAGACGTTTGTCCAAGGACGTATCTCGTTAGTCTAGATATAGATGACGGTTGTACAGACGTATCTCGTTAGTCTAGATATAGAAGACGGTTGTACAGACGGATCACGTTGGTCTAGATATAGAAAACAGTTGTACAGACGGATCTCGTTAATCTAGATATAGAAGACGGTTGTACAGACGTATATCGTTAGTCTAGATATAGAAGACGGTTGTACAGACGGATCTCGTTAGTCTAGATATAGAAGGCGGTTGTACAGACGGATCTCGTTAGTCTAGACATAGAAGACGGTTGTACAGACAGAGCTCGTTAGTCTAGATATAGAAGACGGATGTACAGACGGATCTCGTTAGTCTAGATATAGAAGACGGTTGTACAGACGGATCTCGTTAGTCTAGACATAGAAGACGGTTGTACAGACGGATCTCGTTAGTCTAGATATAGAATACGGTTGTATAACGAGAGATCTCGTTAGTCTAGATATAGAAGACGGTAGCACAGACGGATCTCGTTAGTCTAGATATAGAAAACGGTTGTACAGACGCATCTCGTTAGTCTAGATATAGAAGAGGGTTGTACAACAACGGATCTCGTTAGTCTAGATATAGAAGACGGTTGTACAGACGCATCTCGTAAGTCCAGATATAGAAGACGGTTGTACAGACGGATCTCGTTAGTCTAGATATAGAAGAAGGGATGTAGAACGAGAGATCTCGTTAGTCTAGATATAGAAGACGGTTGTACAGGCGGATCCCGTTAGTCTAGATATAGAAGACGGTTGTACATCGAGAGATCTCGTTAGTATAGATATAGAAGACGGTTGTACATCGAGAGATCTCGTTAGTATAGATATAGAAGACGGTTGTACAGACGGATCTCGTTAGTCTAGATATAGAAGACGGTTGTACAGACGGATCTCGTTAGTCTAGATATAGAAGACGGGATGTATAACGAGAGATCTCGTTAGTCTTGATATAGAAGACGGTTGTACAGACGGATCCCGTTAGTCTAGGTATAGAAGACGGTTGTACATCGAGAGATCTCGTTAGTCTAGATATAGAAGACGGTTGTACAGACGGTTCTCGTTAGTCTAGATATAGAAGACGGTTGTACAGACGGATCTCGGTAGTCTAGATATAGAAGACGGTTGTACAACGACGGATCTCGTTAGTCTAGATATAGAAGACGGCTGTACAGACGGATCTCGTTAGTCTAGATATAGAAGGTGGTTGTACAGACGCATCTCGTAAGTCCAGATATAGAAGACGGTTGTACAGACGGATCTCGTTAGTCTAGATATAGAAGACGGTTGTACAGACGGATCTCGTTAGTCTAGATATAGAAGAGGGTTGTATAACGAGAGATCTCGTTAGTCTAGATATAGAAGATGGTTGTACAGACGGATCTCGTTAGTCCAGATAAAGAAGACGGTTGTACTGACGGATCTCGTTAGTCTAGATATAGAAGACGGTTGTACAGACGGATCTCGTTAGTCTAGATATAGAAGACGGGATGTATAACGAGAGATCTCGTTAGTCTTGATATAGAAGACGGTTGTACAGACGGATCCCGTTAGTCTAGGTATAGAAGACGGTTGTACATCGAGAGATCTCGTTAGTCTAGATATAGAAGACGGTTGTACAGACGGTTCTCGTTAGTCTAGATATAGAAGACGGTTGTACAGACGGATCTCGGTAGTCTAGATATAGAAGACGGTTGTACAACAACGGATCTCGTTAGTCTAGATATAGAAGACGGCTGTACAGACGGATCTCGTTAGTCTAGATATAGAAGACGGTTGTACAGACGGATCTCGTTAGTCTAGATATAGAAGACGGGATGTATAACGAGAGATCTCGTTAGTTTTGATATAGAAGACGGTTGTACAGACGGATCCCGTTAGTCTAGGTATAGAAGACGGTTGTACATCGAGAGATCTCGTTAGTCTAGATATAGAAGACGGTTGTACAGACGGTTCTCGTTAGTCTAGATATAGAAGACGGTTGTACAGACGGATCTCGGTAGTCTAGATATAGAAGACGGTTGTACAACGACGGATCTTCGTTAGGCTAGATATAGAAGACGGCTGTACAGACGGATCTCGTTAGTCTAGATATAGAAGACGGGATGTATAACGAGAGATCTCGTTAGTCTTGATATAGAAGACGGTTGTACAGACGGATCGCGTTAGTCTAGGTATAGAAGACGGTTGTACAACGACGGATCTCGTTAGTCTAGATATAGAAGACGGTTGTACAGACGGATCCCGTTAGTCTAGGTATAGAACACGGTTGTACAACGACGGATCTCGTTAGTCTAGATATAGAAGACGGTTGTACAGACCGATCTCGTTAGTCTAGATATTGAAGACGTTTGTCCAACGACGTATCTCGTTAGTCTAGATATAGAAAACTGTTGTACAGACGGATCTCGTTAGTCTAGATATAGAAGACGGTTGAATAACGAGAGATCTCGTTAGTCTAGATATAGAAGACGGTTGTACAGACGGATCACGTTGGTCTAGATATAGAAAACAGTTGTACAGACGGATCTCGTTAGTCTAGATATAGAAGACGGTTGTACAACGACGGATCTCGTTAGTCAAGATATTGAAGACGTTTGTCCAAGGACGTATCTCGTTAGTCTAGATATAGATGACGGTTGTACAGACGTATCTCGTTAGTCTAGATATAGAAGACGGTTGTACAGACGGATCACGTTGGTCTAGATATAGAAAACAGTTGTACAGACGGATCTCGTTAATCTAGATATAGAAGACGGTTGTACAGACGTATATCGTTAGTCTAGATATAGAAGACGGTTGTACAGACGGATCTCGTTAGTCTAGATATAGAAGGCGGTTGTACAGACGGATCTCGTTAGTCTTGATATAGAAGACGGTTGTACAGACGGATCCCGTTAGTCTAGGTATAGAAGACGGTTGTACAACGACGGATCTCGTTAGTCTAGATATAGAAGACGGTTGTACAGACGGATCCCGTTAGTCTAGGTATAGAACACGGTTGTACAACGACGGATCTCGTTAGTCTAGATATAGAAGACGGTTGTACAGACCGATCTCGTTAGTCTAGATATTGAAGACGTTTGTCCAACGACGTATCTCGTTAGTCTAGATATAGAAAACTGTTGTACAGACGGATCTCGTTAGTCTAGATATAGAAGACGGTTGAATAACGAGAGATCTCGTTAGTCTAGATATAGAAGACGGTTGTACAGACGGATCACGTTGGTCTAGATATAGAAAACAGTTGTACAGACGGATCTCGTTAGTCTAGATATAGAAGACGGTTGTACAGACCGATCTCGTTAGTCTAGATATAGAAGACGGGATGTATAACGAGAGATCTCGTTAGTCTTGATATAGAAGACGGTTGTACAGACGGATCCCGTTAGTCTAGGTATAGAAGACGGTTGTACATCGAGAGATCTCGTTAGTCTAGATATAGAAGACGGTTGTATAACGAGAGATCTCGTTAGTCTAGATATAGAAGACGGTAGCACAGACGGATCTCGTTAGTCTAGATATAGAAAACGGTTGTACAGACGCATCTCGTTAGTCTAGATATAGAAGAGGGTTGTACAACAACGGATCTCGTTAGTCTAGATATAGAAGACGGTTGTACAGACGCATCTCGTAAGTCCAGATATAGAAGACGGTTGTACATCGAGAGATCTCGTTAGTCTAGATATAGAAGACGGTTGTACAGACGGTTCTCGTTAGTCTAGATATAGAAGACGGTTGTACAGACGGATCTCGTTAGTCTAGATATAGAAGACGGTTGTACAGACGGATCTCGTTAGTCTAGATATAGAAGAGGGTTGTATAACGAGAGATCTCGTTAGTCTAGATATAGAAGATGGTTGTACAGACGGATCTCGTTAGTCCAGATAAAGAAGACGGTTGTACAGACGGATCTCGTTAGTCTAGATATAGAAGACGGTTGTACAGACGGATCTCCTTAGTCTAGATATAGAAGACGGGATGTATAACGAGAGATCTCGTTAGTCTTGATATAGAAGACGGTTGTACAGACGGATCCCGTTAGCCTAGGTATAGAAGACGGTTGTACATCGAGAGATCTCGTTAGTCTAGATATAGAAGACGGTTGTATAACGAGAGATCTCGTTAGTCTAGATATAGAAGACGGTAGCACAGACGGATCTCGTTAGTCTAGATATAGAAAACGGTTGTACAGACGCATCTCGTTAGTCTAGATATAGAAGAGGGTTGTACAACAACGGATCTCGTTAGTCTAGATATAGAAGACGGTTGTACAGACGCATCTCGTAAGTCCAGATATAGAAGACGGTTGTACATCGAGAGATCTCGTTAGTCTAGATATAGAAGACGGTTGTACAGACGGTTCTCGTTAGTCTAGATATAGAAGACGGTTGTACAGACGGATCTCGTTAGTCTAGATATAGAAGACGGTTGTACAGACGGATCTCGTTAGTCTAGATATAGAAGAGGGTTGTATAACGAGAGATCTCGTTAGTCTAGATATAGAAGATGGTTGTACAGACGGATCTCGTTAGTCCAGATAAAGAAGACGGTTGTACAGACGGATCTCGTTAGTCTAGATATAGAAGACGGTTGTACAGACGGATCTCGTTAGTCTAGATATAGAAGACGGGATGTATAACGAGAGATCTCGTTAGTCTTGATATAGAAGACGGTTGTACAGACGGATCCCGTTAGTCTAGGTATAGAAGACGGTTGTACATCGAGAGATCTCGTTAGTCTAGATATAGAAGACGGTTGTATAACGAGAGATCTCGTTAGTCTAGATATAGAAGACGGTAGCACAGACGGATCTCGTTAGTCTAGACATAGAAAACGGTTGTACAGACGCATCTCGTTAGTCTAGATATAGAAGAGGGTTGTACAACAACGGATCTCGTTAGTCTAGATATAGAAGACGGGATGTATAACGAGAGATCTCGTTAGTCTAGATATAGAAGACGGTTGTACAGACGGATCTCGGTAGTCTAGATATAGAAGACGGTTGTACAACGACGGATCTCGTTAGTCTAGATATAGAAGACGGCTGTACAGACGGATCTCGTTAGTCTAGATATAGAAGGCGGTTGTACAGACGCATCTCGTAAGTCCAGATATAGAAGACGGTTGTACAGATGGATCTCGTTAGTCTAGATATAGAAGACGGTTGTACAGACGGATCTCGTTAGTCTAGATATAGAAGAGGGTTGTATAACGAGAGATCTCGTTAGTCTAGATATAGAAGATGGTTGTACAGACGGATCTCGTTAGTCCAGATAAAGAAGACGGTTGTACAGACGGATCTCGTTAGTCTAGATATAGAAGACGGTTGTACAGACGGATCTCGTTAGTCTAGATATAGAAGACGGGATGTATAACGAGAGATCTCGTTAGTCTTGATATATAAGACGGTTGTACAGACGGATCCCGTTAGTCTAGGTATAGAAGACGGTTGTACATCGAGAGATCTCGTTAGTCTAGATATAGAAGACGGTTGTACAGACGGTTCTCGTTAGTCTAGATATAGAAGACGGTTGTACAGACGGATCTCGGTAGTCTAGATATAGAAGACGGTTGTACAACGACGGATCTCGTTAGTCTAGATATAGAAGACGGCTGTACAGACGGATCTCGTTAGTCTAGATATAGAAGGCGGTTGTACAGACGCATCTCGTAAGTCCAGATATAGAAGACGGTTGTACAGACGGATCTCGTTAGTCTAGATATAGAAGACGGGATGTAGAACGAGAGATCTCGTTAGTCTAGATATAGAAGACGGTTGTACAGGCGGATCCCGTTAGTCTAGATATAGAAGACGGTTGTACATCGAGAGATCTCGTTAGTATAGATATAGAAGACGGTTGTACAACGACGGATCTCGTTAGTCTAGATATAGAAGACGGTTGTACAGACCGATCTCGTTAGTCTAGATATTGAAGACGTTTGTCCAACGACGTATCTCGTTAGTCTAGATATAGAAAACTGTTGTACAGACGGATCTCGTTAGTCTAGATATAGAAGAGGGTTGTACAACGACGGATCTCGTTAGTCTAGATATAGAAGACGGTTGTACAGACGAATCTCGTTAGTCTAGATATAGAAGACGGTTGTACAACGACGGAACTCGTTAGTCTAGATATAGAAGACGGTTGTACAGATGGATCTCGCTAGTCTAGATATTGAAGACGTTTGTCCAACGACGTATCTCGTTAGTCTAGATATAGAAAACGGTTGTACAGATGGATCTCGTTAGTCTAGATATAGAAGAGGGTTGTACAACGACGGATCTCGTTAGTCTAGATATAGAAGAGGGTTGTACAACGACGTATCTCGTTAGTGTAGATATAGAAGACGGTTATACAGACGGATCTCGTTAGTCTAGATATAGAAGACGGTTGAATAACGAGAGATCTCGTTAGTCTAGATATAGAAGACGGTTGTACAGACGGATCACGTTGGTCTAGATATAGAAAACAGTTGTACAGACGGATCTCGTTAGTCTAGATATAGAAGACGGTTGTACAACGACGGATCTCGTTAGTCTAGATATAGAAGAGGGTTGTACAACAACGGATCTCGTTAGTCTAGATATAGAAGGCGGTTGTACAGACGCATCTCGTAAGTCCAGATATAGAAGAGGGTTGTACAACGACGTATCTCGTTAGTGTAGATATAGAAGACGGTTATACAGACGGATCTCGTTAGTCTAGATATAGAAGACGGTTGAATAACGAGAGATCTCGTTAGTCTAGATATAGAAGACGGTTGCACAGACGGATCTCGTTGGTCTAGATATAGAAGAGGGTTGTACAACGACGGATCTCGTTAGTCTAGATATAGAAGACGGTTGTACAGACGAATCTCGTTAGTCTAGATATAGAAGACGGTTGTACAACGACGGAACTCGTTAGTCTAGATATAGAAGACGGTTGTACAGATGGATCTCGCTAGTCTAGATATTGAAGACGTTTGTCCAACGACGTATCTCGTTAGTCTAGATATAGAAAACGGTTGTACAGATGGATCTCGTTAGTCTAGATATAGAAGAGGGTTGTACAACGACGGATCTCGTTAGTCTAGATATAGAAGAGGGTTGTACAACGACGTATCTCGTTAGTGTAGATATAGAAGACGGTTATACAGACGGATCTCGTTAGTCTAGATATAGAAGACGGTTGAATAACGAGAGATCTCGTTAGTCTAGATATAGAAGACGGTTGTACAGACGGATCACGTTGGTCTAGATATAGAAAACAGTTGTACAGACGGATCTCGTTAGTCTAGATATAGAAGACGGTTGTACAACGACGGATCTCGTTAGTCTAGATATAGAAGAGGGTTGTACAACAACGGATCTCGTTAGTCTAGATATAGAAGACGGTTGCGCAGACGGATCTCGTTAGTCTAGATATAGAAGACGGTTGTATAACGAGAGATCTCGTTAGTCTAGATATAGAAGACGGTTGTATAACGAGAGATCTCGTTAGTCTAGATATAGAAGACGGTTGTATAACGAGAGATCTCGTTAGTCTAGATATAGAAGAGGGTTGTATAACGAGAGATCTCGTTAGTCTAGATATAGAAGACGGTTGTACAGATGGATCTCGTTAGTCTAGATATAGAAGAGGGTTGTACAACGACGGATCTCGTTAGTCTAGATATAGAAGAGGGTTGTACAACGACGTATCTCGTTAGTGTAGATATAGAAGACGGTTATACAGACGGATCTCGTTAGTCTAGATATAGAAGACGGTTGAATAACGAGAGATCTCGTTAGTCTAGATATAGAAGACGGTTGTACAGACGGATCACGTTGGTCTAGATATAGAAAACAGTTGTACAGACGGATCTCGTTAGTCTAGATATAGAAGACGGTTGTACAACGACGGATCTCGTTAGTCTAGATATAGAAGAGGGTTGTACAACAACGGATCTCGTTAGTCTAGATATAGAAGACGGTTGCGCAGACGGATCTCGTTAGTCTAGATATAGAAGACGGTTGTATAACGAGAGATCTCGTTAGTCTAGATATAGAAGACGGTTGTATAACGAGAGATCTCGTTAGTCTAGATATAGAAGACGGTTGTATAACGAGAGATCTCGTTAGTCTAGATATAGAAGACGGTTGTACAGACGGATCTCGTTAGTCTAGATATAGAAGACGGTTGTATAACGAGAGATCTCGTTAGTGTAGATATAAAAGACGGTTGTACAACGAGAGATCTCGTTAGTGTAGATATAAAAGACGGTTGTACAACGACGGATCTCGTTAGTCTAGATATAGAAGACGGTTGTACAACGACGGATCTCGTTAGTCTAGATTTTGAAGACCTTTGTCCAAGGACGTATCTCGTTAGTCTAGATATAGATGACGGTTGTACAGACGTATCTCGTTAGTCTAGATATAGAAGACGGTTGTACAACGACGGATCTCGTTAGTCTAGATATAGAAGAGGGTTGTACAACAACGGATCTCGTTAGTCTAGATATAGAAGACGGTTGCGCAGACGGATCTCGTTAGTCTAGATATAGAAGACGGTTGTATAATGAGAGATCTCGTTAGTCTAGATATAGAAGACGGTTGTACAGGCGGATCCCGTTAGTCTAGATATAGAAGACGGTTGTACATCGAGAGATCTCGTTAGTATAGATATAGAAGACGGTTGTACAACGACGGATCTCGTTAGTCTAGATATAGAAGACGGTTGTACAGACCGATCTCGTTAGTCTAGATATTGAAGACGTTTGTCCAACGACGTATCTCGTTAGTCTAGATATAGAAAACTGTTGTACAGACGGATCTCGTTAGTCTAGATATAGAAGAGGGTTGTACAACGACGGATCTCGTTAGTCTAGATATAGAAGACGGTTGTACAGACGAATCTCGTTAGTCTAGATATAGAAGACGGTTGTACAACGACGGAACTCGTTAGTCTAGATATAGAAGACGGTTGTACAGATGGATCTCGCTAGTCTAGATATTGAAGACGTTTGTCCAACGACGTATCTCGTTAGTCTAGATATAGAAAACGGTTGTACAGATGGATCTCGTTAGTCTAGATATAGAAGAGGGTTGTACAACGACGGATCTCGTTAGTCTAGATATAGAAGAGGGTTGTACAACGACGTATCTCGTTAGTGTAGATATAGAAGACGGTTATACAGACGGATCTCGTTAGTCTAGATATAGAAGACGGTTGAATAACGAGAGATCTCGTTAGTCTAGATATAGAAGACGGTTGTACAGACGGATCACGTTGGTCTAGATATAGAAAACAGTTGTACAGACGGATCTCGTTAGTCTAGATATAGAAGACGGTTGTACAACGACGGATCTCGTTAGTCTAGATATTGAAGACGTTTGTCCAAGGACGTATCTCGTTAGTCTAGATATAGATGACGGTTGTACAGACGTATCTCGTTAGTCTAGATATAGAAGACGGTTGTACAGACGGATCACGTTGGTCTAGATATAGAAAACAGTTATACAGACGGATCTCGTTAATCTAGATATAGAAGACGGTTGTACAGACGGATCTCGTTAGTCTAGATATAGAAGACGGTTGTACAGACCGATCTCGTTAGTCTAGATATTGAAGACGTTTGTCTAACGACGTATCTCGTTAGTCTAGATATAGAAAACTGTTGTACAGACGGATCTCGTTAGTCTAGATATAGAAGAGGGTTGTACAACGACGGATCTCGTTAGTCTAGATATAGAAGACGGTTGTACAGACGAATCTCGTTAGTCTAGATATAGAAGACGGGATGTATAACGAGAGATCTCGTTAGTCTTGATATAGAAGACGGTTGTACAGACGGATCCCGTTAGTCTAGGTATAGAAGACGGTTGTACAACGACGGATCTCGTTAGTCTAGATATAGAAGACGGCTGTACAGACGGATCTCGTTAGTCTAGATATAGAAGGCGGTTGTACAGACGCATCTCGTAAGTCCAGATATAGAAGAGGGTTGTACAACGACGTATCTCGTTAGTGTAGATATAGAAGACGGTTATACAGACGGATCTCGTTAGTCTATATATAGAAGACGGTTGAATAACGAGAGATCTCGTTAGTCTAGATATAGAAAACGGTTGCACAGACGGATCTCGTTGGTCTAGATATAGAAGACGGTTGTACAGACGGATCTCGTTAGTCTAGATATAGAAGACAGTTGTACAACGACGGATCTCGTTAGTCTAGATATTGAAGACGTTTGTCCAAGGACGTATCTCGTTAGTCTAGATATAGATGACGGTTGTACAGACGTATCTCGTTAGTCTAGATATAGAAAACGGTTGTACAGACGCATCTCGTTAGTCTAGATATAGAAGAGGGTTGTACAACAACGGATCTCGTTAGTCTAGATATAGAAGACGGTTGCACAGACGGATCTCGTTAGTCTAGATATAGAAGACGGTTATACAGACGGATCTCGTTAGTCTAGATATAGAAGACGGTTGAATAACGAGAGATCTCGTTAGTCTAGATATAGAAGACGGTTGTACAGACGGATCACGTTGGTCTAGATATAGAAAACAGTTGTACAGACGGATCTCGTTAGTCTAGATATAGAAGACGGTTGTACAACGACGGATCTCGTTAGTCTAGATATTGAAGACGTTTGTCCAAGGACGTATCTCGTTAGTCTAGATATAGATGACGGTTGTACAGACGTATCTCGTTAGTCTAGATATAGAAGACGGTTGTACAGACGGATCACGTTGGTCTAGATATAGAAAACAGTTGTACAGACGGATCTCGTTAATCTAGATATAGAAGACGGTTGTACAGACGTATATCGTTAGTCTAGATATAGAAGACGGTTGTACAGACGGATCTCGTTAGTCTAGATATAGAAGGCGGTTGTACAGACGGATCTCGTTAGTCTAGACATAGAAGACGGTTGTACAGACAGAGCTCGTTAGTCTAGATATAGAAGACGGATGTACAGACGGATCTCGTTAGTCTAGATATAGAAGACGGTTGTACAGACGGATCTCGTTAGTCTAGACATAGAAGACGGTTGTACAGACGGATCTCGTTAGTCTAGATATAGAATACGGTTGTATAACGAGAGATCTCGTTAGTCTAGATATAGAAGACGGTAGCACAGACGGATCTCGTTAGTCTAGATATAGAAAACGGTTGTACAGACGCATCTCGTTAGTCTAGATATAGAAGAGGGTTGTACAACAACGGATCTCGTTAGTCTAGATATAGAAGACGGTTGTACAGACGCATCTCGTAAGTCCAGATATAGAAGACGGTTGTACAGACGGATCTCGTTAGTCTAGATATAGAAGAAGGGATGTAGAACGAGAGATCTCGTTAGTCTAGATATAGAAGACGGTTGTACAGGCGGATCCCGTTAGTCTAGATATAGAAGACGGTTGTACATCGAGAGATCTCGTTAGTATAGATATAGAAGACGGTTGTACATCGAGAGATCTCGTTAGTATAGATATAGAAGACGGTTGTACAGACGGATCTCGTTAGTCTAGATATAGAAGACGGTTGTACAGACGGATCTCGTTAGTCTAGATATAGAAGACGGGATGTATAACGAGAGATCTCGTTAGTCTTGATATAGAAGACGGTTGTACAGACGGATCCCGTTAGTCTAGGTATAGAAGACGGTTGTACATCGAGAGATCTCGTTAGTCTAGATATAGAAGACGGTTGTACAGACGGTTCTCGTTAGTCTAGATATAGAAGACGGTTGTACAGACGGATCTCGGTAGTCTAGATATAGAAGACGGTTGTACAACGACGGATCTCGTTAGTCTAGATATAGAAGACGGCTGTACAGACGGATCTCGTTAGTCTAGATATAGAAGGTGGTTGTACAGACGCATCTCGTAAGTCCAGATATAGAAGACGGTTGTACAGACGGATCTCGTTAGTCTAGATATAGAAGACGGTTGTACAGACGGATCTCGTTAGTCTAGATATAGAAGAGGGTTGTATAACGAGAGATCTCGTTAGTCTAGATATAGAAGATGGTTGTACAGACGGATCTCGTTAGTCCAGATAAAGAAGACGGTTGTACTGACGGATCTCGTTAGTCTAGATATAGAAGACGGTTGTACAGACGGATCTCGTTAGTCTAGATATAGAAGACGGGATGTATAACGAGAGATCTCGTTAGTCTTGATATAGAAGACGGTTGTACAGACGGATCCCGTTAGTCTAGGTATAGAAGACGGTTGTACATCGAGAGATCTCGTTAGTCTAGATATAGAAGACGGTTGTACAGACGGTTCTCGTTAGTCTAGATATAGAAGATGGTTGTACAGACGGATCTCGGTAGTCTAGATATAGAAGACGGTTGTACAACGACGGATCTCGTTAGTCTAGATATAGAAGACGGCTGTACAGACGGATCTCGTTAGTCTAGATATAGAAGACGGTTGTACAGACGGATCTCGTTAGTCTAGATATAGAAGACGGGATGTATAACGAGAGATCTCGTTAGTCTTGATATAGAAGACGGTTGTACAGACGGATCCCGTTAGTCTAGGTATAGAAGACGGTTGTACATCGAGAGATCTCGTTAGTCTAGATATAGAAGACGGTTGTACAGACGGTTCTCGTTAGTCTAGATATAGAAGACGGTTGTACAGACGGATCTCGGTAGTCTAGATATAGAAGACGGTTGTACAACGACGGATCTCGTTAGGCTAGATATAGAAGACGGCTGTACAGACGGATCTCGTTAGTCTAGATATAGAAGACGGGATGTATAACGAGAGATCTCGTTAGTCTTGATATAGAAGACGGTTGTACAGACGGATCCCGTTAGTCTAGGTATAGAAGACGGTTGTACAACGACGGATCTCGTTAGTCTAGATATAGAAGACGGTTGTACAGACGGATCCCGTTAGTCTAGGTATAGAACACGGTTGTACAACGACGGATCTCGTTAGTCTAGATATAGAAGACGGTTGTACAGACCGATCTCGTTAGTCTAGATATTGAAGACGTTTGTCCAACGACGTATCTCGTTAGTCTAGATATAGAAAACTGTTGTACAGACGGATCTCGTTAGTCTAGATATAGAAGACGGTTGAATAACGAGAGATCTCGTTAGTCTAGATATAGAAGACGGTTGTACAGACGGATCACGTTGGTCTAGATATAGAAAACAGTTGTACAGACGGATCTCGTTAGTCTAGATATAGAAGACGGTTGTACAACGACGGATCTCGTTAGTCAAGATATTGAAGACGTTTGTCCAAGGACGTATCTCGTTAGTCTAGATATAGATGACGGTTGTACAGACGTATCTCGTTAGTCTAGATATAGAAGACGGTTGTACAGACGGATCACGTTGGTCTAGATATAGAAAACAGTTGTACAGACGGATCTCGTTAATCTAGATATAGAAGACGGTTGTACAGACGTATATCGTTAGTCTAGATATAGAAGACGGTTGTACAGACGGATCTCGTTAGTCTAGATATAGAAGGCGGTTGTACAGACGGATCTCGTTAGTCTTGATATAGAAGACGGTTGTACAGACGGATCCCGTTAGTCTAGGTATAGAAGACGGTTGTACAACGACGGATCTCGTTAGTCTAGATATAGAAGACGGTTGTACAGACGGATCCCGTTAGTCTAGGTATAGAACACGGTTGTACAACGACGGATCTCGTTAGTCTAGATATAGAAGACGGTTGTACAGACCGATCTCGTTAGTCTCGATATTGAAGACGTTTGTCCAACGACGTATCTCGTTAGTCTAGATATAGAAAACTGTTGTGCAGACGGATCTCGTTAGTCTAGATATAGAAGACGGTTGAATAACGAGAGATCTCGTTAGTCTAGATATAGAAGACGGTTGTACAGACGGATCACGTTGGTCTAGATATAGAAAACAGTTGTACAGACGGATCTCGTTAGTCTAGATATAGAAGACGGTTGTACAGACCGATCTCGTTAGTCTAGATATAGAAGACGGGATGTATAACGAGAGATCTCGTTAGTCTTGATATAGAAGACGGTTGTACAGACGGATCCCGTTAGTCTAGGTATAGAAGACGGTTGTACATCGAGAGATCTCGTTAGTCTAGATATAGAAGACGGTTGTATAACGAGAGATCTCGTTAGTCTAGATATAGAAGACGGTAGCACAGACGGATCTCGTTAGTCTAGATATAGAAAACGGTTGTACAGACGCATCTCGTTAGTCTAGATAGAGAAGAGGGTTGTACAACAACGGATCTCGTTAGTCTAGATATAGAAGACGGTTGTACAGACGCATCTCGTAAGTCCAGATATAGAAGACGGTTGTACATCGAGAGATCTCGTTAGTCTAGATATAGAAGACGGTTGTACAGACGGTTCTCGTTAGTCTAGATATAGAAGACGGTTGTACAGACGGATCTCGTTAGTCTAGATATAGAAGACGGTTGTACAGACGGATCTCGTTAGTCTAGATATAGAAGAGGGTTGTATAACGAGAGATCTCGTTAGTCTAGATATAGAAGATGGTTGTACAGACGGATCTCGTTAGTCCAGATAAAGAAGACGGTTGTACAGACGGATCTCGTTAGTCTAGATATAGAAGACGGTTGTACAGACGGATCTCGTTAGTCTAGATATAGAAGACGGGATGTATAACGAGAGATCTCGTTAGTCTTGATATAGAAGACGGTTGTACAGACGGATCCCGTTAGTCTAGGTATAGAAGACGGTTGTACATCGAGAGATCTCGTTAGTCTAGATATAGAAGACGGTTGTATAACGAGAGATCTCGTTAGTCTAGATATAGAAGACGGTAGCACAGACGGATCTCGTTAGTCTAGATATAGAAAACGGTTGTACAGACGCATCTCGTTAGTCTAGATATAGAAGAGGGTTGTACAACAACGGATCTCGTTAGTCTAGATATAGAAGACGGTTGTACAGACGCATCTCGTAAGTCCAGATATAGAAGACGGTTGTACATCGAGAGATCTCGTTAGTCTAGATATAGAAGACGGTTGTACAGACGGTTCTCGTTAGTCTAGATATAGAAGACGGTTGTACAGACGGATCTCGTTAGTCTAGATATAGAAGACGGTTGTACAGACGGATCTCGTTAGTCTAGATATAGAAGAGGGTTGTATAACGAGAGATCTCGTTAGTCTAGATATAGAAGATGGTTGTACAGACGGATCTCGTTAGTCCAGATAAAGAAGACGGTTGTACAGACGGATCTCGTTAGTCTAGATATAGAAGACGGTTGTACAGACGGATCTCGTTAGTCTAGATATAGAAGACGGGATGTATAACGAGAGATCTCGTTAGTCTTGATATAGAAGACGGTTGTACAGACGGATCCCGTTAGTCTAGGTATAGAAGACGGTTGTACATCGAGAGATCTCGTTAGTCTAGATATAGAAGACGGTTGTATAACGAGAGATCTCGTTAGTCTAGATATAGAAGACGGTAGCACAGACGGATCTCGTTAGTCTAGATATAGAAAACGGTTGTACAGACGCATCTCGTTAGTCTAGATATAGAAGAGGGTTGTACAACAACGGATCTCGTTAGTCTAGATATAGAAGACGGTTGTACAGACGCATCTCGTAAGTCCAGATATAGAAGACGGTTGTACATCGAGAGATCTCGTTAGTCTAGATATAGAAGACGGTTGTACAGACGGTTCTCGTTAGTCTAGATATAGAAGACGGTTGTACAGACGGATCTCGTTAGTCTAGATATAGTAGACGGTTGTACAGACGGATCTCGTTAGTCTAGATATAGAAGAGGGTTGTATAACGAGAGATCTCGTTAGTCTAGATATAGAAGATGGTTGTACAGACGGATCTCGTTAGTCCAGATAAAGAAGACGGTTGTACAGACGGATCTCGTTAGTCTAGATATAGAAGACGGTTGTACAGACGGATCTCGTTAGTCTAGATATAGAAGACGGGATGTATAACGAGAGATCTCGTTAGTCTTGATATAGAAGACGGTTGTACAGACGGATCCCGTTAGTCTAGGTATAGAAGACGGTTGTACATCGAGAGATCTCGTTAGTCTAGATATAGAAGACGGTTGTATAACGAGAGATCTCGTTAGTCTAGATATAGAAGACGGTAGCACAGACGGATCTCGTTAGTCTAGATATAGAAAACGGTTGTACAGACGCATCTCGTTAGTCTAGATATAGAAGAGGGTTGTACAACAACGGATCTCGTTAGTCTAGATATAGAAGACGGTTGTACAGACGCATCTCGTAAGTCCAGATATAGAAGACGGTTGTACATCGAGAGATCTCGTTAGTCTAGATATAGAAGACGGGATGTATAACGAGAGATCTCGTTAGTCTTGATATAGAAGACGGTTGTACAGACGGATCCCGTTAGTCTAGGTATAGAAGACGGTTGTACATCGAGAGATCTCGTTAGTCTAGATATAGAAGACGGTTGTATAACGAGAGATCTCGTTAGTCTAGATATAGAAGACGGTAGCACAGACGGATCTCGTTAGTCTAGATATAGAAAACGGTTGTACAGACGCATCTCGTTAGTCTAGATATAGAAGAGGGTTGTACAACAACGGATCTCGTTAGTCTAGATATAGAAGACGGTTGTACAGACGCATCTCGTAAGTCCAGATATAGAAGACGGTTGTACATCGAGAGATCTCGTTAGTCTAGATATAGAAGACGGTTGTACAGACGGTTCTCGTTAGTCTAGATATAGAAGACGGTTGTACAGACGGATCTCGTTAGTCTAGATATAGAAGACGGTTGTACAGACGGATCTCGTTAGTCTAGATATAGAAGAGGGTTGTATAACGAGAGATCTCGTTAGTCTAGATATAGAAGATGGTTGTACAGACGGATCTCGTTAGTCCAGATAAAGAAGACGGTTGTACAGACGGATCTCGTTAGTCTAGATATAGAAGACGGTTGTACAGACGGATCTCGTTAGTCTAGATATAGAAGACGGGATGTATAACGAGAGATCTCGTTAGTCTTGATATAGAAGACGGTTGTACAGACGGATCCCGTTAGTCTAGGTATAGAAGACGGTTGTACATCGAGAGATCTCGTTAGTCTAGATATAGAAGACGGTTGTACAGACGGTTCTCGTTAGTCTAGATATAGAAGATGGTTGTACAGACGGATCTCGGTAGTCTAGATATAGAAGACGGTTGTACAACGACGGATCTCGTTAGTCTAGATATAGAAGACGGCTGTACAGACGGATCTCGTTAGTCTAGATATAGAAGACGGTTGTACAGACGGATCTCGTTAGTCTAGATATAGAAGACGGGATGTATAACGAGAGATCTCGTTAGTCTTGATATAGAAGACGGTTGTACAGACGGATCCCGTTAGTCTAGGTATAGAAGACGGTTGTACATCGAGAGATCTCGTTAGTCTAGATATAGAAGACGGTTGTACAGACGGTTCTCGTTAGTCTAGATATAGAAGACGGTTGTACAGACGGATCTCGGTAGTCTAGATATAGAAGACGGTTGTACAACGACGGATCTCGTTAGGCTAGATATAGAAGACGGCTGTACAGACGGATCTCGTTAGTCTAGATATAGAAGACGGGATGTATAACGAGAGATCTCGTTAGTCTTGATATAGAAGACGGTTGTACAGACGGATCCCGTTAGTCTAGGTATAGAAGACGGTTGTACAACGACGGATCTCGTTAGTCTAGATATAGAAGACGGTTGTACAGACGGATCCCGTTAGTCTAGGTATAGAACACGGTTGTACAACGACGGATCTCGTTAGTCTAGATATAGAAGACGGTTGTACAGACCGATCTCGTTAGTCTAGATATTGAAGACGTTTGTCCAACGACGTATCTCGTTAGTCTAGATATAGAAAACTGTTGTACAGACGGATCTCGTTAGTCTAGATATAGAAGACGGTTGAATAACGAGAGATCTCGTTAGTCTAGATATAGAAGACGGTTGTACAACGACGGATCTCGTTAGTCAAGATATTGAAGACGTTTGTCCAAGGACGTATCTCGTTAGTCTAGATATAGATGACGGTTGTACAGACGTATCTCGTTAGTCTAGATATAGAAGACGGTTGTACAGACGGATCACGTTGGTCTAGATATAGAAAACAGTTGTACAGACGGATCTCGTTAATCTAGATATAGAAGACGGTTGTACAGACGTATATCGTTAGTCTAGATATAGAAGACGGTTGTACAGACGGATCTCGTTAGTCTAGATATAGAAGGCGGTTGTACAGACGGATCTCGTTAGTCTTGATATAGAAGACGGTTGTACAGACGGATCCCGTTAGTCTAGGTATAGAAGACGGTTGTACAACGACGGATCTCGTTAGTCTAGATATAGAAGACGGT
The DNA here is from genome assembly GCA_960531205.1 of Andrena bicolor. NCBI lineage: Eukaryota > Metazoa > Arthropoda > Insecta > Hymenoptera > Andrenidae > Andrena > Andrena bicolor. Next base: position 724,644 of record CAUIJW010000042.1, on the reverse strand, counting down.
TGTACAGACGGATCCCGTTAGTCTAGGTATAGAACACGGTTGTACAACGACGGATCTCGTTAGTCTAGATATAGAAGACGGTTGTACAGACCGATCTCGTTAGTCTAGATATTGAAGACGTTTGTCCAACGACGTATCTCGTTAGTCTAGATATAGAAAACTGTTGTACAGACGGATCTCGTTAGTCTAGATATAGAAGACGGTTGAATAACGAGAGATCTCGTTAGTCTAGATATAGAAGACGGTTGTACAGACGGATCACGTTGGTCTAGATATAGAAAACAGTTGTACAGACGGATCTCGTTAGTCTAGATATAGAAGACGGTTGTACAGACCGATCTCGTTAGTCTAGATATAGAAGACGGGATGTATAACGAGAGATCTCGTTAGTCTTGATATAGAAGACGGTTGTACAGACGGATCCCGTTAGTCTAGGTATAGAAGACGGTTGTACATCGAGAGATCTCGTTAGTCTAGATATAGAAGACGGTTGTATAACGAGAGATCTCGTTAGTCTAGATATAGAAGACGGTAGCACAGACGGATCTCGTTAGTCTAGATATAGAAAACGGTTGTACAGACGCATCTCGTTAGTCTAGATATAGAAGAGGGTTGTACAACAACGGATCTCGTTAGTCTAGATATAGAAGACGGTTGTACAGACGCATCTCGTAAGTCCAGATATAGAAGACGGTTGTACATCGAGAGATCTCGTTAGTCTAGATATAGAAGACGGTTGTACAGACGGTTCTCGTTAGTCTAGATATAGAAGACGGTTGTACAGACGGATCTCGTTAGTCTAGATATAGAAGACGGTTGTACAGACGGATCTCGTTAGTCTAGATATAGAAGAGGGTTGTATAACGAGAGATCTCGTTAGTCTAGATATAGAAGATGGTTGTACAGACGGATCTCGTTAGTCCAGATAAAGAAGACGGTTGTACAGACGGATCTCGTTAGTCTAGATATAGAAGACGGTTGTACAGACGGATCTCGTTAGTCTAGATATAGAAGACGGGATGTATAACGAGAGATCTCGTTAGTCTTGATATAGAAGACGGTTGTACAGACGGATCCCGTTAGTCTAGGTATAGAAGACGGTTGTACATCGAGAGATCTCGTTAGTCTAGATATAGAAGACGGTTGTATAACGAGAGATCTCGTTAGTCTAGATATAGAAGACGGTAGCACAGACGGATCTCGTTAGTCTAGATATAGAAAACGGTTGTACAGACGCATCTCGTTAGTCTAGATATAGAAGAGGGTTGTACAACAACGGATCTCGTTAGTCTAGATATAGAAGACGGTTGTACAGACGCATCTCGTAAGTCCAGATATAGAAGACGGTTGTACATCGAGAGATCTCGTTAGTCTAGATATAGAAGACGGTTGTACAGACGGTTCTCGTTAGTCTAGATATAGAAGACGGTTGTACAGACGGATCTCGTTAGTCTAGATATAGAAGACGGTTGTACAGACGGATCTCGTTAGTCTAGATATAGAAGAGGGTTGTATAACGAGAGATCTCGTTAGTCTAGATATAGAAGATGGTTGTACAGACGGATCTCGTTAGTCCAGATAAAGAAGACGGTTGTACAGACGGATCTCGTTAGTCTAGATATAGAAGACGGTTGTACAGACGGATCTCGTTAGTCTAGATATAGAAGACGGGATGTATAACGAGAGATCTCGTTAGTCTTGATATAGAAGACGGTTGTACAGACGGATCCCGTTAGTCTAGGTATAGAAGACGGTTGTACATCGAGAGATCTCGTTAGTCTAGATATAGAAGACGGTTGTATAACGAGAGATCTCGTTAGTCTAGATATAGAAGACGGTAGCACAGACGGATCTCGTTAGTCTAGATATAGAAAACGGTTGTACAGACGCATCTCGTTAGTCTAGATATAGAAGAGGGTTGTACAACAACGGATCTCGTTAGTCTAGATATAGAAGACGGTTGTACAGACGCATCTCGTAAGTCCAGATATAGAATACGGTTGTACATCGAGAGATCTCGTTAGTCTAGATATAGAAGACGGTTGTACAGACGGTTCTCGCTAGTCTAGATATAGAAGACGGTTGTACAGACGGATCTCGTTAGTCTAGATATAGAAGACGGTTGTACAGACGGATCTCGTTAGTCTAGATATAGAAGAGGGTTGTATAACGAGAGATCTCGTTAGTCTAGATATAGAAGATGGTTGTACAGACGGATCTCGTTAGTCCAGATAAAGAAGACGGTTGTACAGACGGATCTCGTTAGTCTAGATATAGAAGACGGTTGTACAGACGGATCTCGTTAGTCTAGATATAGAAGACGGGATGTATAACGAGAGATCTCGTTAGTCTTGATATAGAAGACGGTTGTACAGACGGATCCCGTTAGTCTAGGTATAGAAGACGGTTGTACATCGAGAGATCTCGTTAGTCTAGATATAGAAGACGGTTGTATAACGAGAGATCTCGTTAGTCTAGATATAGAAGACGGTAGCACAGACGGATCTCGTTAGTCTAGATATAGAAAACGGTTGTACAGACGCATCTCGTTAGTCTAGATATAGAAGAGGGTTGTACAACAACGGATCTCGTTAGTCTAGATATAGAAGACGGTTGTACAGACGCATCTCGTAAGTCCAGATATAGAAGACGGTTGTACATCGAGAGATCTCGTTAGTCTAGATATAGAAGACGGTTGTACAGACGGTTCTCGTTAGTCTAGATATAGAAGACGGTTGTACAGACGGATCTCGTTAGTCTAGATATAGAAGACGGTTGTACAGACGGATCTCGTTAGTCTAGATATAGAAGAGGGTTGTATAACGAGAGATCTCGTTAGTCTAGATATAGAAGATGGTTGTACAGACGGATCTCGTTAGTCCAGATAAAGAAGACGGTTGTACAGACGGATCTCGTTAGTCTAGATATAGAAGACGGTTGTACAGACGGATCTCGTTAGTCTAGATATAGAAGACGGGATGTATAACGAGAGATCTCGTTAGTCTTGATATAGAAGACGGTTGTACAGACGGATCCCGTTAGTCTAGGTATAGAAGACGGTTGTACATCGAGAGATCTCGTTAGTCTAGATATAGAAGACGGCAGTATAACGAGAGATCTCGTTAGTCTAGATATAGAAGACGGTAGCACAGACGGATCTCGTTAGTCTAGATATAGAAAACGGTTGTACAGACGCATCTCGTTAGTCTAGATATAGAAGAGGGTTGTACAACAACGGATCTCGTTAGTCTAGATATAGAAGACGGTTGTACAGACGCATCTCGTAAGTCCAGATATAGAAGACGGTTGTACATCGAGAGATCTCGTTAGTCTAGATATAGAAGACGGTTGTACAGACGGTTCTCGTTAGTCTAGATATAGAAGACGGTTGTACAGACGGATCTCGTTAGTCTAGATATAGAAGACGGTTGTACAGACGGATCTCGTTAGTCTAGATATAGAAGAGGGTTGTATAACGAGAGATCTCGTTAGTCTAGATATAGAAGATGGTTGTACAGACGGATCTCGTTAGTCCAGATAAAGAAGACGGTTGTACAGACGGATCTCGTTAGTCTAGATATAGAAGACGGTTGTACAGACGGATCTCGTTAGTCTAGATATAGAAGACGGGATGTATAACGAGAGATCTCGTTAGTCTTGATATAGAAGACGGTTGTACAGACGGATCCCGTTAGTCTAGGTATAGAAGACGGTTGTACATCGAGAGATCTCGTTAGTCTAGATATAGAAGACGGTTTTATAACGAGAGATCTCGTTAGTCTAGATATAGAAGACGGTAGCACAGACGGATCTCGTTAGTCTAGATATAGAAAACGGTTGTACAGACGCATCTCGTTAGTCTAGATATAGAAGAGGGTTGTACAACAACGGATCTCGTTAGTCTAGATATAGAAGACGGTTGTACAGACGCATCTCGTAAGTCCAGATATAGAAGACGGTTGTACATCGAGAGATCTCGTTAGTCTAGATATAGAAGACGGTTGTACAGACGGTTCTCGTTAGTCTAGATATAGAAGACGGTTGTACAGACGGATCTCGTTAGTCTAGATATAGAAGACGGTTGTACAGACGGATCTCGTTAGTCTAGATATAGAAGAGGGTTGTATAACGAGAGATCTCGTTAGTCTAGATATAGAAGATGGTTGTACAGACGGATCTCGTTAGTCCAGATAAAGAAGACGGTTGTACAGACGGATCTCGTTAGTCTAGATATAGAAGACGGTTGTACAGACGGATCTCGTTAGTCTAGATATAGAACACGGGATGTATAACGAGAGATCTCGTTAGTCTTGATATAGAAGACGGTTGTACAGACGGATCCCGTTAGTCTAGGTATAGAAGACGGTTGTACATCGAGAGATCTCGTTAGTCTAGATATAGAAGACGGTTGTATAACGAGAGATCTCGTTAGTCTAGATATAGAAGACGGTAGCACAGACGGATCTCGTTAGTCTAGATATAGAAAACGGTTGTACAGACGCATCTCGTTAGTCTAGATATAGAAGAGGGTTGTACAACAACGGATCTCGTTAGTCTAGATATAGAAGACGGTTGTACAGACGCATCTCGTAAGTCCAGATATAGAAGACGGTTGTACATCGAGAGATCTCGTTAGTCTAGATATAGAAGACGGTTGTACAGACGGTTCTCGTTAGTCTAGATATAGAAGACGGTTGTACAGACGGATCTCGTTAGTCTAGATATAGAAGACGGTTGTACAGACGGATCTCGGTAGTCTAGATATAGAAGACGGTTGTACAACGACGGATCTCGTTAGGCTAGATATAGAAGACGGCTGTACAGACGGATCTCGTTAGTCTAGATATAGAAGACGGTTGTACAGACGGATCCCGTTAGTCTAGGTATAGAAGACGGTTGTACAACGACGGATCTCGTTAGTCTAGATATAGAAGACGGTAGCACAGACGGATCTCGTTAGTCTAGATATAGAAAACGGTTGTACAGACGCATCTCGTTAGTCTAGATAGAGAAGAGGGTTGTACAACAACGGATCTCGTTAGTCTAGATATAGAAGACGGTTGTACAGACGCATCTCGTAAGTCCAGATATAGAAGACGGTTGTACATCGAGAGATCTCGTTAGTCTAGATATAGAAGACGGTTGTACAGACGGTTCTCGTTAGTCTAGATATAGAAGACGGTTGTACAGACGGATCTCGTTAGTCTAGATATAGAAGACGGTTGTACAGACGGATCTCGTTAGTCTAGATATAGAAGAGGGTTGTATAACGAGAGATCTCGTTAGTCTAGATATAGAAGATGGTTGTACAGACGGATCTCGTTAGTCCAGATAAAGAAGACGGTTGTACAGACGGATCTCGTTAGTCTAGATATAGAAGACGGTTGTACAGACGGATCTCGTTAGTCTAGATATAGAAGACGGGATGTATAACGAGAGATCTCGTTAGTCTTGATATAGAAGACGGTTGTACAGACGGATCCCGTTAGTCTAGGTATAGAAGACGGTTGTACATCGAGAGATCTCGTTAGTCTAGATATAGAAGACGGTTGTATAACGAGAGATCTCGTTAGTCTAGATATAGAAGACGGTAGCACAGACGGATCTCGTTAGTCTAGATATAGAAAACGGTTGTACAGACGCATCTCGTTAGTCTAGATATAGAAGAGGGTTGTACAACAACGGATCTCGTTAGTCTAGATATAGAAGACGGTTGTACAGACGCATCTCGTAAGTCCAGATATAGAAGACGGTTGTACATCGAGAGATCTCGTTAGTCTAGATATAGAAGACGGTTGTACAGACGGTTCTCGTTAGTCTAGATATAGAAGACGGTTGTACAGACGGATCTCGTTAGTCTAGATATAGAAGACGGTTGTACAGACGGATCTCGTTAGTCTAGATATAGAAGAGGGTTGTATAACGAGAGATCTCGTTAGTCTAGATATAGAAGATGGTTGTACAGACGGATCTCGTTAGTCCAGATAAAGAAGACGGTTGTACAGACGGATCTCGTTAGTCTAGATATAGAAGACGGTTGTACAGACGGATCTCGTTAGTCTAGATATAGAAGACGGGATGTATAACGAGAGATCTCGTTAGTCTTGATATAGAAGACGGTTGTACAGACGGATCCCGTTAGTCTAGGTATAGAAGACGGTTGTACATCGAGAGATCTCGTTAGTCTAGATATAGAAGACGGTTGTATAACGAGAGATCTCGTTAGTCTAGATATAGAAGACGGTAGCACAGACGGATCTCGTTAGTCTAGATATAGAAAACGGTTGTACAGACGCATCTCGTTAGTCTAGATATAGAAGAGGGTTGTACAACAACGGATCTCGTTAGTCTAGATATAGAAGACGGTTGTACAGACGCATCTCGTAAGTCCAGATATAGAAGACGGTTGTACATCGAGAGATCTCGTTAGTCTAGATATAGAAGACGGTTGTACAGACGGTTCTCGTTAGTCTAGATATAGAAGACGGTTGTACAGACGGATCTCGTTAGTCTAGATATAGTAGACGGTTGTACAGACGGATCTCGTTAGTCTAGATATAGAAGAGGGTTGTATAACGAGAGATCTCGTTAGTCTAGATATAGAAGATGGTTGTACAGACGGATCTCGTTAGTCCAGATAAAGAAGACGGTTGTACAGACGGATCTCGTTAGTCTAGATATAGAAGACGGTTGTACAGACGGATCTCGTTAGTCTAGATATAGAAGACGGGATGTATAACGAGAGATCTCGTTAGTCTTGATATAGAAGACGGTTGTACAGACGGATCCCGTTAGTCTAGGTATAGAAGACGGTTGTACATCGAGAGATCTCGTTAGTCTAGATATAGAAGACGGTTGTATAACGAGAGATCTCGTTAGTCTAGATATAGAAGACGGTAGCACAGACGGATCTCGTTAGTCTAGATATAGAAAACGGTTGTACAGACGCATCTCGTTAGTCTAGATATAGAAGAGGGTTGTACAACAACGGATCTCGTTAGTCTAGATATAGAAGACGGTTGTACAGACGCATCTCGTAAGTCCAGATATAGAAGACGGTTGTACATCGAGAGATCTCGTTAGTCTAGATATAGAAGACGGGATGTATAACGAGAGATCTCGTTAGTCTTGATATAGAAGACGGTTGTACAGACGGATCCCGTTAGTCTAGGTATAGAAGACGGTTGTACATCGAGAGATCTCGTTAGTCTAGATATAGAAGACGGTTGTATAACGAGAGATCTCGTTAGTCTAGATATAGAAGACGGTAGCACAGACGGATCTCGTTAGTCTAGATATAGAAAACGGTTGTACAGACGCATCTCGTTAGTCTAGATATAGAAGAGGGTTGTACAACAACGGATCTCGTTAGTCTAGATATAGAAGACGGTTGTACAGACGCATCTCGTAAGTCCAGATATAGAAGACGGTTGTACATCGAGAGATCTCGTTAGTCTAGATATAGAAGACGGTTGTACAGACGGTTCTCGTTAGTCTAGATATAGAAGACGGTTGTACAGACGGATCTCGTTAGTCTAGATATAGAAGACGGTTGTACAGACGGATCTCGTTAGTCTAGATATAGAAGAGGGTTGTATAACGAGAGATCTCGTTAGTCTAGATATAGAAGATGGTTGTACAGACGGATCTCGTTAGTCCAGATAAAGAAGACGGTTGTACAGACGGATCTCGTTAGTCTAGATATAGAAGACGGTTGTACAGACGGATCTCGTTAGTCTAGATATAGAAGACGGGATGTATAACGAGAGATCTCGTTAGTCTTGATATAGAAGACGGTTGTACAGACGGATCCCGTTAGTCTAGGTATAGAAGACGGTTGTACATCGAGAGATCTCGTTAGTCTAGATATAGAAGACGGTTGTACAGACGGTTCTCGTTAGTCTAGATATAGAAGATGGTTGTACAGACGGATCTCGGTAGTCTAGATATAGAAGACGGTTGTACAACGACGGATCTCGTTAGTCTAGATATAGAAGACGGCTGTACAGACGGATCTCGTTAGTCTAGATATAGAAGACGGTTGTACAGACGGATCTCGTTAGTCTAGATATAGAAGACGGGATGTATAACGAGAGATCTCGTTAGTCTTGATATAGAAGACGGTTGTACAGACGGATCCCGTTAGTCTAGGTATAGAAGACGGTTGTACATCGAGAGATCTCGTTAGTCTAGATATAGAAGACGGTTGTACAGACGGTTCTCGTTAGTCTAGATATAGAAGACGGTTGTACAGACGGATCTCGGTAGTCTAGATATAGAAGACGGTAGTACAACGACGGATCTCGTTAGGCTAGATATAGAAGACGGCTGTACAGACGGATCTCGTTAGTCTAGATATAGAAGACGGGATGTATAACGAGAGATCTCGTTAGTCTTGATATAGAAGACGGTTGTACAGACGGATCCCGTTAGTCTAGGTATAGAAGACGGTTGTACAACGACGGATCTCGTTAGTCTAGATATAGAAGACGGTTGTACAGACGGATCCCGTTAGTCTAGGTATAGAACACGGTTGTACAACGACGGATCTCGTTAGTCTAGATATAGAAGACGGTTGTACAGACCGATCTCGTTAGTCTAGATATTGAAGACGTTTGTCCAACGACGTATCTCGTTAGTCTAGATATAGAAAACTGTTGTACAGACGGATCTCGTTAGTCTAGATATAGAAGACGGTTGAATAACGAGAGATCTCGTTAGTCTAGATATAGAAGACGGTTGTACAACGACGGATCTCGTTAGTCAAGATATTGAAGACGTTTGTCCAAGGACGTATCTCGTTAGTCTAGATATAGATGACGGTTGTACAGACGTATCTCGTTAGTCTAGATATAGAAGACGGTTGTACAGACGGATCACGTTGGTCTAGATATAGAAAACAGTTGTACAGACGGATCTCGTTAATCTAGATATAGAAGACGGTTGTACAGACGTATATCGTTAGTCTAGATATAGAAGACGGTTGTACAGACGGATCTCGTTAGTCTAGATATAGAAGGCGGTTGTACAGACGGATCTCGTTAGTCTTGATATAGAAGACGGTTGTACAGACGGATCCCGTTAGTCTAGGTATAGAAGACGGTTGTACAACGACGGATCTCGTTAGTCTAGATATAGAAGACGGTTGTACAGACGGATCCCGTTAGTCTAGGTATAGAACACGGTTGTACAACGACGGATCTCGTTAGTCTAGATATAGAAGACGGTTGTACAGACCGATCTCGTTAGTCTAGATATTGAAGACGTTTGTCCAACGACGTATCTCGTTAGTCTAGATATAGAAAACTGTTGTACAGACGGATCTCGTTAGTCTAGATATAGAAGACGGTTGAATAACGAGAGATCTCGTTAGTCTAGATATAGAAGACGGTTGTACAGACGGATCACGTTGGTCTAGATATAGAAAACAGTTGTACAGACGGATCTCGTTAGTCTAGATATAGAAGACGGTTGTACAGACCGATCTCGTTAGTCTAGATATAGAAGACGGGATGTATAACGAGAGATCTCGTTAGTCTTGATATAGAAGACGGTTGTACAGACGGATCCCGTTAGTCTAGGTATAGAAGACGGTTGTACATCGAGAGATCTCGTTAGTCTAGATATAGAAGACGGTTGTATAACGAGAGATCTCGTTAGTCTAGATATAGAAGACGGTAGCACAGACGGATCTCGTTAGTCTAGATATAGAAAACGGTTGTACAGACGCATCTCGTTAGTCTAGATATAGAAGAGGGTTGTACAACAACTGATCTCGTTAGTCTAGATATAGAAGACGGTTGTACAGACGCATCTCGTAAGTCCAGATATAGAAGACGGTTGTACATCGAGAGATCTCGTTAGTCTAGATATAGAAGACGGTTGTACAGACGGTTCTCGTTAGTCTAGATATAGAAGACGGTTGTACAGACGGATCTGGTTAGTCTAGATATAGAAGACGGTTGTACAGACGGATCTCGTTAGTCTAGATATAGAAGAGGGTTGTATAACGAGAGATCTCGTTAGTCTAGATATAGAAGATGGTTGTACAGACGGATCTCGTTAGTCCAGATAAAGAAGACGGTTGTACAGACGGATCTCGTTAGTCTAGATATAGAAGACGGTTGTACAGACGGATCTCGTTAGTCTAGATATAGAAGACGGGATGTATAACGAGAGATCTCGTTAGTCTTGATATAGAAGACGGTTGTACAGACGGATCCCGTTAGTCTAGGTATAGAAGACGGTTGTACATCGAGAGATCTCGTTAGTCTAGATATAGAAGACGGTTGTATAACGAGAGATCTCGTTAGTCTAGATATAGAAGACGGTAGCACAGACGGATCTCGTTAGTCTAGATATAGAAAACGGTTGTACAGACGCATCTCGTTAGTCTAGATATAGAAGAGGGTTGTACAACAACGGATCTCGTTAGTCTAGATATAGAAGACGGTTGTACAGACGCATCTCGTAAGTCCAGATATAGAAGACGGTTGTACATCGAGAGATCTCGTTAGTCTAGATATAGAAGACGGTTGTACAGACGGTTCTCGTTAGTCTAGATATAGAAGACGGTTGTACAGACGGATCTCGTTAGTCTAGATATAGAAGACGGTTGTACAGACGGATCTCGTTAGTCTAGATATAGAAGAGGGTTGTATAACGAGAGATCTCGTTAGTCTAGATATAGAAGATGGTTGTACAGACGGATCTCGTTAGTCCAGATAAAGAAGACGGTTGTACAGACGGATCTCGTTAGTCTAGATATAGAAGACGGTTGTACAGACGGATCTCGTTAGTCTAGATATAGAAGACGGGATGTATAACGAGAGATCTCGTTAGTCTTGATATAGAAGACGGTTGTACAGACGGATCCCGTTAGTCTAGGTATAGAAGACGGTTGTACATCGAGAGATCTCGTTAGTCTAGATATAGAAGACGGTTGTATAACGAGAGATCTCGTTAGTCTAGATATAGAAGACGGTAGCACAGACGGATCTCGTTAGTCTAGATATAGAAAACGGTTGTACAGACGCATCTCGTTAGTCTAGATATAGAAGAGGGTTGTACAACAACGGATCTCGTTAGTCTAGATATAGAAGACGGTTGTACAGACGCATCTCGTAAGTCCAGATATAGAATACGGTTGTACATCGAGAGATCTCGTTAGTCTAGATATAGAAGACGGTTGTACAGACGGTTCTCGCTAGTCTAGATATAGAAGACGGTTGTACAGACGGATCTCGTTAGTCTAGATATAGAAGACGGTTGTACAGACGGATCTCGTTAGTCTAGATATAGAAGAGGGTTGTATAACGAGAGATCTCGTTAGTCTAGATATAGAAGATGGTTGTACAGACGGATCTCGTTAGTCCAGATAAAGAAGACGGTTGTACAGACGGATCTCGTTAGTCTAGATATAGAAGACGGTTGTACAGACGGATCTCGTTAGTCTAGATATAGAAGACGGGATGTATAACGAGAGATCTCGTTAGTCTTGATATAGAAGACGGTTGTACAGACGGATCCCGTTAGTCTAGGTATAGAAGACGGTTGTACATCGAGAGATCTCGTTAGTCTAGATATAGAAGACGGTTGTATAACGAGAGATCTCGTTAGTCTAGATATAGAAGACGGTAGCACAGACGGATCTCGTTAGTCTAGATATAGAAAACGGTTGTACAGACGCATCTCGTTAGTCTAGATATAGAAGAGGGTTGTACAACAACGGATCTCGTTAGTCTAGATATAGAAGACGGTTGTACAGACGCATCTCGTAAGTCCAGATATAGAAGACGGTTGTACATCGAGAGATCTCGTTAGTCTAGATATAGAAGACGGTTGTACAGACGGTTCTCGTTAGTCTAGATATAGAAGACGGTTGTACAGACGGATCTCGTTAGTCTAGATATAGAAGACGGTTGTACAGACGGATCTCGTTAGTCTAGATATAGAAGAGGGTTGTATAACGAGAGATCTCGTTAGTCTAGATATAGAAGATGGTTGTACAGACGGATCTCGTTAGTCCAGATAAAGAAGACGGTTGTACAGACGGATCTCGTTAGTCTAGATATAGAAGACGGTTGTACAGACGGATCTCGTTAGTCTAGATATAGAAGACGGGATGTATAACGAGAGATCTCGTTAGTCTTGATATAGAAGACGGTTGTACAGACGGATCCCGTTAGTCTAGGTATAGAAGACGGTTGTACATCGAGAGATCTCGTTAGTCTAGATATAGAAGACGGCAGTATAACGAGAGATCTCGTTAGTCTAGATATAGAAGACGGTAGCACAGACGGATCTCGTTAGTCTAGATATAGAAAACGGTTGTACAGACGCATCTCGTTAGTCTAGATATAGAAGAGGGTTGTACAACAACGGATCTCGTTAGTCTAGATATAGAAGACGGTTGTACAGACGCATCTCGTAAGTCCAGATATAGAAGACGGTTGTACATCGAGAGATCTCGTTAGTCTAGATATAGAAGACGGTTGTACAGACGGTTCTCGTTAGTCTAGATATAGAAGACGGTTGTACAGACGGATCTCGTTAGTCTAGATATAGAAGACGGTTGTACAGACGGATCTCGTTAGTCTAGATATAGAAGAGGGTTGTATAACGAGAGATCTCGTTAGTCTAGATATAGAAGATGGTTGTACAGACGGATCTCGTTAGTCCAGATAAAGAAGACGGTTGTACAGACGGATCTCGTTAGTCTAGATATAGAAGACGGTTGTACAGACGGATCTCGTTAGTCTAGATATAGAAGACGGGATGTATAACGAGAGATCTCGTTAGTCTTGATATAGAAGACGGTTGTACAGACGGATCCCGTTAGTCTAGGTATAGAAGACGGTTGTACATCGAGAGATCTCGTTAGTCTAGATATAGAAGACGGTTTTATAACGAGAGATCTCGTTAGTCTAGATATAGAAGACGGTAGCACAGACGGATCTCGTTAGTCTAGATATAGAAAACGGTTGTACAGACGCATCTCGTTAGTCTAGATATAGAAGAGGGTTGTACAACAACGGATCTCGTTAGTCTAGATATAGAAGACGGTTGTACAGACGCATCTCGTAAGTCCAGATATAGAAGACGGTTGTACATCGAGAGATCTCGTTAGTCTAGATATAGAAGACGGTTGTACAGACGGTTCTCGTTAGTCTAGATATAGAAGACGGTTGTACAGACGGATCTCGTTAGTCTAGATATAGAAGACGGTTGTACAGACGGATCTCGTTAGTCTAGATATAGAAGAGGGTTGTATAACGAGAGATCTCGTTAGTCTAGATATAGAAGATGGTTGTACAGACGGATCTCGTTAGTCCAGATAAAGAAGACGGTTGTACAGACGGATCTCGTTAGTCTAGATATAGAAGACGGTTGTACAGACGGATCTCGTTAGTCTAGATATAGAAGACGGGATGTATAACGAGAGATCTCGTTAGTCTTGATATAGAAGACGGTTGTACAGACGGATCCCGTTAGTCTAGGTATAGAAGACGGTTGTACATCGAGAGATCTCGTTAGTCTAGATATAGAAGACGGTTGTATAACGAGAGATCTCGTTAGTCTAGATATAGAAGACGGTAGCACAGACGGATCTCGTTAGTCTAGATATAGAAAACGGTTGTACAGACGCATCTCGTTAGTCTAGATATAGAAGAGGGTTGTACAACAACGGATCTCGTTAGTCTAGATATAGAAGACGGTTGTACAGACGCATCTCGTAAGTCCAGATATAGAAGACGGTTGTACATCGAGAGATCTCGTTAGTCTAGATATAGAAGACGGTTGTACAGACGGTTCTCGTTAGTCTAGATATAGAAGACGGTTGTACAGACGGATCTCGTTAGTCTAGATATAGAAGACGGTTGTACAGACGGATCTCGTTAGTCTAGATATAGAAGAGGGTTGTATAACGAGAGATCTCGTTAGTCTAGATATAGAAGATGGTTGTACAGACGGATCTCGTTAGTCCAGATAAAGAAGACGGTTGTACAGACGGATCTCGTTAGTCTAGATATAGAAGACGGTTGTACAGACGGATCTCGTTAGTCTAGATATAGAAGACGGGATGTATAACGAGAGATCTCGTTAGTCTTTATATAGAAGACGGTTGTACAGACGGATCCCGTTAGTCTAGGTATAGAAGACGGTTGTACATCGAGAGATCTCGTTAGTCTAGATATAGAAGACGGTTGTATAACGAGAGATCTCGTTAGTCTAGATATAGAAGACGGTAGCACAGACGGATCTCGTTAGTCTAGATATAGAAAACGGTTGTACAGACGCATCTCGTTAGTCTAGATATAGAAGAGGGTTGTACAACAACGGATCTCGTTAGTCTAGATATAGAAGACGGTTGTACAGACGCATCTCGTAAGTCCAGATATAGAAGACGGTTGTACATCGAGAGATCTCGTTAGTCTAGATATAGAAGACGGTTGTACAGACGGTTCTCGTTAGTCTAGATATAGAAGACGGTTGTACAGACGGATCTCGTTAGTCTAGATATAGAAGACGGTTGTACAGACGGATCTCGTTAGTCTAGATATAGAAGAGGGTTGTATAACGAGAGATCTCGTTAGTCTAGATATAGAAGATGGTTGTACAGACGGATCTCGTTAGTCCAGATAAAGAAGACGGTTGTACAGACGGATCTCGTTAGTCTAGATATAGAAGACGGTTGTACAGACGGATCTCGTTAGTCTAGATATAGAAGACGGGATGTATAACGAGAGATCTCGTTAGTCTTGATATAGAAGACGGTTGTACAGACGGATCCCGTTAGTCTAGGTATAGAAGACGGTTGTACATCGAGAGATCTCGTTAGTCTAGATATAGAAGACGGTTGTATAACGAGAGATCTCGTTAGTCTAGATATAGAAGACGGTAGCACAGACGGATCTCGTTAGTCTAGATATAGAAAACGGTTGTACAGACGCATCTCGTTAGTCTAGATATAGAAGAGGGTTGTACAACAACGGATCTCGTTAGTCTAGATATAGAAGACGGTTGTACAGACGCATCTCGTAAGTCCAGATATAGAAGACGGTTGTACATCGAGAGATCTCGTTAGTCTAGATATAGAAGACGGTTGTACAGACGGTTCTCGTTAGTCTAGATATAGAAGACGGTTGTACAGACGGATCTCGTTAGTCTAGATATAGAAGACGGTTGTACAGACGGATCTCGTTAGTCTAGATATAGAAGAGGGTTGTATAACGAGAGATCTCGTTAGTCTAGATATAGAAGATGGTTGTACAGACGGATCTCGTTAGTCCAGATAAAGAAGACGGTTGTACAGACGGATCTCGTTAGTCTAGATATAGAAGACGGTTGTACAGACGGATCTCGTTAGTCTAGATATAGAAGACGGGATGTATAACGAGAGATCTCGTTAGTCTTGATATAGAAGACGGTTGTACAGACGGATCCCGTTAGTCTAGGTATAGAAGACGGTTGTACATCGAGAGATCTCGTTAGTCTAGATATAGAAGACGGTTGTACAGACGGTTCTCGTTAGTCTAGATATAGAAGACGGTTGTACAGACGGATCTCGGTAGTCTAGATATAGAAGACGGTTGTACAACGACGGATCTCGTCAGTCTAGATATAGAAGACGGCTGTACAGACGGATCTCGTTAGTCTAGATATAGAAGGCGGTTGTACAGACTCATCTCGTAAGTCCAGATATTGAAGACGGTTGTACAGACGGATCTCGTTAGTCTAGATATAGAAGACGGTTGTACAGACGGATCTCGTTAGTCTAGATATAGAAGAGGGTTGTATAACGAGAGATCTCGTTAGTCTAGATATAGAAGATGGTTGTACAGACGGATCTCGTTAGTCCAGATAAAGAAGACGGTTGTACAGACGGATCTCGTTAGTCTAGATATAGAAGACGGTTGTACAGACGGATCTCGTTAGTCTAGATATAGAAGACGGGATGTATAACGAGAGATCTCGTTAGTCTTGATATATAAGACGGTTGTACAGACGGATCCCGTTAGTCTAGGTATAGAAGACGGTTGTACATCGAGAGATCTCGTTAGTCTAGATATAGAAGACGGTTGTACAGACGGTTCTCGTTAGTCTAGATATAGAAGACGGTTGTACAGACGGATCTCGGTAGTCTAGATATAGAAGACGGTTGTACAACGACGGATCTCGTTAGTCTAGATATAGAAGACGGCTGTACAGACGGATCTCGTTAGTCTAGATATAGAAGGCGGTTGTACAGACGCATCTCGTAAGTCCAGATATAGAAGACGGTTGTACAGACGGATCTCGTTAGTCTAGATATAGAAGACGGGATGTAGAACGAGAGATCTCGTTAGTCTAGATATAGAAGACGGTTGTACAGGCGGATCCCGTTAGTCTAGATATAGAAGACGGTTGTACATCGAGAGATCTCGTTAGTATAGATATAGAAGACGGTTGTACAACGACGGATCTCGTTAGTCTAGATATAGAAGACGGTTGTACAGACCGATCTCGTTAGTCTAGATATTGAAGACGTTTGTCCAACGACGTATCTCGTTAGTCTAGATATAGAAAACTGTTGTACAGACGGATCTCGTTAGTCTAGATATAGAAGAGGGTTGTACAACGACGGATCTCGTTAGTCTAGATATAGAAGACGGTTGTACAGACGAATCTCGTTAGTCTAGATATAGAAGACGGTTGTACAACGACGGAACTCGTTAGTCTAGATATAGAAGAGGGTTGTATAACGAGAGATCTCGTTAGTCTAGATATAGAAGATGGTTGTACAGACGGATCTCGTTAGTCTAGATATAGAAGGCGGTTGTACAGACTCATCTCGTAAGTCCAGATATTGAAGACGGTTGTACAGACGGATCTCGTTAGTCTAGATATAGAAGACGGTTGTACAGACGGATCTCGTTAGTCTAGATATAGAAGAGGGTTGTATAACGAGAGATCTCGTTAGTCTAGATATAGAAGATGGTTGTACAGACGGATCTCGTTAGTCCAGATAAAGAAGACGGTTGTACAGACGGATCTCGTTAGTCTAGATATAGAAGACGGTTGTACAGACGGATCTCGTTAGTCTAGATATAGAAGACGGGATGTATAACGAGAGATCTCGTTAGTCTTGATATATAAGACGGTTGTACAGACGGATCCCGTTAGTCTAGGTATAGAAGACGGTTGTACATCGAGAGATCTCGTTAGTCTAGATATAGAAGACGGTTGTACAGACGGTTCTCGTTAGTCTAGATATAGAAGACGGTTGTACAGACGGATCTCGGTAGTCTAGATATAGAAGACGGTTGTACAACGACGGATCTCGTTAGTCTAGATATAGAAGACGGCTGTACAGACGGATCTCGTTAGTCTAGATATAGAAGGCGGTTGTACAGACGCATCTCGTAAGTCCAGATATAGAAGACGGTTGTACAGACGGATCTCGTTAGTCTAGATATAGAAGACGGGATGTAGAACGAGAGATCTCGTTAGTCTAGATATAGAAGACGGTTGTACAGGCGGATCCCGTTAGTCTAGATATAGAAGACGGTTGTACATCGAGAGATCTCGTTAGTATAGATATAGAAGACGGTTGTACAACGACGGATCTCGTTAGTCTAGATATAGAAGACGGTTGTACAGACCGATCTCGTTAGTCTAGATATTGAAGACGTTTGTCCAACGACGTATCTCGTTAGTCTAGATATAGAAAACTGTTGTACAGACGGATCTCGTTAGTCTAGATATAGAAGAGGGTTGTACAACGACGGATCTCGTTAGTCTAGATATAGAAGACGGTTGTACAGACGAATCTCGTTAGTCTAGATATAGAAGACGGTTGTACAACGACGGAACTCGTTAGTCTAGATATAGAAGAGGGTTGTATAACGAGAGATCTCGTTAGTCTAGATATAGAAGATGGTTGTACAGACGGATCTCGTTAGTCCAGATAAAGAAGACGGTTGTACAGACGGATCTCGTTAGTCTAGATATAGAAGACGGTTGTACAGACGGATCTCGTTAGTCTAGATATAGAAGACGGGATGTATAACGAGAGATCTCGTTAGTCTTGATATAGAAGACGGTTGTACAGACGGATCCCGTTAGTCTAGGTATAGAAGACGGTTGTACATCGAGAGATCTCGTTAGTCTAGATATAGAAGACGGTTGTATAACGAGAGATCTCGTTAGTCTAGATATAGAAGACGGTAGCACAGACGGATCTCGTTAGTCTAGATATAGAAAACGGTTGTACAGACGCATCTCGTTAGTCTAGATATAGAAGAGGGTTGTACAACAACGGATCTCGTTAGTCTAGATATAGAAGACGGTTGTACAGACGCATCTCGTAAGTCCAGATATAGAAGACGGTTGTACATCGAGAGATCTCGTTAGTCTAGATATAGAAGACGGTTGTACAGACGGTTCTCGTTAGTCTAGATATAGAAGACGGTTGTACAGACGGATCTCGTTAGTCTAGATATAGAAGACGGTTGTACAGACGGATCTCGTTAGTCTAGATATAGAAGAGGGTTGTATAACGAGAGATCTCGTTAGTCTAGATATAGAAGATGGTTGTACAGACGGATCTCGTTAGTCCAGATAAAGAAGACGGTTGTACAGACGGATCTCGTTAGTCTAGATATAGAAGACGGTTGTACAGACGGATCTCGTTAGTCTAGATATAGAAGACGGGATGTATAACGAGAGATCTCGTTAGTCTTGATATAGAAGACGGTTGTACAGACGGATCCCGTTAGTCTAGGTATAGAAGACGGTTGTACATCGAGAGATCTCGTTAGTCTAGATATAGAAGACGGTTTTATAACGAGAGATCTCGTTAGTCTAGATATAGAAGACGGTAGCACAGACGGATCTCGTTAGTCTAGATATAGAAAACGGTTGTACAGACGCATCTCGTTAGTCTAGATATAGAAGAGGGTTGTACAACAACGGATCTCGTAAGTCCAGATATAGAAGACGGTTGTACAGACGGATCTCGTTAGTCTAGATATAGAAGACGGGATGTAGAACGAGAGATCTCGTTAGTCTAGATATAGAAGACGGTTGTACAGGCGGATCCCGTTAGTCTAGATATAGAAGACGGTTGTACATCGAGAGATCTCGTTAGTATAGATATAGAAGACGGTTGTACAACGACGGATCTCGTTAGTCTAGATATAGAAGACGGTTGTACAGACCGATCTCGTTAGTCTAGATATTGAAGACGTTTGTCCAACGACGTATCTCGTTAGTCTAGATATAGAAAACTGTTGTACAGACGGATCTCGTTAGTCTAGATATAGAAGAGTGTTGTACAACGACGGATCTCGTTAGTCTAGATATAGAAGACGGTTGTACAGACGAATCTCGTTAGTCTAGATATAGAAGACGGTTGTACAACGACGGAACTCGTTAGTCTAGATATAGAAGACGGTTGTACAGATGGATCTCGCTAGTCTAGATATTGAAGACGTTTGTCCAACGACGTATCTCGTTAGTCTAGATATAGAAAACGGTTGTACAGATGGATCTCGTTAGTCTAGATATAGAAGAGGGTTGTACAACGACGGATCTCGTTAGTCTAGATATAGAAGAGGGTTGTACAACGACGTATCTCGTTAGTGTAGATATAGAAGACGGTTATACAGACGGATCTCGTTAGTCTAGATATAGAAGACGGTTGAATAACGAGAGATCTCGTTAGTCTAGATATAGAAGACGGTTGTACAGACGGATCACGTTGGTCTAGATATAGAAAACAGTTGTACAGACGGATCTCGTTAGTCTAGATATAGAAGACGGTTGTACAACGACGGATCTCGTTAGTCTAGATATAGAAGAGGGTTGTACAACAACGGATCTCGTTAGTCTAGATATAGCAGGCGGTTGTACAGACGCATCTCGTAAGTCCAGATATAGAAGAGGGTTGTACAACGACGTATCTCGTTAGTGTAGATATAGAAGACGGTTATACAGACGGATCTCGTTAGTCTAGATATAGAAGACGGTTGAATAACGAGAGATCTCGTTAGTCTAGATATAGAAGACGGTTGCACAGACGGATCTCGTTGGTCTAGATATAGAAGAGGGTTGTACAACGACGGATCTCGTTAGTCTAGATATAGAAGACGGTTGTACAGACGAATCTCGTTAGTCTAGATATAGAAGACGGTTGTACAACGACGGAACTCGTTAGTCTAGATATAGAAGACGGTTGTACAGATGGATCTCGCTAGTCTAGATATTGAAGACGTTTGTCCAACGACGTATCTCGTTAGTCTAGATATAGAAAACGGTTGTACAGATGGATCTCGTTAGTCTAGATATAGAAGAGGGTTGTACAACGACGGATCTCGTTAGTCTAGATATAGAAGAGGGTTGTACAACGACGTATCTCGTTAGTGTAGATATAGAAGACGGTTATACAGACGGATCTCGTTAGTCTAGATATAGAAGACGGTTGAATAACGAGAGATCTCGTTAGTCTAGATATAGAAGACGGTTGTACAGACGGATCACGTTGGTCTAGATATAGAAAACAGTTGTACAGACGGATCTCGTTAGTCTAGATATAGAAGACGGTTGTACAACGACGGATCTCGTTAGTCTATATATAGAAGAGGGTTGTACAACAACGGATCTCGTTAGTCTAGATATAGAAGACGGTTGCGCAGACGGATCTCGTTAGTCTAGATATAGAAGACGGTTGTATAACGAGAGATCTCGTTAGTCTAGATATAGAAGACGGTTGTATAACGAGAGATCTCGTTAGTCTAGATATAGAAGACGGTTGTATAACGAGAGATCTCGTTAGTCTAGATATAGAAGACGGTTGTATAACGAGAGATCTCGTTAGTCTAGATATAGAAGACGGTTGTACAGACGGATCTCGTTAGTCTAGATATAGAAGACGGTTGTATAACGAGAGATCTCATTAGTGTAGATATAAAAGACGGTTGTACAACGAGAGATCTCGTTAGTGTAGATATAAAAGACGGTTGTACAACGACGGATCTCGTTAGTCTAGATATAGAAGACGGTTGTACAACGACGGATCTCGTTAGTCTAGATTTTGAAGACCTTTGTCCAAGGACGTATCTCGTTAGTCTAGATATAGATGACGGTTGTACAGACGTATCTCGTTAGTCTAGATATAGAAGACGGTTGTACAACGACGGATCTCGTTAGTCTAGATATAGAAGAGGGTTGTACAACAACGGATCTCGTTAGTCTAGATATAGAAGACGGTTGCGCAGACGGATCTCGTTAGTCTAGATATAGAAGACGGTTGTATAATGAGAGATCTCGTTAGTCTAGATATAGAAGACGGTTGTACAACGACGGAACTCGTTAGTCTAGATATAGAAGAGGGTTGTATAACGAGAGATCTCGTTAGTCTAGATATAGAAGATGGTTGTACAGACGGATCTCGTTAGTCCAGATAAAGAAGACGGTTGTACAGACGGATCTCGTTAGTCTAGATATAGAAGACGGTTGTACAGACGGATCTCGTTAGTCTAGATATAGAAGACGGGATGTATAACGAGAGATCTCGTTAGTCTTGATATAGAAGACGGTTGTACAGACGGATCCCGTTAGTCTAGGTATAGAAGACGGTTGTACATCGAGAGATCTCGTTAGTCTAGATATAGAAGACGGTTGTATAACGAGAGATCTCGTTAGTCTAGATATAGAAGACGGTAGCACAGACGGATCTCGTTAGTCTAGATATAGAAAACGGTTGTACAGACGCATCTCGTTAGTCTAGATATAGAAGAGGGTTGTACAACAACGGATCTCGTTAGTCTAGATATAGAAGACGGTTGTACAGACGCATCTCGTAAGTCCAGATATAGAAGACGGTTGTACATCGAGAGATCTCGTTAGTCTAGATATAGAAGACGGTTGTACAGACGGTTCTCGTTAGTCTAGATATAGAAGACGGTTGTACAGACGGATCTCGTTAGTCTAGATATAGAAGACGGTTGTACAGACGGATCTCGTTAGTCTAGATATAGAAGAGGGTTGTATAACGAGAGATCTCGTTAGTCTAGATATAGAAGATGGTTGTACAGACGGATCTCGTTAGTCCAGATAAAGAAGACGGTTGTACAGACGGATCTCGTTAGTCTAGATATAGAAGACGGTTGTACAGACGGATCTCGTTAGTCTAGATATAGAAGACGGGATGTATAACGAGAGATCTCGTTAGTCTTGATATAGAAGACGGTTGTACAGACGGATCCCGTTAGTCTAGGTATAGAAGACGGTTGTACATCGAGAGATCTCGTTAGTCTAGATATAGAAGACGGTTTTATAACGAGAGATCTCGTTAGTCTAGATATAGAAGACGGTAGCACAGACGGATCTCGTTAGTCTAGATATAGAAAACGGTTGTACAGACGCATCTCGTTAGTCTAGATATAGAAGAGGGTTGTACAACAACGGATCTCGTAAGTCCAGATATAGAAGACGGTTGTACAGACGGATCTCGTTAGTCTAGATATAGAAGACGGGATGTAGAACGAGAGATCTCGTTAGTCTAGATATAGAAGACGGTTGTACAGGCGGATCCCGTTAGTCTAGATATAGAAGACGGTTGTACATCGAGAGATCTCGTTAGTATAGATATAGAAGACGGTTGTACAACGACGGATCTCGTTAGTCTAGATATAGAAGACGGTTGTACAGACCGATCTCGTTAGTCTAGATATTGAAGACGTTTGTCCAACGACGTATCTCGTTAGTCTAGATATAGAAAACTGTTGTACAGACGGATCTCGTTAGTCTAGATATAGAAGAGGGTTGTACAACGACGGATCTCGTTAGTCTAGATATAGAAGACGGTTGTACAGACGAATCTCGTTAGTCTAGATATAGAAGACGGTTGTACAACGACGGAACTCGTTAGTCTAGATATAGAAGACGGTTGTACAGATGGATCTCGCTAGTCTAGATATTGAAGACGTTTGTCCAACGACGTATCTCGTTAGTCTAGATATAGAAAACGGTTGTACAGATGGATCTCGTTAGTCTAGATATAGAAGAGGGTTGTACAACGACGGATCTCGTTAGTCTAGATATAGAAGAGGGTTGTACAACGACGTATCTCGTTAGTGTAGATATAGAAGACGGTTATACAGACGGATCTCGTTAGTCTAGATATAGAAGACGGTTGAATAACGAGAGATCTCGTTAGTCTAGATATAGAAGACGGTTGTACAGACGGATCACGTTGGTCTAGATATAGAAAACAGTTGTACAGACGGATCTCGTTAGTCTAGATATAGAAGACGGTTGTACAACGACGGATCTCGTTAGTCTAGATATAGAAGAGGGTTGTACAACAACGGATCTCGTTAGTCTAGATATAGAAGGCGGTTGTACAGACGCATCTCGTAAGTCCAGATATAGAAGAGGGTTGTACAACGACGTATCTCGTTAGTGTAGATATAGAAGACGGTTATACAGACGGATCTCGTTAGTCTAGATATAGAAGACGGTTGAATAACGAGAGATCTCGTTAGTCTAGATATAGAAGACGGTTGCACAGACGGATCTCGTTGGTCTAGATATAGAAGAGGGTTGTACAACGACGGATCTCGTTAGTCTAGATATAGAAGACGGTTGTACAGACGAATCTCGTTAGTCTAGATATAGAAGACGGTTGTACAACGACGGAACTCGTTAGTCTAGATATAGAAGACGGTTGTACAGATGGATCTCGCTAGTCTAGATATTGAAGACGTTTGTCCAACGACGTATCTCGTTAGTCTAGATATAGAAAACGGTTGTACAGATGGATCTCGTTAGTCTAGATATAGAAGAGGGTTGTACAACGACGGATCTCGTTAGTCTAGATATAGAAGAGGGTTGTACAACGACGTATCTCGTTAGTGTAGATATAGAAGACGGTTATACAGACGGATCTCGTTAGTCTAGATATAGAAGACGGTTGAATAACGAGAGATCTCGTTAGTCTAGATATAGAAGACGGTTGTACAGACGGATCACGTTGGTCTAGATATAGAAAACAGTTGTACAGACGGATCTCGTTAGTCTAGATATAGAAGACGGTTGTACAACGACGGATCTCGTTAGTCTAGATATAGAAGAGGGTTGTACAACAACGGATCTCGTTAGTCTAGATATAGAAGACGGTTGCGCAGACGGATCTCGTTAGTCTAGATATAGAAGACGGTTGTATAACGAGAGATCTCGTTAGTCTAGATATAGAAGACGGTTGTATAACGAGAGATCTCGTTAGTCTAGATATAGAAGACGGTTGTATAACGAGAGATCTCGTTAGTCTAGATATAGAAGACGGTTGTATAACGAGAGATCTCGTTAGTCTAGATATATAAGACGGTTGTACAGACGGATCTCGTTAGTCTAGATATAGAAGACGGTTGTATAACGAGAGATCTCGTTAGTGTAGATATAAAAGACGGTTGTACAACGAGAGATCTCGTTAGTGTAGATATAAAAGACGGTTGTACAACGACGGATCTCGTTAGTCTAGATATAGAAGACGGTTGTACAACGACGGATCTCGTTAGTCTAGATATAGAAGACGGTTGTACAGACGAATCTCGTTAGTCTAGATATAGAAGACGGTTGTACAACGACGGAACTCGTTAGTCTAGATATAGAAGACGGTTGTACAGATGGATCTCGCTAGTCTAGATATTGAAGACGTTTGTCCAACGACGTATCTCGTTAGTCTAGATATAGAAAACGGTTGTACAGATGGATCTCGTTAGTCTAGATATAGAAGAGGGTTGTACAACGACGGATCTCGTTAGTCTAGATATAGAAGAGGGTTGTACAACGACGTATCTCGTTAGTGTAGATATAGAAGACGGTTATACAGACGGATCTCGTTAGTCTAGATATAGAAGACGGTTGAATAACGAGAGATCTCGTTAGTCTAGATATAGAAGACGGTTGTACAGACGGATCACGTTGGTCTAGATATAGAAAACAGTTGTACAGACGGATCTCGTTAGTCTAGATATAGAAGACGGTTGTACAACGACGGATCTCGTTAGTCTAGATATAGAAGAGGGTTGTACAACAACGGATCTCGTTAGTCTAGATATAGAAGGCGGTTGTACAGACGCATCTCGTAAGTCCAGATATAGAAGAGGGTTGTACAACGACGTATCTCGTTAGTGTAGATATAGAAGACGGTTATACAGACGGATCTCGTTAGTCTAGATATAGAAGACGGTTGAATAACGAGAGATCTCGTTAGTCTAGATATAGAAGACGGTTGCACAGACGGATCTCGTTGGTCTAGATATAGAAGAGGGTTGTACAACGACGGATCTCGTTAGTCTAGATATAGAAGACGGTTGTACAGACGAATCTCGTTAGTCTAGATATAGAAGACGGTTGTACAACGACGGAACTCGTTAGTCTAGATATAGAAGACGGTTGTACAGATGGATCTCGCTAGTCTAGATATTGAAGACGTTTGTCCAACGACGTATCTCGTTAGTCTAGATATAGAAAACGGTTGTACAGATGGATCTCGTTAGTCTAGATATAGAAGAGGGTTGTACAACGACGGATCTCGTTAGTCTAGATATAGAAGAGGGTTGTACAACGACGTATCTCGTTAGTGTAGATATAGAAGACGGTTATACAGACGGATCTCGTTAGTCTAGATATAGAAGACGGTTGAATAACGAGAGATCTCGTTAGTCTAGATATAGAAGACGGTTGTACAGACGGATCACGTTGGTCTAGATATAGAAAACAGTTGTACAGACGGATCTCGTTAGTCTAGATATAGAAGACGGTTGTACAACGACGGATCTCGTTAGTCTAGATATAGAAGAGGGTTGTACAACAACGGATCTCGTTAGTCTAGATATAGAAGACGGTTGCGCAGACGGATCTCGTTAGTCTAGATATAGAAGACGGTTGTATAACGAGAGATCTCGTTAGTCTAGATATAGAAGACGGTTGTATAACGAGAGATCTCGTTAGTCTAGATATAGAAGACGGTTGTATAACGAGAGATCTCGTTAGTCTAGATATAGAAGACGGTTGTATAACGAGAGATCTCGTTAGTCTAGATATAGAAGACGGTTGTATAACGAGAGATCTCGTTAGTCTAGATATAGAAGACGGTTGTACAGACGGATCTCGTTAGTCTAGATATAGAAGACGGTTGTATAACGAGAGATCTCGTTAGTGTAGATATAAAAGACGGTTGTACAACGAGAGATCTCGTTAGTGTAGATATAAAAGACGGTTGTACAACGACGGATCTCGTTAGTCTAGATATAGAAGACGGTTGTACAACGACGGATCTCGTTAGTCTAGATTTTGAAGACCTTTGTCCAAGGACGTATCTCGTTAGTCTAGATATAGATGACGGTTGTACAGACGTATCTCGTTAGTCTAGATATAGAAGACGGTTGTACAACGACGGATCTCGTTAGTCTAGATATAGAAGAGGGTTGTACAACAACGGATCTCGTTAGTCTAGATATAGAAGACGGTTGCGCAGACGGATCTCGTTAGTCTAGATATAGAAGACGGTTGTATAATGAGAGATCTCGTTAGTCTAGATATAGAAGACGGTTGTACAACGACGGAACTCGTTAGTCTAGATATAGAAGAGGGTTGTATAACGAGAGATCTCGTTAGTCTAGATATAGAAGATGGTTGTACAGACGGATCTCGTTAGTCCAGATAAAGAAGACGGTTGTACAGACGGATCTCGTTAGTCTAGATATAGAAGACGGTTGTACAGACGGATCTCGTTAGTCTAGATATAGAAGACGGGATGTATAACGAGAGATCTCGTTAGTCTTGATATAGAAGACGGTTGTACAGACGGATCCCGTTAGTCTAGGTATAGAAGACGGTTGTACATCGAGAGATCTCGTTAGTCTAGATATAGAAGACGGTTGTATAACGAGAGATCTCGTTAGTCTAGATATAGAAGACGGTAGCACAGACGGATCTCGTTAGTCTAGATATAGAAAACGGTTGTACAGACGCATCTCGTTAGTCTAGATATAGAAGAGGGTTGTACAACAACGGATCTCGTTAGTCTAGATATAGAAGACGGTTGTACAGACGCATCTCGTAAGTCCAGATATAGAAGACGGTTGTACATCGAGAGATCTCGTTAGTCTAGATATAGAAGACGGTTGTACAGACGGTTCTCGTTAGTCTAGATATAGAAGACGGTTGTACAGACGGATCTCGTTAGTCTAGATATAGAAGACGGTTGTACAGACGGATCTCGTTAGTCTAGATATAGAAGAGGGTTGTATAACGAGAGATCTCGTTAGTCTAGATATAGAAGATGGTTGTACAGACGGATCTCGTTAGTCCAGATAAAGAAGACGGTTGTACAGACGGATCTCGTTAGTCTAGATATAGAAGACGGTTGTACAGACGGATCTCGTTAGTCTAGATATAGAAGACGGGATGTATAACGAGAGATCTCGTTAGTCTTGATATAGAAGACGGTTGTACAGACGGATCCCGTTAGTCTAGGTATAGAAGACGGTTGTACATCGAGAGATCTCGTTAGTCTAGATATAGAAGACGGTTTTATAACGAGAGATCTCGTTAGTCTAGATATAGAAGACGGTAGCACAGACGGATCTCGTTAGTCTAGATATAGAAAACGGTTGTACAGACGCATCTCGTTAGTCTAGATATAGAAGAGGGTTGTACAACAACGGATCTCGTAAGTCCAGATATAGAAGACGGTTGTACAGACGGATCTCGTTAGTCTAGATATAGAAGACGGGATGTAGAACGAGAGATCTCGTTAGTCTAGATATAGAAGACGGTTGTACAGGCGGATCCCGTTAGTCTAGATATAGAAGACGGTTGTACATCGAGAGATCTCGTTAGTATAGATATAGAAGACGGTTGTACAACGACGGATCTCGTTAGTCTAGATATAGAAGACGGTTGTACAGACCGATCTCGTTAGTCTAGATATTGAAGACGTTTGTCCAACGACGTATCTCGTTAGTCTAGATATAGAAAACTGTTGTACAGACGGATCTCGTTAGTCTAGATATAGAAGAGGGTTGTACAACGACGGATCTCGTTAGTCTAGATATAGAAGACGGTTGTACAGACGAATCTCGTTAGTCTAGATATAGAAGACGGTTGTACAACGACGGAACTCGTTAGTCTAGATATAGAAGACGGTTGTACAGATGGATCTCGCTAGTCTAGATATTGAAGACGTTTGTCCAACGACGTATCTCGTTAGTCTAGATATAGAAAACGGTTGTACAGATGGATCTCGTTAGTCTAGATATAGAAGAGGGTTGTACAACGACGGATCTCGTTAGTCTAGATATAGAAGAGGGTTGTACAACGACGTATCTCGTTAGTGTAGATATAGAAGACGGTTATACAGACGGATCTCGTTAGTCTAGATATAGAAGACGGTTGAATAACGAGAGATCTCGTTAGTCTAGATATAGAAGACGGTTGTACAGACGGATCACGTTGGTCTAGATATAGAAAACAGTTGTACAGACGGATCTCGTTAGTCTAGATATAGAAGACGGTTGTACAACGACGGATCTCGTTAGTCTAGATATAGAAGAGGGTTGTACAACAACGGATCTCGTTAGTCTAGATATAGAAGGCGGTTGTACAGACGCATCTCGTAAGTCCAGATATAGAAGAGGGTTGTACAACGACGTATCTCGTTAGTGTAGATATAGAAGACGGTTATACAGACGGATCTCGTTAGTCTAGATATAGAAGACGGTTGAATAACGAGAGATCTCGTTAGTCTAGATATAGAAGACGGTTGCACAGACGGATCTCGTTGGTCTAGATATAGAAGAGGGTTGTACAACGACGGATCTCGTTAGTCTAGATATAGAAGACGGTTGTACAGACGAATCTCGTTAGTCTAGATATAGAAGACGGTTGTACAACGACGGAACTCGTTAGTCTAGATATAGAAGACGGTTGTACAGATGGATCTCGCTAGTCTAGATATTGAAGACGTTTGTCCAACGACGTATCTCGTTAGTCTAGATATAGAAAACGGTTGTACAGATGGATCTCGTTAGTCTAGATATAGAAGAGGGTTGTACAACGACGGATCTCGTTAGTCTAGATATAGAAGAGGGTTGTACAACGACGTATCTCGTTAGTGTAGATATAGAAGACGGTTATACAGACGGATCTCGTTAGTCTAGATATAGAAGACGGTTGAATAACGAGAGATCTCGTTAGTCTAGATATAGAAGACGGTTGTACAGACGGATCACGTTGGTCTAGATATAGAAAACAGTTGTTCAGACGGATCTCGTTAGTCTAGATATAGAAGACGGTTGTACAACGACGGATCTCGTTAGTCTAGATATAGAAGAGGGTTGTACAACAACGGATCTCGTTAGTCTAGATATAGAAGACGGTTGCGCAGACGGATCTCGTTAGTCTAGATATAGAAGACGGTTGTATAACGAGAGATCTCGTTAGTCTAGATATAGAAGACGGTTGTATAACGACGGATCTCGTTAGTCTAGATATAGAAGACGGTTGTACAACGACGGATCTCGTTAGTCTAGATTTTGAAGACCTTTGTCCAAGGACGTATCTCGTTAGTCTAGATATAGATGACGGTTGTACAGACGTATCTCGTTAGTCTAGATATAGAAGACGGTTGTACAACGACGGATCTCGTTAGTCTAGATATAGAAGAGGGTTGTACAACAACGGATCTCGTTAGTCTAGATATAGAAGACGGTTGCGCAGACGGATCTCGTTAGTCTAGATATAGAAGACGGTTGTATAATGAGAGATCTCGTTAGTCTAGATATAGAAGACGGTTGTACAACGACGGATCTCGTTAGTCTAGATATAGAAGACGGCTGTACAGACAGATCTCGTTAGTCTAGATATAGAAGGCGGTTGTACAGACGCATCTCGTAAGTCCAGATATAGAAGAGGGTTGTACAACGACGTATCTCGTTAGTGTAGATATAGAAGACGGTTATACAGACGGATCTCGTTAGTCTAGATATAGAAGACGGGTGAATAACGAGATATCTCGTTAGTCTAGATATAGAAGACGGTTGCACAGACGGATCTCGTTGGTCTAGATATAGAAGACGGTTGTACAGACGGATCTCGTTAGTCTAGATATAGGAGACGGTTGTACAACGAAGGATCTCGTTAGTCTAGATATTGAAGACGTTTGTCCAAGGACGTATCTCGTTAGTCTAGATATAGATGACGGTTGTACAGACGTATCTCGTTAGTCTAGATATAGAAAACGGTTGTACAGACGCATCTCGTTAGTCTAGATATAGAAGAGGGTTGTACAACAACGGATCTCGTTAGTCTAGATATAGAAGACGGTTGCACAGACGGATCTCGTTAGTCTAGATATAGAAGACGGTTATACAGACGGATCTCGTTAGTCTAGATATAGAAGACGGTTGAATAACGAGAGATCTCGTTAGTCTAGATATAGAAGACGGTTGTACAGACGGATCACGTTGGTCTAGATATAGAAAACAGTTGTACAGACGGATCTCGTTAGTCTAGATATAGAAGAGGGTTGTACAACAACGGATCTCGTTAGTCTAGATATAGAAGACGGTTGTACAGACGGATCTCGTTAGTCTAGACATAGAAGACGGTTGTACAGACAGAGCTCGTTAGTCTAGATATAGAAGACGGATGTACAGACGGATCTCGTTAGTCTAGATATAGAAGACGGGATGTATAACGAGAGATCTCGTTAGTCTTGATATAGAAGACGGTTGTACAGACGGATCCCGTTAGTCTAGGTATAGAAGACGGTTGTACATCGAGAGATCTCGTTAGTCTAGATATAGAAGACGGTTGTATAACGAGAGATCTCGTTAGTCTAGATATAGAAGACGGTAGCACAGACGGATCTCGTTAGTCTAGATATAGAAAACGGTTGTACAGACGCATCTCGTTAGTCTAGATATAGAAGAGGGTTGTACAACAACGGATCTCGTTAGTCTAGATATAGAAGACGGTTGTACAGACGCATCTCGTAAGTCCAGATATAGAAGACGGTTGTACATCGAGAGATCTCGTTAGTCTAGATATAGAAGACGGTTGTACAGACGGTTCTCGTTAGTCTAGATATAGAAGACGGTTGTACAGACGGATCTCGTTAGTCTAGATATAGAAGACGGTTGTACAGACGGATCTCGTTAGTCTAGATATAGAAGAGGGTTGTATAACGAGAGATCTCGTTAGTCTAGATATAGAAGATGGTTGTACAGACGGATCTCGTTAGTCCAGATAAAGAAGACGGTTGTACAGACGGATCTCGTTAGTCTAGATATAGAAGACGGTTGTACAGACGGATCTCGTTAGTCTAGATATAGAAGACGGGATGTATAACGAGAGATCTCGTTAGTCTTGATATAGAAGACGGTTGTACAGACGGATCCCGTTAGTCTAGGTATAGAAGACGGTTGTACATCGAGAGATCTCGTTAGTCTAGATATAGAAGACGGTTGTACAGACGGTTCTCGTTAGTCTAGATATAGAAGACGGTTGTACAGACGGATCTCGGTAGTCTAGATATAGAAGACGGTTGTACAACGACGGATCTCGTTAGTCTAGATATAGAAGACGGCTGTACAGACGGATCTCGTTAGTCTAGATATAGAAGGCGGTTGTACAGACGCATCTCGTAAGTCCAGATATAGAAGACGGTTGTACAGACGGATCTCGTTAGTCTAGATATAGAAGACGGTTGTACAGACGGATCTCGTTAGTCTAGATATAGAAGAGGGTTGTATAACGAGAGATCTCGTTAGTCTAGATATAGAAGATGGTTGTACAGACGGATCTCGTTAGTCCAGATAAAGAAGACGGTTGTACAGACGGATCTCGTTAGTCTAGATATAGAAGACGGTTGTACAGACGGATCTCGTTAGTCTAGATATAGAAGACGGGATGTATAACGAGAGATCTCGTTAGTCTTGATATATAAGACGGTTGTACAGACGGATCCCGTTAGTCTAGGTATAGAAGACGGTTGTACATCGAGAGATCTCGTTAGTCTAGATATAGAAGACGGTTGCACAGACGGATCTCGTTAGTCTAGATATAGAAGACGGTTATACAGACGGATCTCGTTAGTCTAGATATAGAAGACGGTTGAATAACGAGAGATCTCGTTAGTCTAGATATAGAAGACGGTTGTACAGACGGATCACGTTGGTCTAGATATAGAAAACAGTTGTACAGACGGATCTCGTTAGTCTAGATATAGAAGACGGTTGTACAACGACGGATCTCGTTAGTCTAGATATTGAAGACGTTTGTCCAAGGACGTATCTCGTTAGTCTAGATATAGATGACGGTTGTACAGACGTATCTCGTTAGTCTAGATATAGAAGACGGTTGTACAGACGGATCACGTTGGTCTAGATATAGAAAACAGTTGTACAGACGGATCTCGTTAATCTAGATATAGAAGACGGTTGTACAGACGTATATCGTTAGTCTAGATATAGAAGACGGTTGTACAGGCGGATCCCGTTAGTCTAGATATAGAAGACGGTTGTACAACGACGGATCTCGTTAGTCTAGATATAGAAGACGGTTGTACAGACGAATCTCGTTAGTCTAGATATAGAAGACGGTTGTACAACGACGGAACTCGTTAGTCTAGATATAGAAGACGGTTGTACAGATGGATCTCGCTAGTCTAGATATTGAAGACGTTTGTCCAACGACGTATCTCGTTAGTCTAGATATAGAAAACGGTTGTACAGATGGATCTCGTTAGTCTAGATATAGAAGAGGGTTGTACAACGACGGATCTCGTTAGTCTAGATATAGAAGAGGGTTGTACAACGACGTATCTCGTTAGTATAGATATAGAAGACGGTTATACAGACGGATCTCGTTAGTCTAGATATAGAAGACGGTTGAATAACGAGAGATCTCGTTAGTCTAGATATAGAAGACGGTTGTACAGACGGATCACGTTGGTCTAGATATAGAAAACAGTTGTACAGACGGATCTCGTTAGTCTAGATATAGAAGACGGTTGTACAACGACGGATCTCGTTAGTCTAGATATAGAAGAGGGTTGTACAACAACGGATCTCGTTAGTCTAGATATAGAAGACGGTTGCGCAGACGGATCTCGTTAGTCTAGATATAGAAGACGGTTGTATAACGAGAGATCTCGTTAGTCTAGATATAGAAGACGGTTGTATAACGAGAGATCTCGTTAGTCTAGATATAGAAGACGGTTGTATAACGAGAGATCTCGTTAGTCTAGATATAGAAGACGGTTGTATAACGAGAGATCTCGTTAGTCTAGATATAGAAGACGGTTGTACAGACGGATCTCGTTAGTCTAGATATAGAAGACGGTTGTATAACGAGAGATCTCGTTAGTGTAGATATAAAAGACGGTTGTACAACGAGAGATCTCGTTAGTGTAGATATAAAAGACGGTTGTACAACGACGGATCTCGTTAGTCTAGATATAGAAGACGGTTGTACAACGACGGATCTCGTTAGTCTAGATTTTGAAGACCTTTGTCCAAGGACGTATCTCGTTAGTCTAGATATAGATGACGGTTGTACAGACGTATCTCGTTAGTCTAGATATAGAAGACGGTTGTACAACGACGGATCTCGTTAGTCTAGATATAGAAGAGGGTTGTACAACAACGGATCTCGTTAGTCTAGATATAGAAGACGGTTGCGCAGACGGATCTCGTTAGTCTAGATATAGAAGACGGTTGTATAATGAGAGATCTCGTTAGTCTAGATATAGAAGACGGTTGTATAACGAGAGATCTCGTTAGTCTAGATATAGAAGACGGTTGTACAGGCGGATCTCGTTAGTCTAGATATAGAAGACGGTTGTATAACGAGAGACCCGTTAGTCTAGATATAGAAGACGGCTGTATAACGAGAGATCTCGATAGTCTAGATATAGAAGACGGTTGTACAGACGGATCTCGTTAGTCTAGATATAGAAGACGGTTGTATAACGAGAGATCTCGTTAGTGTAGATATAAAAGACGGTTGTACAACGACGGATGTCGTTAGTCTAGATATAGAAGACGGTTGAATAACGAGAGATCTCGTTAGTCTAGATATAGAAGACGGTTGAATAACGAGAGATCTCGTTAGTCTAGATATAGAAGACGGTTATACAGGCGGATCTCGTTAGTCTAGATATAGAAGACGGTTATACAGACGGATTTCGTTAGTCTAGATATAGAAGACGGTTGAATATCGAGAGATCTCGTTAGTCTAGATATAGAAGACGGTTGAATAACGAGAGACCTCGTTAGTCTAGATATAGAAGACGGTTGTACAGACCGATCTCGTTAGTCTAGATATTGAAGACGTTTGTCCAACGACGTATCTCGTTAGTCTAGATATAGAAAACTGTTGTACAGACGGATCTCGTTAGTCTAGATATAGAAGAGGGTTGTACAACGACGGATCTCGTTAGTCTAGATATAGAAGACGGTTGTACAGACGAATCTCGTTAGTCTAGATATAGAAGACGGGATGTATAACGAGAGATCTCGTTAGTCTTGATATAGAAGACGGTTGTACAGACGGATCCCGTTAGTCTAGGTATAGAAGACGGTTGTACATCGAGAGATCTCGTTAGTCTAGATATAGAAGACGGTTGTACAGACGGTTCTCGTTAGTCTAGATATAGAAGACGGTTGTAGAGACGGATCTCGGTAGTCTAGATATAGAAGACGGTTGTACAACGACGGATCTCGTTAGTCTAGATATAGAAGACGGCTGTACAGACAGATCTCGTTAGTCTAGATATTGAAGACGTTTGTCCAAGGACGTATCTCGTTAGTCTAGATATAGATGACGGTTGTACAGACGTATCTCGTTAGTCTAGATATAGAAAACGGTTGTACAGACGCATCTCGTTAGTCTAGATATAGAAGAGGGTTGTACAACAACGGATCTCGTTAGTCTAGATATAGAAGACGGTTGCACAGACGGATCTCGTTAGTCTAGATATAGAAGACGGTTATACAGACGGATCTCGTTAGTCTAGATATAGAAGACGGTTGAATAACGAGAGATCTCGTTAGTCTAGATATAGAAGACGGTTGTACAGACGGATCACGTTGGTCTAGATATAGAAAACAGTTGTACAGACGGATCTCGTTAGTCTAGATATAGAAGACGGTTGTACAACGACGGATCTCGTTAGTCTAGATATTGAAGACGTTTGTCCAAGGACGTATCTCGTTAGTCTAGATATAGATGACGGTTGTACAGACGTATCTCGTTAGTCTAGATATAGAAGACGGTTGTACAGACGGATCACGTTGGTCTAGATATAGAAAACAGTTGTACAGACGGATCTCGTTAATCTAGATATAGAAGACGGTTGTACAGACGTATATCGTTAGTCTAGATATAGAAGACGGTTGTACAGACGCATCTCGTTAGTCTAGATATAGAAGGCGGTTGTACAGACGGATCTCGTTAGTCTAGACATAGAAGACGGTTGTACAGACAGAGCTCGTTAGTCTAGATATAGAAGACGGATGTACAGACGGATCTCGTTAGTCTAGATATAGAAGACGGTTGTACAGACGGATCTCGTTAGTCTAGACATAGAAGACGGTTGTACAGACGGATCTCGTTAGTCTAGATATAGAAGACGGTTGTATAACGAGAGATCTCGTTAGTCTAGATATAGAAGACGGTAGCACAGACGGATCTCGTTAGTCTAGATATAGAAAACGGTTGTACAGACGCATCTCGTTAGTCTAGATATAGAAGAGGGTTGTACAACAACGGATCTCGTTAGTCTAGATATAGAAGACGGTTGTACTGACGCATCTCGTAAGTCCAGATATAGAAGACGGTTGTACAGACGGATCTCGTTAGTCTAGATATAGAAGACGGGATGTAGAACGAGAGATCTCGTTAGTCTAGATATAGAAGACGGTTGTACAGGCGGATCCCGTTAGTCTAGATATAGAAGACGGTTGTACATCGAGAGATCTCGTTAGTATAGATATAGAAGACGGTTGTACAGACGGATCTCGTTAGTCTAGATATAGAAGACGGTTGTACAGACGGATCTCGTTAGTCTAGATATAGAAGACGGGATGTATAACGAGAGATCTCGTTAGTCTTGATATAGAAGACGGTTGTACAGACGGATCCCGTTAGTCTAGGTATAGAAGACGGTTGTACATCGAGAGATCTCGTTAGTCTAGATATAGAAGACGGTTGTACAGACGGTTCTCGTTAGTCTAGATATAGAAGACGGGATGTATAACGAGAGATCTCGTTAGTCTTGATATAGAAGACGGTTGTACAGACGGATCCCGTTAGTCTAGGTATAGAAGACGGTTGTACATCGAGAGATCTCGTTAGTCTAGATATAGAAGACGGTTGTACAGACGGTTCTCGTTAGTGTAGATATAGAAGACGGTTGTACACACGGATCTCGGTAGTCTAGATATAGAAGACGGTTGTACAACGACGGATCTCGTTAGTCTAGATATAGAAGACGGCTGTACAGACGGATCTCGTTAGTCTAGATATAGAAGACGGTTGTACAGACGGATCTCGTTAGTCTAGATATAGAAGACGGGATGTATAACGAGAGATCTCGTTAGTCTTGATATAGAAGACGGTTGTACAGACGGATCCCGTTAGTCTAGGTATAGAAGACGGTTGTACATCGAGAGATCTCGTTAGTCTAGATATAGAAGACGGTTGTACAGACGGTTCTCGTTAGTCTAGATATAGAAGACGGTTGTACAGACGCATCTCGTAAGTCCAGATATAGAAGACGGTTGTACAGACGGATCTCGTTAGTCTAGATATAGAAGACGGTTGTACAGACGGATCTCGTTAGTCTAGATATAGAAGAGGGTTGTATAACGAGAGATCTCGTTAGTCTAGATATAGAAGATGGTTGTACAGACGGATCTCGTTAGTCCAGATAAAGAAGACGGTTGTACAGACGGATCTCGTTAGTCTAGATATAGAAGACGGTTGTACAGACGGATCTCGTTAGTCTAGATATAGAAGACGGGATGTATAACGAGAGATCTCGTTAGTCTTGATATAGAAGACGGTTGTACAGACGGATCCCGTTAGTCTAGGCATAGAAGACGGTTGTACATCGAGAGATCTCGTTAGTCTAGATATAGAAGACGGTTGTACAGACGGTTCTCGTTAGTCTAGATATAGAAGACGGTTGTACAGACGGATCTCGGTAGTCTAGATATAGAAGACGGTTGTACAACGACGGATCTCGTTAGTCTAGATATAGAAGACGGCTGTACAGACGGATCTCGTTAGTCTAGATATAGAAGGCGGTTGTACAGACGCATCTCGTAAGTCCAGATATAGAAGACGGTTGTACAGACGGATCTCGTTAGTCTAGATATAGAAGACGGCTGTACAGACGGATCTCGTTAGTCTAGATATAGAAGGCGGTTGTACAGACGCATCTCGTAAGTCCAGATATAGAAGACGGTTGTACAGACGGATCTCGTTAGTCTAGATATAGAAGACGGGATGTAGAACGAGAGATCTCGTTAGTCTAGATATAGAAGACGGTTGTACAGGCGGATCCCGTTAGTCTAGATATAGAAGACGGTTGTACATCGAGAGATCTCGTTAGTATAGATATAGAAGATGGTTGTACAACGACGGATCTCGTTAGTCTAGATATAGAAGACGGTTGTACAGACCGATCTCGTTAGTCTAGATATTGAAGACGTTTGTCCAACGACGTATCTCGTTAGTCTAGATATAGAAAACTGTTGTACAACGCGACGGATCTCGTTAGTCTAGATATAGAAGACGGTTGTACAGACGAATCTCGTTAGTCTAGATATAGAAGACGGTTGTACAACGACGGAACTCGTTAGTCTAGATATAGAAGACGGTTGTACAGATGGATCTCGCTAGTCTAGATATTGAAGACGTTTGTCCAACGACGTATCTCGTTAGTCTAGATATAGAAAACGGTTGTACAGATGGATCTCGTTAGTCTAGATATAGAAGAGGGTTGTACAACGACGTATCTCGTTAGGGTAGATATTGAAGACGGTTATACAGACGGATCTCGTTAGTCTAGATATAGAAGACGGTGGAATAACGAGAGATCTCGTTAGTCTAGATATAGAAGACGGTTGTACAGACGGATCACGTTGGTCTAGATATAGAAAACAGTTGTACAGACGGATCTCGTTAGTCTAGATATAGAAGACGGTTGTACAACGACGGATCTCGTTAGTCTAGATATTGAAGACGTTTGTCCAAGGACGTATCTCGTTAGTCTAGATATAGATGACGGTTGTACAGACGTATCTCGTTAGTCTAGGTATAGAAGACGGTTGTACATCGAGAGATCTCGTTAGTCTAGATATAGAAGACGGTTGTACAGACGGTTCTCGTAAGTCCAGATATAGAAGAGGGTTGTACAACGACGTATCTCGTTAGTGTAGATATAGAAGACGGTTATACAGACGGATCTCGTTAGTCTAGATATAGAAGACGGTTGAATAACGAGAGATCTCGTTAGTCTAGATATAGAAGACGGTTGCACAGACGGATCTCGTTGGTCTAGATATAGAAGACGGTTGTACAGACGGATCTCGTTAGTCTAGATATAGGAGACGGTTGTACAACGACGGATCTCGTTAGTCTAGATATTGAAGACGTTTGTCCAAGGACGTATCTCGTTAGTCTAGATATAGATGACGGTTGTACAGACGAATCTCGTTAGTCTAGATATAGAAGACGGTTGTACAACGACGGAACTCGTTAGTCTAGATATAGAAGACGGTTGTACAGATGGATCTCGCTAGTCTAGATATTGAAGACGTTTGTCCAACGACGTATCTCGTTAGTCTAGATATAGAAAACGGTTGTACAGATGGATCTCGTTAGTCTAGATATAGAAGAGGGTTGTACAACGACGGATCTCGTTAGTCTAGATATAGAAGAGGGTTGTACAACGACGTATCTCGTTAGTGTAGATATAGAAGACGGTTATACAGACGGATCTCGTTAGTCTAGATATAGAAGACGGTTGAATAACGAGAGATCTCGTTAGTCTAGATATAGAAGACGGTTGTACAGACGGATCACGTTGGTCTAGATATAGAAAACAGTTGTACAGACGGATCTCGTTAGTCTAGATATAGAAGACGGTTGTACAACGACGGATCTCGTTAGTCTAGATATAGAAGAGGGTTGTACAACAACGGATCTCGTTAGTCTAGATATAGAAGGCGGTTGTACAGACGCATCTCGTAAGTCCAGATATAGAAGAGGGTTGTACAACGACGTATCTCGTTAGTGTAGATATAGAAGACGGTTATACAGACGGATCTCGTTAGTCTAGATATAGAAGACGGTTGAATAACGAGAGATCTCGTTAGTCTAGATATAGAAGACGGTTGCACAGACGGATCTCGTTGGTCTAGATATAGAAGAGGGTTGTACAACGACGGATCTCGTTAGTCTAGATATAGAAGACGGTTGTACAGACGAATCTCGTTAGTCTAGATATAGAAGACGGTTGTACAACGACGGAACTCGTTAGTCTAGATATAGAAGACGGTTGTACAGATGGATCTCGCTAGTCTAGATATTGAAGACGTTTGTCCAACGACGTATCTCGTTAGTCTAGATATAGAAAACGGTTGTACAGATGGATCTCGTTAGTCTAGATATAGAAGAGGGTTGTACAACGACGGATCTCGTTAGTCTAGATATAGAAGAGGGTTGTACAACGACGTATCTCGTTAGTGTAGATATAGAAGACGGTTATACAGACGGATCTCGTTAGTCTAGATATAGAAGACGGTTGAATAACGAGAGATCTCGTTAGTCTAGATATAGAAGACGGTTGTACAGACGGATCACGTTGGTCTAGATATAGAAAACAGTTGTACAGACGGATCTCGTTAGTCTAGATATAGAAGACGGTTGTACAACGACGGATCTCGTTAGTCTAGATATAGAAGAGGGTTGTACAACAACGGATCTCGTTAGTCTAGATATAGAAGACGGTTGCGCAGACGGATCTCGTTAGTCTAGATATAGAAGACGGTTGTATAACGAGAGATCTCGTTAGTCTAGATATAGAAGACGGTTGTATAACGAGAGATCTCGTTAGTCTAGATATAGAAGACGGTTGTATAACGAGAGATCTCGTTAGTCTAGATATAGAAGACGGTTGTATAACGAGAGATCTCGTTAGTCTAGATATAGAAGACGGTTGTACAGACGGATCTCGTTAGTCTAGATATAGAAGACGGTTGTATAACGAGAGATCTCGTTAGTGTAGATATAAAAGACGGTTGTACAACGAGAGATCTCGTTAGTGTAGATATAAAAGACGGTTGTACAACGACGGATCTCGTTAGTCTAGATATAGAAGACGGTTGTACAACGACGGATCTCGTTAGTCTAGATTTTGAAGACCTTTGTCCAAGGACGTATCTCGTTAGTCTAGATATAGATGACGGTTGTACAGACGTATCTCGTTAGTCTAGATATAGAAGACGGTTGTACAACGACGGATCTCGTTAGTCTAGATATAGAAGAGGGTTGTACAACAACGGATCTCGTTAGTCTAGATATAGAAGACGGTTGCGCAGACGGATCTCGTTAGTCTAGATATAGAAGACGGTTGTATAATGAGAGATCTCGTTAGTCTAGATATAGAAGACGGTTGTATAACGAGAGATCTCGTTAGTCTAGATATAGAAGACGGTTGTACAGGCGGATCTCGTTAGTCTAGATATAGAAGACGGTTGTATAACGAGAGACCCGTTAGTCTAGATATAGAAGACGGCTGTATAACGAGAGATCTCGATAGTCTAGATATAGAAGACGGTTGTACAGACGGATCTCGTTAGTCTAGATATAGAAGACGGTTGTATAACGAGAGATCTCGTTAGTGTAGATATAAAAGACGGTTGTACAACGACGGATGTCGTTAGTCTAGATATAGAAGACGGTTGAATAACGAGAGATCTCGTTAGTCTAGATATAGAAGACGGTTGAATAACGAGAGATCTCGTTAGTCTAGATATAGAAGACGGTTATACAGGCGGATCTCGTTAGTCTAGATATAGAAGACGGTTATACAGACGGATTTCGTTAGTCTAGATATAGAAGACGGTTGAATATCGAGAGATCTCGTTAGTCTAGATATAGAAGACGGTTGAATAACGAGAGACCTCGTTAGTCTAGATATAGAAGACGGTTGTACAGACCGATCTCGTTAGTCTAGATATTGAAGACGTTTGTCCAACGACGTATCTCGTTAGTCTAGATATAGAAAACTGTTGTACAGACGGATCTCGTTAGTCTAGATATAGAAGAGGGTTGTACAACGACGGATCTCGTTAGTCTAGATATAGAAGACGGTTGTACAGACGAATCTCGTTAGTCTAGATATAGAAGACGGGATGTATAACGAGAGATCTCGTTAGTCTTGATATAGAAGACGGTTGTACAGACGGATCCCGTTAGTCTAGGTATAGAAGACGGTTGTACATCGAGAGATCTCGTTAGTCTAGATATAGAAGACGGTTGTACAGACGGTTCTCGTTAGTCTAGATATAGAAGACGGTTGTAGAGACGGATCTCGGTAGTCTAGATATAGAAGACGGTTGTACAACGACGGATCTCGTTAGTCTAGATATAGAAGACGGCTGTACAGACAGATCTCGTTAGTCTAGGTATAGAAGGCGGTTGTACAGACGCATCTCGTAAGTCCAGATATAGAAGAGGGTTGTACAACGACGTATCTCGTTAGTGTAGATATAGAAGACGGTTATACAGACGGATCTCGTTAGTCTAGATATAGAAGACGGGTGAATAACGAGAGATCTCGTTAGTCTAGATATAGAAGACGGTTGCACAGACGGATCTCGTTGGTCTAGATATAGAAGACGGTTGTACAGACGGATCTCGTTAGTCTAGATATAGGAGACGGTTGTACAACGACGGATCTCGTTAGTCTAGATATTGAAGACGTTTGTCCAAGGACGTATCTCGTTAGTCTAGATATAGATGACGGTTGTAAAGACGTATCTCGTTAGTCTAGATATAGAAAACGGTTGTACAGACGCATCTCGTTAGTCTAGATATAGAAGAGGGTTGTACAACAACGGATCTCGTTAGTCTAGATATAGAAGAAGGTTGCACAGACGGATCTCGTTAGTCTAGATATAGAAGACGGTTATACAGACGGATCTCGTTAGTCTAGATATAGAAGACGGTTGAATAACGAGAGATCTCGTTAGTCTAGATATAGAAGACGGTTGTACAGACGGATCACGTTGGTCTAGATATAGAAAACAGTTGTACAGACGGATCTCGTTAGTCTAGATATAGAAGACGGTTGTACAACGACGGATCTCGTTAGTCTAGATATTGAAGACGTTTGTCCAAGGACGTATCTCGTTAGTCTAGATATAGATGACGGTTGTACAGACGTATCTCGTTAGTCTAGATATAGAAGACGGTTGTACAGACGGATCACGTTGGTCTAGATATAGAAAACAGTTGTACAGACGGATCTCGTTAATCTAGATATAGAAGACGGTTGTACAGACGTATATCGTTAGTCT
Source organism: Andrena bicolor (assembly GCA_960531205.1). Lineage (NCBI taxonomy): Eukaryota > Metazoa > Arthropoda > Insecta > Hymenoptera > Andrenidae > Andrena > Andrena bicolor. The sequence continues at coordinate 681,994 of CAUIJW010000042.1, read as the reverse complement.
AGATATAGAAGACGGTTGTACAGACGCATCTCGTTAGTCTAGATATAGAAGGCGGTTGTACAGACGGATCTCGTTAGTCTAGACATAGAAGACGGTTGTACAGACAGAGCTCGTTAGTCTAGATATAGAAGACGGATGTACAGACGGATCTCGTTAGTCTAGATATAGAAGACGGGATGTATAACGAGAGATCTCGTTAGTCTTGATATAGAAGACGGTTGTACAGACGGATCCCGTTAGTCTAGGTATAGAAGACGGTTGTACATCGAGAGATCTCGTTAGTCTAGATATAGAAGACGGTTGTATAACGAGAGATCTCGTTAGTCTAGATATAGAAGACGGTAGCACAGACGGATCTCGTTAGTCTAGATATAGAAAACGGTTGTACAGACGCATCTCGTTAGTCTAGATATAGAAGAGGGTTGTACAACAACGGATCTCGTTAGTCTAGATATAGAAGACGGTTGTACAGACGCATCTCGTAAGTCCAGATATAGAAGACGGTTGTACATCGAGAGATCTCGTTAGTCTAGATATAGAAGACGGTTGTACAGACGGTTCTCGTTAGTCTAGATATAGAAGACGGTTGTACAGACGGATCTCGTTAGTCTAGATATAGAAGACGGTTGTACAGACGGATCTCGTTAGTCTAGATATAGAAGAGGGTTGTACAACGAGAGATCTCGTTAGTCTAGATATAGAAGATGGTTGTACAGACGGATCTCGTTAGTCCAGATAAAGAAGACGGTTGTACAGACGGATCTCGTTAGTCTAGATATAGAAGACGGTTGTACAGACGGATCTCGTTAGTCTAGATATAGAAGACGGGATGTATAACGAGAGATCTCGTTAGTCTTGATATAGAAGACGGTTGTACAGACGGATCCCGTTAGTCTAGGTATAGAAGACGGTTGTACATCGAGAGATCTCGTTAGTCTAGATATAGAAGACGGTTGTACAGACGGTTCTCGTTAGTCTAGATATAGAAGACGGTTGTACAGACGGATCTCGGTAGTCTAGATATAGAAGACGGTTGTACAACGACGGATCTCGTTAGTCTAGATATAGAAGACGGCTGTACAGACGGATCTCGTTAGTCTAGATATAGAAGGCGGTTGTACAGACGCATCTCGTAAGTCCAGATATAGAAGACGGTTGTACAGACGGATCTCGTTAGTCTAGATATAGAAGACGGTTGTACAGACGGATCTCGTTAGTCTAGATATAGAAGAGGGTTGTATAACGAGAGATCTCGTTAGTCTAGATATAGAAGATGGTTGTACAGACGGATCTCGTTAGTCCAGATAAAGAAGACGGTTGTACAGACGGATCTCGTTAGTCTAGATATAGAAGACGGTTGTACAGACGGATCTCGTTAGTCTAGATATAGAAGACGGGATGTATAACGAGAGATCTCGTTAGTCTTGATATATAAGACGGTTGTACAGACGGATCCCGTTAGTCTAGGTATAGAAGACGGTTGTACATCGAGAGATCTCGTTAGTCTAGATATAGAAGACGGTTGTACAGACGGTTCTCGTTAGTCTAGATATAGAAGACGGTTGTACAGACGGATCTCGGTAGTCTAGATATAGAAGACGGTTGTACAACGACGGATCTCGTTAGTCTAGATATAGAAGACGGCTGTACAGACGGATCTCGTTAGTCTAGATATAGAAGGCGGTTGTACAGACGCATCTCGTAAGTCCAGATATAGAAGACGGTTGTACAGACGGATCTCGTTAGTCTAGATATAGAAGACGGGATGTAGAACGAGAGATCTCGTTAGTCTAGATATAGAAGACGGTTGTACAGGCGGATCCCGTTAGTCTAGATATAGAAGACGGTTGTACATCGAGAGATCTCGTTAGTATAGATATAGAAGACGGTTGTACAACGACGGATCTCGTTAGTCTAGATATAGAAGACGGTTGTACAGACCGATCTCGTTAGTCTAGATATTGAAGACGTTTGTCCAACGACGTATCTCGTTAGTCTAGATATAGAAAACTGTTGTACAGACGGATCTCGTTAGTCTAGATATAGAAGAGGGTTGTACAACGACGGATCTCGTTAGTCTAGATATAGAAGACGGTTGTACAGACGAATCTCGTTAGTCTAGATATAGAAGACGGTTGTACAACGACGGAACTCGTTAGTCTAGATATAGAAGACGGTTGTACAGATGGATCTCGCTAGTCTAGATATTGAAGACGTTTGTCCAACGACGTATCTCGTTAGTCTAGATATAGAAAACGGTTGTACAGATGGATCTCGTTAGTCTAGATATAGAAGAGGGTTGTACAACGACGGATCTCGTTAGTCTAGATATAGAAGAGGGTTGTACAACGACGTATCTCGTTAGTGTAGATATAGAAGACGGTTATACAGACGGATCCCGTTAGTCTAGGTATAGAAGACGGTTGTACATCGAGAGATCTCGTTAGTCTAGATATAGAAGACGGTTGTACAGACGGTTCTCGTTAGTCTAGATATAGAAGACGGTTGTACAGACGGATCTCGGTAGTCTAGATATAGAAGACGGTTGTACAACGACGGATCTCGTTAGTCTAGATATAGAAGACGGCTGTACAGACGGATCTCGTTAGTCTAGATATAGAAGGCGGTTGTACAGACGCATCTCGTAAGTCCAGATATAGAAGACGGTTGTACAGACGGATCTCGTTAGTCTAGATATAGAAGACGGGATGTAGAACGAGAGATCTCGTTAGTCTAGATATAGAAGACGGTTGTACAGGCGGATCCCGTTAGTCTAGATATAGAAGACGGTTGTACATCGAGAGATCTCGTTAGTATAGATATAGAAGACGGTTGTACAACGACGGATCTCGTTAGTCTAGATATAGAAGACGGTTGTACAGACCGATCTCGTTAGTCTAGATATTGAAGACGTTTGTCCAACGACGTATCTCGTTAGTCTAGATATAGAAAACGGTTGTACAGATGGATCTCGTTAGTCTAGATATAGAAGAGGGTTGTACAACGACGGATCTCGTTAGTCTAGATATAGAAGAGGGTTGTACAACGACGTATCTCGTTAGTGTAGATATAGAAGACGGTTATACAGACGGATCTCGTTAGTCTAGATATAGAAGACGGTTGAATAACGAGAGATCTCGTTAGTCTAGATATAGAAGACGGTTGTACAGACGGATCACGTTGGTCTAGATATAGAAAACAGTTGTACAGACGGATCTCGTTAGTCTAGATATAGAAGACGGTTGTACAACGACGGATCTCGTTAGTCTAGATATAGAAGAGGGTTGTACAACAACGGATCTCGTTAGTCTAGATATAGAAGGCGGTTGTACAGACGCATCTCGTAAGTCCAGATATAGAAGAGGGTTGTACAACGACGTATCTCGTTAGTGTAGATATAGAAGACGGTTATACAGACGGATCTCGTTAGTCTAGATATAGAAGACGGTTGAATAACGAGAGATCTCGTTAGTCTAGATATAGAAGACGGTTGCACAGACGGATCTCGTTGGTCTAGATATAGAAGAGGGTTGTACAACGACGGATCTCGTTAGTCTAGATATAGAAAACGGTTGTACAGATGGATCTCGTTAGTCTAGATATAGAAGAGGGTTGTACAACGACGGATCTCGTTAGTCTAGATATAGAAGAGGGTTGTACAACGACGTATCTCGTTAGTATAGATATAGAAGACGGTTATACAGACGGATCTCGTTAGTCTAGATATAGAAGACGGTTGAATAACGAGAGATCTCGTTAGTCTAGATATAGAAGACGGTTGTACAGACGGATCACGTTGGTCTAGATATAGAAAACAGTTGTACAGACGGATCTCGTTAGTCTAGATATAGAAGACGGTTGTACAACGACGGATCTCGTTAGTCTAGATATAGAAGAGGGTTGTACAACAACGGATCTCGTTAGTCTAGATATAGAAGACGGTTGCGCAGACGGATCTCGTTAGTCTAGATATAGAAGACGGTTGTATAACGAGAGATCTCGTTAGTCTAGATATAGAAGACGGTTGTATAACGAGAGATCTCGTTAGTCTAGATATAGAAGACGGTTGTATAACGAGAGATCTCGTTAGTCTAGATATAGAAGACGGTTGTATAACGAGAGATCTCGTTAGTCTAGATATAGAAGACGGTTGTACAGACGGATCTCGTTAGTCTAGATATAGAAGACGGTTGTATAACGAGAGATCTCGTTAGTGTAGATATAAAAGACGGTTGTACAACGAGAGATCTCGTTAGTGTAGATATAAAAGACGGTTGTACAACGACGGATCTCGTTAGTCTAGATATAGAAGACGGTTGTACAACGACGGATCTCGTTAGTCTAGATTTTGAAGACCTTTGTCCAAGGACGTATCTCGTTAGTCTAGATATAGATGACGGTTGTACAGACGTATCTCGTTAGTCTAGATATAGAAGACGGTTGTACAACGACGGATCTCGTTAGTCTAGATATAGAAGAGGGTTGTACAACAACGGATCTCGTTAGTCTAGATATAGAAGACGGTTGCGCAGACGGATCTCGTTAGTCTAGATATAGAAGACGGTTGTATAATGAGAGATCTCGTTAGTCTAGATATAGAAGACGGTTGTATAACGAGAGATCTCGTTAGTCTAGATATAGAAGACGGTTGTACAGGCGGATCTCGTTAGTCTAGATATAGAAGACGGTTGTACAGACGGTTCTCGTTAGTCTAGATATAGAAGAGGGTTGTACAACGACGGATCTCGTTAGTCTAGATATAGAAGACGGTTGTACAGACGAATCTCGTTAGTCTAGATATAGAAGACGGGATGTATAACGAGAGATCTCGTTAGTCTTGATATAGAAGACGGTTGTACAGACGGATCCCGTTAGTCTAGGTATAGAAGACGGTTGTACATCGAGAGATCTCGTTAGTCTAGATATAGAAGACGGTTGTACAGACGGTTCTCGTTAGTCTAGATATAGAAGACGGTTGTAGAGACGGATCTCGGTAGTCTAGATATAGAAGACGGTTATACAGACGGATCTCGTTAGTCTAGATATAGAAGACGGTTGTACAGACGGTTCTCGTTAGTCTAGATATAGAAGACGGTTGTACAGACGGATCTCGTTAGTCTAGATATAGAAGACGGTTGTACAGACGGATCTCGTTAGTCTAGATATAGAAGAGGGTTGTATAACGAGAGATCTCGTTAGTCTAGATATAGAAGATGGTTGTACAGACGGATCTCGTTAGTCCAGATAAAGAAGACGGTTGTACAGACGGATCTCGTTAGTCTAGATATAGAAGACGGTTGTACAGACGGATCTCGTTAGTCTAGATATAGAAGACGGGATGTATAACGAGAGATCTCGTTAGTCTTGATATAGAAGACGGTTGTACAGACGGATCCCGTTAGTCTAGGTATAGAAGACGGTTGTACATCGAGAGATCTCGTTAGTCTAGATATAGAAGACGGTTGTACAGACGGTTCTCGTTAGTCTAGATATAGAAGACGGTTGTACAGACGGATCTCGGTAGTCTAGATATAGAAGACGGTTGTACAACGACGGATCTCGTTAGTCTAGATATAGAAGACGGCTGTACAGACGGATCTCGTTAGTCTAGATATAGAAGGCGGTTGTACAGACGCATCTCGTAAGTCCAGATATAGAAGACGGTTGTACAGACGGATCTCGTTAGTCTAGATATAGAAGACGGTTGTACAGACGGATCTCGTTAGTCTAGATATAGAAGAGGGTTGTATAACGAGAGATCTCGTTAGTCTAGATATAGAAGATGGTTGTACAGACGGATCTCGTTAGTCCAGATAAAGAAGACGGTTGTACAGACGGATCTCGTTAGTCTAGATATAGAAGACGGTTGTACAGACGGATCTCGTTAGTCTAGATATAGAAGACGGGATGTATAACGAGAGATCTCGTTAGTCTTGATATATAAGACGGTTGTACAGACGGATCCCGTTAGTCTAGGTATAGAAGACGGTTGTACATCGAGAGATCTCGTTAGTCTAGATATAGAAGACGGTTGTACAGACGGTTCTCGTTAGTCTAGATATAGAAGACGGTTGTACAGACGGATCTCGGTAGTCTAGATATAGAAGACGGTTGTACAACGACGGATCTCGTTAGTCTAGATATAGAAGACGGCTGTACAGACGGATCTCGTTAGTCTAGATATAGAAGGCGGTTGTACAGACGCATCTCGTAAGTCCAGATATAGAAGACGGTTGTACAGACGGATCTCGTTAGTCTAGATATAGAAGACGGGATGTAGAACGAGAGATCTCGTTAGTCTAGATATAGAAGACGGTTGTACAGGCGGATCCCGTTAGTCTAGATATAGAAGACGGTTGTACATCGAGAGATCTCGTTAGTATAGATATAGAAGACGGTTGTACAACGACGGATCTCGTTAGTCTAGATATAGAAGACGGTTGTACAGACCGATCTCGTTAGTCTAGATATTGAAGACGTTTGTCCAACGACGTATCTCGTTAGTCTAGATATAGAAAACTGTTGTACAGACGGATCTCGTTAGTCTAGATATAGAAGAGGGTTGTACAACGACGGATCTCGTTAGTCTAGATATAGAAGACGGTTGTACAGACGAATCTCGTTAGTCTAGATATAGAAGACGGTTGTACAACGACGGAACTCGTTAGTCTAGATATAGAAGACGGTTGTACAGATGGATCTCGCTAGTCTAGATATTGAAGACGTTTGTCCAACGACGTATCTCGTTAGTCTAGATATAGAAAACGGTTGTACAGATGGATCTCGTTAGTCTAGATATAGAAGAGGGTTGTACAACGACGGATCTCGTTAGTCTAGATATAGAAGATGGTTGTACAACGACGTATCTCGTTAGTGTAGATATAGAAGACGGTTATACAGACGGATCTCGTTAGTCTAGATATAGAAGACGGTTGAATAACGAGAGATCTCGTTAGTCTAGATATAGAAGACGGTTGTACAGACGGATCACGTTGGTCTAGATATAGAAAACAGTTGTACAGACGGATCTCGTTAGTCTAGATATAGAAGACGGTTGTACAACGACGGATCTCGTTAGTCTAGATATAGAAGAGGGTTGTACAACAACGGATCTCGTTAGTCTAGATATAGAAGGCGGTTGTACAGACGCATCTCGTAAGTCCAGATATAGAAGAGGGTTGTACAACGACGTATCTCGTTAGTGTAGATATAGAAGACGGTTATACAGACGGATCTCGTTAGTCTAGATATAGAAGACGGTTGAATAACGAGAGATCTCGTTAGTCTAGATATAGAAGACGGTTGCACAGACGGATCTCGTTGGTCTAGATATAGAAGAGGGTTGTACAACGACGGATCTCGTTAGTCTAGATATAGAAAACGGTTGTACAGATGGATCTCGTTAGTCTAGATATAGAAGAGGGTTGTACAACGACGGATCTCGTTAGTCTAGATATAGAAGAGGGTTGTACAACGACGTATCTCGTTAGTATAGATATAGAAGACGGTTATACAGACGGATCTCGTTAGTCTAGATATAGAAGACGGTTGAATAACGAGAGATCTCGTTAGTCTAGATATAGAAGACGGTTGTACAGACGGATCACGTTGGTCTAGATATAGAAAACAGTTGTACAGACGGATCTCGTTAGTCTAGATATAGAAGACGGTTGTACAACGACGGATCTCGTTAGTCTAGATATAGAAGAGGGTTGTACAACAACGGATCTCGTTAGTCTAGATATAGAAGACGGTTGCGCAGACGGATCTCGTTAGTCTAGATATAGAAGACGGTTGTATAACGAGAGATCTCGTTAGTCTAGATATAGAAGACGGTTGTATAACGAGAGATCTCGTTAGTCTAGATATAGAAGACGGTTGTATAACGAGAGATCTCGTTAGTCTAGATATAGAAGACGGTTGTATAACGAGAGATCTCGTTAGTCTAGATATAGAAGACGGTTGTACAGACGGATCTCGTTAGTCTAGATATAGAAGACGGTTGTATAACGAGAGATCTCGTTAGTGTAGATATAAAAGACGGTTGTACAACGAGAGATCTCGTTAGTGTAGATATAAAAGACGGTTGTACAACGACGGATCTCGTTAGTCTAGATATAGAAGACGGTTGTACAACGACGGATCTCGTTAGTCTAGATTTTGAAGACCTTTGTCCAAGGACGTATCTCGTTAGTCTAGATATAGATGACGGTTGTACAGACGTATCTCGTTAGTCTAGATATAGAAGACGGTTGTACAACGACGGATCTCGTTAGTCTAGATATAGAAGAGGGTTGTACAACAACGGATCTCGTTAGTCTAGATATAGAAGACGGTTGCGCAGACGGATCTCGTTAGTCTAGATATAGAAGACGGTTGTATAATGAGAGATCTCGTTAGTCTAGATATAGAAGACGGTTGTATAACGAGAGATCTCGTTAGTCTAGATATAGAAGACGGTTGTACAGGCGGATCTCGTTAGTCTAGATATAGAAGACGGTTGTATAACGAGAGACCCGTTAGTCTAGATATAGAAGACGGCTGTATAACGAGAGATCTCGATAGTCTAGATATAGAAGACGGTTGTACAGACGGATCTCGTTAGTCTAGATATAGAAGACGGTTGTATAACGAGAGATCTCGTTAGTGTAGATATAAAAGACGGTTGTACAACGACGGATGTCGTTAGTCTAGATATAGAAGACGGTTGAATAACGAGAGATCTCGTTAGTCTAGATATAGAAGACGGTTGAATAACGAGAGATCTCGTTAGTCTAGATATAGAAGACGGTTATACAGGCGGATCTCGTTAGTCTAGATATAGAAGACGGTTATACAGACGGATTTCGTTAGTCTAGATATAGAAGACGGTTGAATATCGAGAGATCTCGTTAGTCTAGATATAGAAGACGATTGAATAACGAGAGACCTCGTTAGTCTAGATATAGAAGACGGTTGTACAGACGGATCCCGTTAGTCTAGGTATAGAAGACGGTTGTACATCGAGAGATCTCGTTAGTCTAGATATAGAAGACGGTTGTACAGACGGTTCTCGTTAGTCTAGATATAGAAGACGGTTGTAGAGACGGATCTCGGTAGTCTAGATATAGAAGACGGTTGTACAACGACGGATCTCGTTAGTCTAGATATAGAAGACGGCTGTACAGACAGATCTCGTTAGTCTAGATATAGAAGACGGGATGTATAACGAGAGATCTCGTTAGTCTTGATATAGAAGACGGTTGTACAGACGGATCCCGTTAGTCTAGGTATAGAAGACGGTTGTACATCGAGAGATCTCGTTAGTCTAGATATAGAAGACGGTTGTACAGACGGTTCTCGTTAGTCTAGATATAGAAGACGGTTGTAGAGACGGATCTCGGTAGTCTAGATATAGAAGACGGTTGTACAACGACGGATCTCGTTAGTCTAGATATAGAAGACGGCTGTACAGACAGATCTCGTTAGTCTAGATATAGAAGGCGGTTGTACAGACGCATCTCGTAAGTCCAGATATAGAAGAGGGTTGTACAACGACGTATCTCGTTAGTGTAGATATAGAAGACGGTTATACAGACGGATCTCGTTAGTCTAGATATAGAAGACGGTTGAATAACGAGAGATCTCGTTAGTCTAGATATAGAAGACGGTTGCACAGACGGATCTCGTTGGTCCAGATATAGAAGACGGTTGTACAGACGGATCTCGTTAGTCTAGATATAGGAGACGGTTGTACAACGACGGATCTCGTTAGTCTAGATATTGAAGACGTTTGTCCAAGGACGTATCTCGTTAGTCTAGATATAGATGACGGTTGTACAGACGTATCTCGTTAGTCTAGATATAGAAAACGGTTGTACAGACGCATCTCGTTAGTCTAGATATAGAAGAGGGTTGTACAACAACGGATCTCGTTAGTCTAGATATAGAAGACGGTTGCACAGACGGATCTCGTTAGTCTAGATATAGAAGACGGTTATACAGACGGATCTCGTTAGTCTAGATATAGAAGACGGTTGAATAACGAGAGATCTCGTTAGTCTAGATATAGAAGACGGTTGTACAGACGGATCACGTTGGTCTAGATATAGAAAACAGTTGTACAGACGGATCTCGTTAGTCTAGATATAGAAGACGGTTGTACAACGACGGATCTCGTTAGTCTAGATATTGAAGACGTTTGTCCAAGGACGTATCTCGTTAGTCTAGATATAGATGACGGTTGTACAGACGTATCTCGTTAGTCTAGATATAGAAGACGGTTGTACAGACGGATCACGTTGGTCTAGATATAGAAAACAGTTGTACAGACGGATCTCGTTAATCTAGATATAGAAGACGGTTGTACAGACGTATATCGTTAGTCTAGATATAGAAGACGGTTGTACAGACGCATCTCGTTAGTCTAGATATAGAAGGCGGTTGTACAGACGGATCTCGTTAGTCTAGACATAGAAGACGGTTGTACAGACAGAGCTCGTTAGTCTAGATATAGAAGACGGATGTACAGACGGATCTCGTTAGTCTAGATATAGAAGACGGTTGTACAGACGGATCTCGTTAGTCTAGACATAGAAGACGGTTGTACAGACGGATCTCGTTAGTCTAGATATAGAAGACGGTTGTATAACGAGAGATCTCGTTAGTCTAGATATAGAAGACGGTAGCACAGACGGATCTCGTTAGTCTAGATATAGAAAACGGTTGTACAGACGCATCTCGTTAGTCTAGATATAGAAGAGGGTTGTACAACAACGGATCTCGTTAGTCTAGATATAGAAGACGGTTGTACTGACGCATCTCGTAAGTCCAGATATAGAAGACGGTTGTACAGACGGATCTCGTTAGTCTAGATATAGAAGACGGGATGTAGAACGAGAGATCTCGTTAGTCTAGATATAGAAGACGGTTGTACAGGCGGATCCCGTTAGTCTAGATATAGAAGACGGTTGTACATCGAGAGATCTCGTTAGTATAGATATAGAAGACGGTTGTACAGACGGATCTCGTTAGTCTAGATATAGAAGACGGTTGTACAGACGGATCTCGTTAGTCTAGATATAGAAGACGGGATGTATAACGAGAGATCTCGTTAGTCTTGATATAGAAGACGGTTGTACAGACGGATCCCGTTAGTCTAGGTATAGAAGACGGTTGTACATCGAGAGATCTCGTTAGTCTAGATATAGAAGACGGTTGTACAGACGGTTCTCGTTAGTCTAGATATAGAAGACGGGATGTATAACGAGAGATCTCGTTAGTCTTGATATAGAAGACGGTTGTACAGACGGATCCCGTTAGTCTAGGTATAGAAGACGGTTGTACATCGAGAGATCTCGTTAGTCTAGATATAGAAGACGGTTGTACAGACGGTTCTCGTTAGTGTAGATATAGAAGACGGTTGTACACACGGATCTCGGTAGTCTAGATATAGAAGACGGTTGTACAACGACGGATCTCGTTAGTCTAGATATAGAAGACGGGATGTATAACGAGAGATCTCGTTAGTCTTGATATAGAAGACGGTTGTACAGACGGATCCCGTTAGTCTAGGTATAGAAGACGGTTGTACATCGAGAGATCTCGTTAGTCTAGATATAGAAGACGGTTGTACAGACGGTTCTCGTTAGTCTAGATATAGAAGACGGTTGTACAGACGGATCTCGGTAGTCTAGATATAGAAGACGGTTGTACAACGACGGATCTCGTTAGTCTAGATATAGAAGACGGCTGTACAGACGGATCTCGTTAGTCTAGATATAGATGGCGGTTGTACAGACGCATCTCGTAAGTCCAGATATAGAAGACGGTTGTACAGACGGATCTCGTTAGTCTAGATATAGAAGACGGTTGTACAGACGGATCTCGTTAGTCTAGATATAGAAGAGGGTTGTATAACGAGAGATCTCGTTAGTCTAGATATAGAAGATGGTTGTACAGACGGATCTCGTTAGTCCAGATAAAGAAGACGGTTGTACAGACGGATCTCGTTAGTCTAGATATAGAAGACGGTTGTACAGACGGATCTCGTTAGTCTAGATATAGAAGACGGGATGTATAACGAGAGATCTCGTTAGTCTTGATATAGAAGACGGTTGTACAGACGGATCCCGTTAGTCTAGGCATAGAAGACGGTTGTACATCGAGAGATCTCGTTAGTCTAGATATAGAAGACGGTTGTACAGACGGTTCTCGTTAGTCTAGATATAGAAGACGGTTGTACAGACGGATCTCGGTAGTCTAGATATAGAAGACGGTTGTACAACGACGGATCTCGTTAGTCTAGATATAGAAGACGGCTGTACAGACGGATCTCGTTAGTCTAGATATAGAAGGCGGTTGTACAGACGCATCTCGTAAGTCCAGATATAGAAGACGGTTGTACAGACGGATCTCGTTAGTCTAGATATAGAAGACGGCTGTACAGACGGATCTCGTTAGTCTAGATATAGAAGGCGGTTGTACAGACGCATCTCGTAAGTCCAGATATAGAAGACGGTTGTACAGACGGATCTCGTTAGTCTAGATATAGAAGACGGGATGTAGAACGAGAGATCTCGTTAGTCTAGATATAGAAGACGGTTGTACAGGCGGATCCCGTTAGTCTAGATATAGAAGACGGTTGTACATCGAGAGATCTCGTTAGTATAGATATAGAAGATGGTTGTACAACGACGGATCTCGTTAGTCTAGATATAGAAGACTGTTGTACAGACCGATCTCGTTAGTCTAGATATTGAAGACGTTTGTCCAACGACGTATCTCGTTAGTCTAGATATAGAAAACTGTTGTACAACGCGACGGATCTCGTTAGTCTAGATATAGAAGACGGTTGTACAGACGAATCTCGTTAGTCTAGATATAGAAGACGGTTGTACAACGACGGAACTCGTTAGTCTAGATATAGAAGACGGTTGTACAGATGGATCTCGCTAGTCTAGATATTGAAGACGTTTGTCCAACGACGTATCTCGTTAGTCTAGATATAGAAAACGGTTGTACAGATGGATCTCGTTAGTCTAGATATAGAAGAGGGTTGTACAACGACGTATCTCGTTAGTGTAGATATTGAAGACGGTTATACAGACGGATCTCGTTAGTCTAGATATAGAAGACGGTGGAATAACGAGAGATCTCGTTAGTCTAGATATAGAAGACGGTTGTACAGACGGATCACGTTGGTCTAGATATAGAAAACAGTTGTACAGACGGATCTCGTTAGTCTAGATATAGAAGACGGTTGTACAACGACGGATCTCGTTAGTCTAGATATTGAAGACGTTTGTCCAAGGACGTATCTCGTTAGTCTAGATATAGATGACGGTTGTACAGACGTATCTCGTTAGTCTAGGTATAGAAGACGGTTGTACATCGAGAGATCTCGTTAGTCTAGATATAGAAGACGGTTGTACAGACGGTTCTCGTAAGTCCAGATATAGAAGAGGGTTGTACAACGACGTATCTCGTTAGTGTAGATATAGAAGACGGTTATACAGACGGATCTCGATAGTCTAGATATAGAAGACGGTTGAATAACGAGAGATCTCGTTAGTCTAGATATAGAAGACGGTTGCACAGACGGATCTCGTTGGTCTAGATATAGAAGACGGTTGTACAGACGGATCTCGTTAGTCTAGATATAGGAGACGGTTGTACAACGACGGATCTCGTTAGTCTAGATATTGAAGACGTTTGTCCAAGGACGTATCTCGTTAGTCTAGATATAGATGACGGTTGTACAGACGTATCTCGTTAGTCTAGATATAGAAAACGGTTGTACAGACGCATCTCGTTAGTCTAGATATAGAAGAGGGTTGTACAACAACGGATCTCGTTAGTCTAGATATAGAAGACGGTTGCACAGACGGATCTCGTTAGTCTAGATATAGAAGACGGTTATACAGACGGATCTCGTTAGTCTAGATATAGAAGACGGTTGAATAACGAGAGATCTCGTTAGTCTAGATATAGAAGACGGTTGTACAGACGGATCACGTTGGTCTACATATAGAAAACAGTTGTACAGACGGATCTCGTTAGTCTAGATATAGAAGACGGTTGTACAACGACGGATCTCGTTAGTCTAGATATTGAAGACGTTTGTCCAAGGACGTATCTCGTTAGTCTAGATATAGATGACGGTTGTACAGACGGATCTCGTTAGTCTAGATATAGAAGACGGTTGTACAACGACGGATCTCGTTAGTCTAGATATTGAAGACGTTTGTCCAAGGACGTATCTCGTTAGTCTAGATATAGATGACGGTTGTACAGACGTATCTCGTTAGTCTAGATATAGAAGACGGTTGTACAGACGGATCACGTTGGTCTAGATATAGAAAACAGTTGTACAGACGGATCTCGTTAGTCTAGATATAGAAGACGGTTGTACAGACGGATCTCGTTAGTCTAGACATAGAAGACGGTTGTACAGACGGATCTCGTTAGTCTAGATATAGAAGACGGTTGTATAACGAGAGATCTCGTTAGTCTAGATATAGAAGACGGTAGCACAGACGGATCTCGTTAGTCTAGATATAGAAAACGGTTGTACAGACGCATCTCGTTAGTCTAGATATAGAAGAGGGTTGTACAACAACGGATCTCGTTAGTCTAGATATAGAAGACGGTTGTACTGACGCATCTCGTAAGTCCAGATATAGAAGACGGTTGTACAGACGGATCTCGTTAGTCTAGATATAGAAGACGGGATGTAGAACGAGAGATCTCGTTAGTCTAGATATAGAAGACGGTTGTACAGGCGGATCCCGTTAGTCTAGATATAGAAGACGGTTGTACATCGAGAGATCTCGTTAGTATAGATATAGAAGACGGTTGTACAGACGGATCTCGTTAGTCTAGATATAGAAGACGGTTGTACAGACGGATCTCGTTAGTCTAGATATAGAAGACGGGATGTATAACGAGAGATCTCGTTAGTCTTGATATAGAAGACGGTTGTACAGACGGATCCCGTTAGTCTAGGTATAGAAGACGGTTGTACATCGAGAGATCTCGTTAGTCTAGATATAGAAGACGGTTGTACAGACGGTTCTCGTTAGTCTAGATATAGAAGACGGGATGTATAACGAGAGATCTCGTTAGTCTTGATATAGAAGACGGTTGTACAGACGGATCCCGTTAGTCTAGGTATAGAAGACGGTTGTACATCGAGAGATCTCGTTAGTCTAGATATAGAAGACGGTTGTACAGACGGTTCTCGTTAGTGTAGATATAGAAGACGGTTGTACAGACGGATCTCGGTAGTCTAGATATAGAAGACGGTTGTACAACGACGGATCTCGTTAGTCTAGATATAGAAGACGGCTGTACAGACGGATCTCGTTAGTCTAGATATAGAAGACGGTTGTACAGACGGATCTCGTTAGTCTAGATATAGAAGACGGGATGTATAACGAGAGATCTCGTTAGTCTTGATATAGAAGACGGTTGTACAGACGGATCCCGTTAGTCTAGGCATAGAAGACGGTTGTACATCGAGAGATCTCGTTAGTCTAGATATAGAAGACGGTTGTACAGACGGATCTCGGTAGTCTAGATATAGAAGACGGTTGTACAACGACGGATCTCGTTAGTCTAGATATAGAAGACGGCTGTACAGACGGATCTCGTTAGTCTAGATATAGAAGGCGGTTGTACAGACGCATCTCGTAAGTCCAGATATAGAAGACGGTTGTACAGACGGATCTCGTTAGTCTAGATATAGAAGACGGCTGTACAGACGGATCTCGTTAGTCTAGATATAGAAGGCGGTTGTACAGACGCATCTCGTAAGTCCAGATATAGAAGACGGTTGTACAGACGGATCTCGTTAGTCTAGATATAGAAGACGGGATGTAGAACGAGAGATCTCGTTAGTCTAGATATAGAAGACGGTTGTACAGGCGGATCCCGTTAGTCTAGATATAGAAGACGGTTGTACATCGAGAGATCTCGTTAGTATAGATATAGAAGATGGTTGTACAACGACGGATCTCGTTAGTCTAGATATAGAAGACGGTTGTACAGACCGATCTCGTTAGTCTAGATATTGAAGACGTTTGTCCAACGACGTATCTCGTTAGTCTAGATATAGAAAACTGTTGTACAACGCGACGGATCTCGTTAGTCTAGATATAGAAGACGGTTGTACAGACGAATCTCGTTAGTCTAGATATAGAAGACGGTTGTACAACGACGGAACTCGTTAGTCTAGATATAGAAGACGGTTGTACAGATGGATCTCGCTAGTGTAGATATTGAAGACGTTTGTCCAACGACGTATCTCGTTAGTCTAGATATAGAAAACGGTTGTACAGATGGATCTCGTTAGTCTAGATATAGAAGAGGGTTGTACAACGACGTATCTCGTTAGTGTAGATATTGAAGACGGTTATACAGACGGATCTCGTTAGTCGAGATATAGAAGACGGTGGAATAACGAGAGATCTCGTTAGTCTAGATATAGAAGACGGTTGTACAGACGGATCACGTTGGTCTAGATATAGAAAACAGTTGTACAGACGGATCTCGTTAGTCTAGATATAGAAGACGGTTGTACAACGACGGATCTCGTTAGTCTAGATATTGAAGACGTTTGTCCAAGGACGTATCTCGTTAGTCTAGATATAGATGACGGTTGTACAGACGTATCTCGTTAGTCTAGGTATAGAAGACGGTTGTACATCGAGAGATCTCGTTAGTCTAGATATAGAAGACGGTTGTACAGACGGTTCTCGTAAGTCCAGATATAGAAGAGGGTTGTACAACGACGTATCTCGTTAGTGTAGATATAGAAGACGGTTATACAGACGGATCTCGTTAGTCTAGATATAGAAGACGGTTGAATAACGAGAGATCTCGTTAGTCTAGATATAGAAGACGGTTGCACAGACGGATCTCGTTGGTCTAGATATAGAAGACGGTTGTACAGACGGATCTCGTTAGTCTAGATATAGGAGACGGTTGTACAACGACGGATCTCGTTAGTCTAGATATTGAAGACGTTTGTCCAAGGACGTATCTCGTTAGTCTAGATATAGATGACGGTTGTACAACAACGGATCTCGTTAGTCTAGATATAGAAGACGGTTGCACAGACGGATCTCGTTAGTCTAGATATAGAAGACGGTTATACAGACGGATCTCGTTAGTCTAGATATAGAAGACGGTTGAATAACGAGAGATCTCGTTAGTCTAGATATAGAAGACGGTTGTACAGACGGATCACGTTGGTCTAGATATAGAAAACAGTTGTACAGACGGATCTCGTTAGTCTAGATATAGAAGACGGTTGTACAACGACGGATCTCGTTAGTCTAGATATTGAAGACGTTTGTCCAAGGACGTATCTCGTTAGTCTAGATATAGATGACGGTTGTACAGACGTATCTCGTTAGTCTAGATATAGAAGACGGTTGTACAGACGGATCACGTTGGTCTAGATATAGAAAACAGTTGTACAGACGGATCTCGTTAATCTAGATATAGAAGACGGTTGTACAGACGTATATCGTTAGTCTAGATATAGAAGACGGTTGTACAGACGCATCTCGTTAGTCTAGATATAGAAGGCGGTTGTACAGACGGATCTCGTTAGTCTAGACATAGAAGACGGTTGTACAGACAGAGCTCGTTAGTCTAGATATAGAAGACGGATGTACAGACGGATCTCGTTAGTCTAGATATAGAAGACGGTTGTACAGACGGATCTCGTTAGTCTAGACATAGAAGACGGTTGTACAGACGGATCTCGTTAGTCTAGATATAGAAGACGGTTGTATAACGAGAGATCTCGTTAGTCTAGATATAGAAGACGGTAGCACAGACGGATCTCGTTAGTCTAGATATAGAAAACGGTTGTACAGACGCATCTCGTTAGTCTAGATATAGAAGAGGGTTGTACAACAACGGATCTCGTTAGTCTAGATATAGAAGACGGTTGTACTGACGCATCTCGTAAGTCCAGATATAGAAGACGGTTGTACAGACGGATCTCGTTAGTCTAGATATAGAAGACGGGATGTAGAACGAGAGATCTCGTTAGTCTAGATATAGAAGACGGTTGTACAGGCGGATCCCGTTAGTCTAGATATAGAAGACGGTTGTACATCGAGAGATCTCGTTAGTATAGATATAGAAGACGGTTGTACAGACGGATCTCGTTAGTCTAGATATAGAAGACGGTTGTACAGACGGATCTCGTTAGTCTAGATATAGAAGACGGGATGTATAACGAGAGATCTCGTTAGTCTTGATATAGAAGACGGTTGTACAGACGGATCCCGTTAGTCTAGGTATAGAAGACGGTTGTACATCGAGAGATCTCGTTAGTCTAGATATAGAAGACGGTTGTACAGACGGTTCTCGTTAGTCTAGATATAGAAGACGGGATGTATAACGAGAGATCTCGTTAGTCTTGATATAGAAGACGGTTGTACAACGACGGATCTCGTTAGTCCAGATATAGAAGACGGTTGTACAGACGGATCTCGTTAGTCTAGATATAGAAGACGGCTGTACAGACGGATCTCGTTAGTCTAGATATAGAAGACGGTTGTACAGACGGATCTCGTTAGTCTAGATATAGAAGACGGGATGTATAACGAGAGATCTCGTTAGTCTTGATATAGAAGACGGTTGTACAGACGGATCCCGTTAGTCTAGGTATAGAAGACGGTTGTACATCGAGAGATCTCGTTCGTCTAGATATAGAAGACGGTTGTACAGACGGTTCTCGTTAGTCTAGATATAGAAGACGGTTGTACAGACGGATCTCGGTAGTCTAGATATAGAAGACGGTTGTACAACGACGGATCTCGTTAGTCTAGATATAGAAGACGGCTGTACAGACGGATCTCGTTAGTCTAGATATAGAAGGCGGTTGTACAGACGCATCTCGTAAGTCCAGATATAGAAGACGGTTGTACAGACGGATCTCGTTAGTCTAGATATAGAAGACGGTTGTACAGACGGATCTCGTTAGTCTAGATATAGAAGAGGGTTGTATAACGAGAGATCTCGTTAGTCTAGATATAGAAGAGGGTTGTATAACGAGAGATCTCGTTAGTCTAGATATAGAAGATGGTTGTACAGACGGATCTCGTTAGTCCAGATAAAGAAGACGGTTGTACAGACGGATCTCGTTAGTCTAGATATAGAAGACGGTTGTACAGACGGATCTCGTTAGTCTAGATATAGAAGACGGGATGTATAACGAGAGATCTCGTTAGTCTTGATATAGAAGACGGTTGTACAGACGGATCCCGTTAGTCTAGGTATAGAAGACGGTTGTACATCGAGAGATCTCGTTAGTCTAGATATAGAAGACGGTTGTACAGACGGTTCTCGTTAGTCTAGATATAGAAGACGGTTGTACAGACGGATCTCGGTAGTCTAGATATAGAAGACGGTTGTACAACGACGGATCTCGTTAGTCTAGATATAGAAGACGGCTGTACAGACGGATCTCGTTAGTCTAGATATAGAAGGCGGTTGTACAGACGCATCTCGTAAGTCCAGAAATAGAAGACGGTTGTACAGACGGATCTCGTTAGTCTAGATATAGAAGACGGGATGTAGAACGAGAGATCTCGTTAGTCTAGATATAGAAGACGGTTGTACAGGCGGATCCCGTTAGTCTAGATATAGAAGACGGTTGTACATCGAGAGATCTCGTTAGTATAGATATAGAAGACGGTTGTACAACGACGGATCTCGTTAGTCTAGATATAGAAGACGGTTGTACAGACCGATCTCGTTAGTCTAGATATTGAAGACGTTTGTCCAACGACGTATCTCGTTAGTCTAGATATAGAAAACTGTTGTACAGACGGATCTCGTTAGTCTAGATATAGAAGAGGGTTGTACAACGACGGATCTCGTTAGTCTAGATATAGAAGACGGTTGTACAGACGAATCTCGTTAGTCTAGATATAGAAGACGGTTGTACAACGACGGAACTCGTTAGTCTAGATATAGAAGACGGTTGTACAGATGGATCTCGCTAGTCTAGATATTGAAGACGTTTGTCCAACGACGTATCTCGTTAGTCTAGATATAGAAAACGGTTGTACAGATGGATCTCGTTAGTCTAGATATAGAAGAGGGTTGTACAACGACGGATCTCGTTAGTCTAGATATAGAAGAGGGTTGTACAACGACGTATCTCGTTAGTGTAGATATAGAAGACGGTTATACAGACGGATCTCGTTAGTCTAGATATAGAAGACGGTTGAATAACGAGAGATCTCGTTAGTCTAGATATAGAAGACGGTTGTACAGACGGATCACGTTGGTCTAGATATAGAAAACAGTTGTACAGACGGATCTCGTTAGTCTAGATATAGAAGACGGTTGTACAACGACGGATCTCGTTAGTCTAGATATTGAAGACGTTTGTCCAAGGACGTATCTCGTTAGTCTAGATATAGATGACGGTTGTACAGACGTATCTCGTTAGTCTAGATATAGAAGACGGTTGTACAGACGGATCACGTTGGTCTAGATACAGAAAACAGTTGTACAGACGGATCTCGTTAATCTAGATATAGAAGACGGTTGTACAGACGTATATCGTTAGTCTAGATATAGAAGACGGTTGTACAGACGGATCTCGTTTGTCTAGATATAGAAGGCGGTTGTACAGACGGATCTCGTTAGTCTAGACATAGAAGACGGTTGTACAGATAGAGCTCGTTAGTCTAGATATAGAAGACGGATGTACAGACGGATCTCGTTAGTCTAGATATAGAAGACGGTTGTACAGACGGATCTCGTTAGTCTAGACATAGAAGACGGTTGTACAGACGGATCTCGTTAGTCTAGATATAGAAGACGGTTGTATAACGAGAGATCTCGTTAGTCTAGATATAGAAGACGGTTGTACAGACGGATCCCGTTAGTCTAGGTATAGAAGACGGTTGTACAACGACGGATCTCGTTAGTCTAGATATAGAAGACGGTTGCACAGACGGATCTCGTTAGTCTAGATATAGAAGACGGGATGTATAACGAGAGATCTCGTTAGTCTTGATATAGAAGACGGTTGTACAGACGGATCCCGTTAGTCTAGGTATAGAAGACGGTTGTACATCGAGAGATCTCGTTAGTCTAGATATAGAAGACGGTTGTACAGACGGTTCTCGTTAGTCTAGATATAGAAGACGGTTGTACAGACGGATCTCGTTAGTCTAGATATAGAAGACGGTTGTACAGACCGATCTCGTTAGTCTAGATATTGAAGACGTTTGTCCAACGACGTATCTCGTTAGTCTAGATATAGAAAACTGTTGTACAGACGGATCTCGTTAGTCTAGATATAGAAGAGGGTTGTACAACGACGGATCTCGTTAGTCTAGATATAGAAGACGGTTGTACAGACGAATCTCGTTAGTCTAGATATAGAAGACGGGATGTATAACGAGAGATCTCGTTAGTGTTGATATAGAAGACGGTTGTACAGACGGATCCCGTTAGTCTAGGTATAGAAGACGGTTGTACATCGAGAGATCTCGTTAGTCTAGATATAGAAGACGGTTGTACAGACGGTTCTCGTTAGTCTAGATATAGAAGACGGTTGTAGAGACGGATCTCGGTAGTCTAGATATAGAAGACGGTTGTACAACGACGGATCTCGTTAGTCTAGATATAGAAGACGGCTGTACAGACGGATCTCGTTAGTCTAGATATAGAAGGCGGTTGTACAGACGCATCTCGTAAGTCCAGATATAGAAGAGGGTTGTACAACGACGTATCTCGTTAGTGTAGATATAGAAGACGGTTATACAGACGGATCTCGTTAGTCTAGATATAGAAGACGGTTGAATAACGAGAGATCTCGTTAGTCTAGATATAGAAGACGGTTGCACAGACGGATCTCGTTGGTCTAGATATAGAAGACGGTTGTACAGACGGATCTCGTTAGTCTAGATATAGAAGACGGTTGTACAACGACGGATCTCGTTAGTCTAGATATTGAAGACGTTTGTCCAAGGACGTATCTCGTTAGTCTAGATATAGATGACGGTTGTACAGACGTATCTCGTTAGTCTAGATATAGAAAACGGTTGTACAGACGCATCTCGTTAGTCTAGATATAGAAGAGGGTTGTACAACAACGGATCTCGTTAGTCTAGATATAGAAGACGGTTGCACAGACGGATCTCGTTAGTCTAGATATAGAAGACGGTTATACAGACGGATCTCGTTAGTCTAGATATAGAAGACGGTTGAATAACGAGAGATCTCGTTAGTCTAGATATAGAAGACGGTTGTACAGACGGATCACGTTGGTCTAGATATAGAAAACAGTTGTACAGACGGATCTCGTTAGTCTAGATATAGAAGACGGTTGTACAGACGGATCTCGTTAGTCTAGATATAGAAGACGGTTGTACAACGACGGATCTCGTTAGTCTAGATATTGAAGACGTTTGTCCAAGGACGTATCTCGTTAGTCTAGATATAGATGACGGTTGTACAGACGTATCTCGTTAGTCTAGATATAGAAAACGGTTGTACAGACGCATCTCGTTAGTCTAGATATAGAAGAGGGTTGTACAGACGGATCTCGTTAGTCTAGGTATAGAAGACGGTTGTACATCGAGAGATCTCGTTAGTCTAGATATAGAAGACGGTTGTACAGACGGTTCTCGTTAGTCTAGATATAGAAGACGGTTGTACAGACGGATCTCGGTAGTCTAGATATAGAAGACGGTTGTACAACGACGGATCTCGTTAGTCTAGATATAGAAGACGGCTGTACAGACGGATCTCGTTAGTCTAGATATAGAAGGCGGTTGTACAGACGCATCTCGTAAGTCCAGATATAGAAGACGGTTGTACAGACGGATCTCGTTAGTCTAGATATAGAAGACGGTTGTACAGACGGATCTCGTTAGTCTAGATATAGAAGAGGGTTGTATAACGAGAGATCTCGTTAGTCTAGATATAGAAGATGGTTGTACAGACGGATCTCGTTAGTCCAGATAAAGAAGACGGTTGTACAGACGGATCTCGTTAGTCTAGATATAGAAGACGGTTGTACAGACGGATCTCGTTAGTCTAGATATAGAAGACGGGATGTAGAACGAGAGATCTCGTTAGTCTAGATATAGAAGACGGTTGTACAGGCGGATCCCGTTAGTCTAGATATAGAAGACGGTTGTACATCGAGAGATCTCGTTAGTATAGATATAGAAGACGGTTGTACAACGACGGATCTCGTTAGTCTAGATATAGAAGACGGTTGTACAGACCGATCTCGTTAGTCTAGATATTGAAGACGTTTGTCCAACGACGTATCTCGTTAGTCTAGATATAGAAAACTGTTGTACAGACGGATCTCGTTAGTCTAGATATAGAAGAGGGTTGTACAACGACGGATCTCGTTAGTCTAGATATAGAAGACGGTTGTACAGACGAATCTCGTTAGTCTAGATATAGAAGACGGTTGTACAACGACGGAACTCGTTAGTCTAGATATAGAAGACGGTTGTACAGATGGATCTCGCTAGTCTAGATATTGAAGACGTTTGTCCAACGACGTATCTCGTTAGTCTAGATATAGAAAACGGTTGTACAGATGGATCTCGTTAGTCTAGATATAGAAGAGGGTTGTACAACGACGGATCTCGTTAGTCTAGATATAGAAGAGGGTTGTACAACGACGTATCTCGTTAGTGTAGATATAGAAGACGGTTATACAGACGGATCTCGTTAGTCTAGATATAGAAGACGGTTGAATAACGAGAGATCTCGTTAGTCTAGATATAGAAGACGGTTGTACAGACGGATCACGTTGGTCTAGATATAGAAAACAGTTGTACAGACGGATCTCGTTAGTCTAGATATAGAAGACGGTTGTACAACGACGGATCTCGTTAGTCTAGATATTGAAGACGTTTGTCCAAGGACGTATCTCGTTAGTCTAGATATAGATGACGGTTGTACAGACGTATCTCGTTAGTCTAGATATAGAAGACGGTTGTACAGACGGATCACGTTGGTCTAGATACAGAAAACAGTTGTACAGACGGATCTCGTTAATCTAGATATAGAAGACGGTTGTACAGACGTATATCGTTAGTCTAGATATAGAAGACGGTTGTACAGACGGATCTCGTTTGTCTAGATATAGAAGGCGGTTGTACAGACGGATCTCGTTAGTCTAGACATAGAAGACGGTTGTACAGATAGAGCTCGTTAGTCTAGATATAGAAGACGGATGTACAGACGGATCTCGTTAGTCTAGATATAGAAGACGGTTGTACAGACGGATCTCGTTAGTCTAGACATAGAAGACGGTTGTACAGACGGATCTCGTTAGTCTAGATATAGAAGACGGTTGTATAACGAGAGATCTCGTTAGTCTAGATATAGAAGACGGTTGTACAGACGGATCCCGTTAGTCTAGGTATAGAAGACGGTTGTACAACGACGGATCTCGTTAGTCTAGATATAGAAGACGGTTGCACAGACGGATCTCGTTAGTCTAGATATAGAAGACGGGATGTATAACGAGAGATCTCGTTAGTCTTGATATAGAAGACGGTTGTACAGACGGATCCCGTTAGTCTAGGTATAGAAGACGGTTGTACATCGAGAGATCTCGTTAGTCTAGATATAGAAGACGGTTGTACAGACGGTTCTCGTTAGTCTAGATATAGAAGACGGTTGTACAGACGGATCTCGTTAGTCTAGATATAGAAGACGGTTGTACAGACCGATCTCGTTAGTCTAGATATTGAAGACGTTTGTCCAACGACGTATCTCGTTAGTCTAGATATAGAAAACTGTTGTACAGACGGATCTCGTTAGTCTAGATATAGAAGAGGGTTGTACAACGACGGATCTCGTTAGTCTAGATATAGAAGACGGTTGTACAGACGAATCTCGTTAGTCTAGATATAGAAGACGGGATGTATAACGAGAGATCTCGTTAGTGTTGATATAGAAGACGGTTGTACAGACGGATCCCGTTAGTCTAGGTATAGAAGACGGTTGTACATCGAGAGATCTCGTTAGTCTAGATATAGAAGACGGTTGTACAGACGGTTCTCGTTAGTCTAGATATAGAAGACGGTTGTAGAGACGGATCTCGGTAGTCTAGATATAGAAGACGGTTGTACAACGACGGATCTCGTTAGTCTAGATATAGAAGACGGCTGTACAGACGGATCTCGTTAGTCTAGATATAGAAGGCGGTTGTACAGACGCATCTCGTAAGTCCAGATATAGAAGAGGGTTGTACAACGACGTATCTCGTTAGTGTAGATATAGAAGACGGTTATACAGACGGATCTCGTTAGTCTAGATATAGAAGACGGTTGAATAACGAGAGATCTCGTTAGTCTAGATATAGAAGACGGTTGCACAGACGGATCTCGTTGGTCTAGAT
The DNA here is from genome assembly GCA_960531205.1 of Andrena bicolor. NCBI lineage: Eukaryota > Metazoa > Arthropoda > Insecta > Hymenoptera > Andrenidae > Andrena > Andrena bicolor. Next base: position 656,595 of record CAUIJW010000042.1, on the reverse strand, counting down.
ATAGAAGACGGTTGTACAGACGGATCTCGTTAGTCTAGATATAGAAGACGGTTGTACAACGACGGATCTCGTTAGTCTAGATATTGAAGACGTTTGTCCAAGGACGTATCTCGTTAGTCTAGATATAGATGACGGTTGTACAGACGTATCTCGTTAGTCTAGATATAGAAAACGGTTGTACAGACGCATCTCGTTAGTCTAGATATAGAAGAGGGTTGTACAACAACGGATCTCGTTAGTCTAGATATAGAAGACGGTTGCACAGACGGATCTCGTTGGTCTAGATATAGAAGACGGTTGTACAGACGGATCTCGTTAGTCTAGATATAGAAGACGGTTGTACAACGACGGATCTCGTTAGTCTAGATATTGAAGACGTTTGTCCAAGGACGTATCTCGTTAGTCTAGATATAGATGACGGTTGTACAGACGTATCTCGTTAGTCTAGATATAGAAGACGGTTATACAGACGGATCTCGTTAGTCTAGATATAGAAGACGGTTGAATAACGAGAGATCTCGTTAGTCTAGATATAGAAGACGGTTGTACAGACGGATCACGTTGGTCTAGATATAGAAAACAGTTGTACAGACGGATCTCGTTAGTCTAGATATAGAAGACGGTTGTACAGACGGATCTCGTTAGTCTAGATATAGAAGACGGTTGTACAACGACGGATCTCGTTAGTCTAGATATTGAAGACGTTTGTCCAAGGACGTATCTCGTTAGTCTAGATATAGATGACGGTTGTACAGACGTATCTCGTTAGTCTAGATATAGAAAACGGTTGTACAGACGCATCTCGTTAGTCTAGATATAGAAGAGGGTTGTACAGACGGATCTCGTTAGTCTAGATATAGAAGACGGTTGTATAACGAGAGATCTCGTTAGTCTAGATATAGAAGACGGTAGCACAGACGGATCTCGTTAGTCTAGATATAGAAAACGGTTGTACAGACGCATCTCGTTAGTCTAGATATAGAAGAGGGTTGTACAACAACGGATCTCGTTAGTCTAGATATAGAAGACGGTTGTACAGACGCATCTCGTAAGTCCAGATATAGAAGACGGTTGTACATCGAGAGATCTCGTTAGTCTAGATATAGAAGACGGTTGTACAGACGGTTCTCGTTAGTCTAGATATAGAAGACGGTTGTACAGACGGAGCTCGTTAGTCTAGATATAGAAGACGGTTGTACAGACGGATCTCGTTAGTCTAGATATAGAAGAGGGTTGTATAACGAGAGATCTCGTTAGTCTAGATATAGAAGATGGTTGTACAGACGGATCTCGTTAGTCCAGATAAAGAAGACGGTTGTACAGACGGATCTCGTTAGTCTAGATATAGAAGACGGTTGTACAGACGGATCTCGTTAGTCTAGATATAGAAGACGGGATGTATAACGAGAGATCTCGTTAGTCTTGATATAGAAGACGGTTGTACAGACGGATCCCGTTAGTCTAGGTATAGAAGACGGTTGTACATCGAGAGATCTCGTTAGTCTAGATATAGAAGACGGTTGTACAGACGGTTCTCGTTAGTCTAGATATAGAAGACGGTTGTACAGACGGATCTCGGTAGTCTAGATATAGAAGACGGTTGTACAACGACGGATCTCGTTAGTCTAGATATAGAAGACGGCTGTACAGACGGATCTCGTTAGTCTAGATATAGAAGGCGGTTGTACAGACGCATCTCGTAAGTCCAGATATAGAAGACGGTTGTACAGACGGATCTCGTTAGTCTAGATATAGAAGACGGTTGTACAGACGGATCTCGTTAGTCTAGATATAGAAGAGGGTTGTATAACGAGAGATCTCGTTAGTCTAGATATAGAAGATGGTTGTACAGACGGATCTCGTTAGTCCAGATAAAGAAGACGGTTGTACAGACGGATCTCGTTAGTCTAGATATAGAAGACGGTTGTACAGACGGATCTCGTTAGTCTAGATATAGAAGACGGGATGTATAACGAGAGATCTCGTTAGTCTTGATATAGAAGACGGTTGTACAGACGGATCCCGTTAGTCTAGGTATAGAAGACGGTTGTACATCGAGAGATCTCGTTAGTCTAGATATAGAAGACGGTTGTACAGACGGTTCTCGTTAGTCTAGATATAGAAGACGGTTGTACAGACGGATCTCGGTAGTCTAGATATAGAAGACGGTTGTACAGACGGATCTCGTTAGTCTAGATATAGAAGACGGGATGTAGAACGAGAGATCTCGTTAGTCTAGATATAGAAGACGGTTGTACAGGCGGATCCCGTTAGTCTAGATATAGAAGACGGTTGTACATCGAGAGATCTCGTTAGTATAGATATAGAAGACGGTTGTACAACGACGGATCTCGTTAGTCTAGATATAGAAGACGGTTGTACAGACCGATCTCGTTAGTCTAGATATTGAAGACGTTTGTCCAACGACGTATCTCGTTAGTCTAGATATAGAAAACTGTTGTACAGACGGATCTCGTTAGTCTAGATATAGAAGAGGGTTGTACAACGACGGATCTCGTTAGTCTAGATATAGAAGACGGTTGTACAGACGAATCTCGTTAGTCTAGATATAGAAGACGGTTGTACAACGACGGAACTCGTTAGTCTAGATATAGAAGACGGTTGTACAGATGGATCTCGCTAGTCTAGATATTGAAGACGTTTGTCCAACGACGTATCTCGTTAGTCTAGATATAGAAAACGGTTGTACAGATGGATCTCGTTAGTCTAGATATAGAAGAGGGTTGTACAACGACGGATCTCGTTAGTCTAGATATAGAAGAGGGTTGTACAACGACGTATCTCGTTAGTGTAGATATAGAAGACGGTTATACAGACGGATCTCGTTAGTCTAGATATAGAAGACGGTTGAATAACGAGAGATCTCGTTAGTCTAGATATAGAAGACGGTTGTACAGACGGATCACGTTGGTCTAGATATAGAAAACAGTTGTACAGACGGATCTCGTTAGTCTAGATATAGAAGACGGTTGTACAACGACGGATCTCGTTAGTCTAGATATTGAAGACGTTTGTCCAAGGACGTATCTCGTTAGTCTAGATATAGATGACGGTTGTACAGACGTATCTCGTTAGTCTAGATATAGAAGACGGTTGTACAGACGGATCACGTTGGTCTAGATATAGAAAACAGTTATACAGACGGATCTCGTTAATCTAGATATAGAAGACGGTTGTACAGACGTATATCGTTAGTCTAGATATAGAAGACGGTTGTACAGACGGATCTCGTTTGTCTAGATATAGAAGGCGGTTGTACAGACGGATCTCGTTAGTCTAGACATAGAAGACGGTTGTACAGATAGAGCTCGTTAGTCTAGATATAGAAGACGGATGTACAGACGGATCTCGTTAGTCTAGATATAGAAGACGGTTGTACAGACGGATCTCGTTAGTCTAGACATAGAAGACGGTTGTACAGACGGATCTCGTTAGTCTAGATATAGAAGACGGTTGTATAACGAGAGATCTCGTTAGTCTAGATATAGAAGACGGTTGTACAGACGGATCCCGTTAGTCTAGGTATAGAAGACGGTTGTACAACGACGGATCTCGTTAGTCTAGATATAGAAGACGGTTGCACAGACGGATCTCGTTAGTCTAGATATAGAAGACGGGATGTATAACGAGAGATCTCGTTAGTCTTGATATAGAAGACGGTTGTACAGACGGATCCCGTTAGTCTAGGTATAGAAGACGGTTGTACATCGAGAGATCTCGTTAGTCTAGATATAGAAGACGGTTGTACAGACGGTTCTCGTTAGTCTAGATATAGAAGACGGTTGTACAGACGGATCTCGTTAGTCTAGATATAGAAGACGGTTGTACAGACCGATCTCGTTAGTCTAGATATTGAAGACGTTTGTCCAACGACGTATCTCGTTAGTCTAGATATAGAAAACTGTTGTACAGACGGATCTCGTTAGTCTAGATATAGAAGAGGGTTGTACAACGACGGATCTCGTTAGTCTAGATATAGAAGACGGTTGTACAGACGAATCTCGTTAGTCTAGATATAGAAGACGGGATGTATAACGAGAGATCTCGTTAGTCTTGATATAGAAGACGGTTGTACAGACGGATCCCGTTAGTCTAGGTATAGAAGACGGTTGTACATCGAGAGATCTCGTTAGTCTAGATATAGAAGACGGTTGTACAGACGGTTCTCGTTAGTCTAGATATAGAAGACGGTTGTAGAGACGGATCTCGGTAGTCTAGATATAGAAGACGGTTGTACAACGACGGATCTCGTTAGTCTAGATATAGAAGACGGCTGTACAGACGGATCTCGTTAGTCTAGATATAGAAGGCGGTTGTACAGACGCATCTCGTAAGTCCAGATATAGAAGAGGGTTGTACAACGACGTATCTCGTTAGTGTAGATATAGAAGACGGTTATACAGACGGATCTCGTTAGTCTAGATATAGAAGACGGTTGAATAACGAGAGATCTCGTTAGTCTAGATATAGAAGACGGTTGCACAGACGGATCTCGTTGGTCTAGATATAGAAGACGGTTGTACAGACGGATCTCGTTAGTCTAGATATAGAAGACGGTTGTACAACGACGGATCTCGTTAGTCTAGATATTGAAGACGTTTGTCCAAGGACGTATCTCGTTAGTCTAGATATAGATGACGGTTGTACAGACGTATCTCGTTAGTCTAGATATAGAAAACGGTTGTACAGACGCATCTCGTTAGTCTAGATATAGAAGAGGGTTGTACAACAACGGATCTCGTTAGTCTAGATATAGAAGACGGTTGCACAGACGGATCTCGTTAGTCTAGATATAGAAGACGGTTATACAGACGGATCTCGTTAGTCTAGATATAGAAGACGGTTGAATAACGAGAGATCTCGTTAGTCTAGATATAGAAGACGGTTGTACAGACGGATCACGTTGGTCTAGATATAGAAAACAGTTGTACAGACGGATCTCGTTAGTCTAGATATAGAAGACGGTTGTACAACGACGGATCTCGTTAGTCTAGATATTGAAGACGTTTGTCCAAGGACGTATCTCCTTAGTCTAGATATAGATGACGGTTGTACAGACGTATCTCGTTAGTCTAGATATAGAAGACGGTTGTACAGACGGATCACGTTGGTCTAGATATAGAAAACAGTTGTACAGACGGATCTCGTTAATCTAGATATAGAAGACGGTTGTACAGACGTATATCGTTAGTCTAGATATAGAAGACGGTTGTACAGACAGATCTCGTTAGTGTAGATATAGAAGGCGGTTGTACAGACGGATCTCGTTAGTCTAGACATAGAAGACGGTTGTACAGACAGAGCTCGTTAGTCTAGATATAGAAGACGGATGTACAGACGGATCTCGTTAGTCTAGATATAGAAGACGGTTGTACAGACGGATCTCGTTAGTCTAGACATAGAAGACGGTTGTACAGACGGATCTCGTTAGTCTAGATATAGAAGACGGTTGTATAACGAGAGATCTCGTTAGTCTAGATATAGAAGACGGTAGCACAGACGGATCTCGTTAGTCTAGATATAGAAAACGGTTGTACAGACGCATCTCGTTAGTCTAGATATAGAAGAGGGTTGTACAACAACGGATCTCGTTAGTCTAGATATAGAAGACGGTTGTACAGACGCATCTCGTAAGTCCAGATATAGAAGACGGTTGTACATCGAGAGATCTCGTTAGTCTAGATATAGAAGACGGTTGTACAGACGGTTCTCGTTAGTCTAGATATAGAAGACGGTTGTACAGACGGATCTCGTTAGTCTAGATATAGAAGACGGTTGTACAGACGGATCTCGTTAGTCTAGATATAGAAGAGGGTTGTATAACGAGAGATCTCGTTAGTCTAGATATAGAAGATGGTTGTACAGACGGATCTCGTTAGTCTAGACATAGAAGACGGTTGTACAGATAGAGCTCGTTAGTCTAGATATAGAAGACGGATGTACAGACGGATCTCGTTAGTCTAGATATAGAAGACGGTTGTACAGACGGATCTCGTTAGTCTAGACATAGAAGACGGTTGTACAGACGGATCTCGTTAGTCTAGATATAGAAGACGGTTGTATAACGAGAGATCTCGTTAGTCTAGATATAGAAGACGGTTGTACAGACGGATCCCGTTAGTCTAGGTATAGAAGACGGTTGTACAACGACGGATCTCGTTAGGCTAGATATAGAAGACGGTTGTACAGACCGATCTCGTTAGTCTAGATATTGAAGACGTTTGTCCAACGACGTATCTCGTTAGTCTAGATATAGAAAACTGTTGTACAGACGGATCTCGTTAGTCTAGATATAGAAGAGGGTTGTACAACGACGGATCTCGTTAGTCTAGATATAGAAGACGGTTGTACAGACGAATCTCGTTAGTCTAGATATAGAAGACGGGATGTATAACGAGAGATCTCGTTAGGCTTGATATAGAAGACGGTTGTACAGACGGATCCCGTTAGACTAGGTATAGAAGGCGGTTGTACAGACGCATCTCGTAAGTCCAGATATAGAAGACGGCTGTACAGACGGATCTCGTTAGTCTAGATATAGAAGGCGGTTGTACAGACGCATCTCGTAAGTCCAGATATAGAAGAGGGTTGTACAACGACGTATCTCGTTAGTGTAGATATAGAAGACGGTTATACAGACGGATCTCGTTAGTCTAGATATAGAAGACGGTTGAATAACGAGAGATCTCGTTAGTCTAGATATAGAAGACGGTTGCACAGACGGATCTCGTTGGTCTAGATATAGAAAACGGTTGTACAGACGCATCTCGTTAGTCTAGATATAGAAGAGGGTTGTACAACAACGGATCTCGTTAGTCTAGATATAGAAGACGGTTGCACAGACGGATCTCGTTAGTCTAGATATAGAAGACGGTTATACAGACGGATCTCGTTAGTCTAGATATAGAAGACGGTTGAATAACGAGAGATCTCGTTAGTCTTGATATAGAAGACGGTTGTACAGACGGATCCCGTTAGTCTAGGTATAGAAGACGGTTGTACATCGAGAGATCTCGTTAGTCTAGATATAGAAGACGGTTGTACAGACGGTTCTCGTTAGTCTAGATATAGAAGACGGTTGTACAGACGGATCTCGTTAGTCTAGATATAGAAGACGGTTGTACAGACCGATCTCGTTAGTCTAGATATTGAAGACGTTTGTCCAACGACGTATCTCGTTAGTCTAGATATAGAAAACTGTTGTACAGACGGATCTCGTTAGTCTAGATATAGAAGAGGGTTGTACAACGACGGATCTCGTTAGTCTAGATATAGAAGACGGTTGTACAGACGAATCTCGTTAGTCTAGATATAGAAGACGGGATGTATAACGAGAGATCTCGTTAGTCTTGATATAGAAGACGGTTGTACAGACGGATCCCGTTAGTCTAGGTATAGAAGACGGTTGTACATCGAGAGATCTCGTTAGTCTAGATATAGAAGACGGTTGTACAGACGGTTCTCGTTAGTCTAGATATAGAAGACGGTTGTAGAGACGGATCTCGGTAGTCTAGATATAGAAGACGGTTGTACAACGACGGATCTCGTTAGTCTAGATATAGAAGACGGCTGTACAGACGGATCTCGTTAGTCTAGATATAGAAGGCGGTTGTACAGACGCATCTCGTAAGTCCAGATATAGAAGAGGGTTGTACAACGACGTATCTCGTTAGTGTAGATATAGAAGACGGTTATACAGACGGATCTCGTTAGTCTAGATATAGAAGACGGTTGAATAACGAGAGATCTCGTTAGTCTAGATATAGAAGACGGTTGCACAGACGGATCTCGTTGGTCTAGATATAGAAGACGGTTGTACAGACGGATCTCGTTAGTCTAGATATAGAAGACGGTTGTACAACGACGGATCTCGTTAGTCTAGATATTGAAGACGTTTGTCCAAGGACGTATCTCGTTAGTCTAGATATAGATGACGGTTGTACAGACGTATCTCGTTAGTCTAGATATAGAAAACGGTTGTACAGACGCATCTCGTTAGTCTAGATATAGAAGAGGGTTGTACAACAACGGATCTCGTTAGTCTAGATATAGAAGACGGTTGCACAGACGGATCTCGTTAGTCTAGATATAGAAGACGGTTATACAGACGGATCTCGTTAGTCTAGATATAGAAGACGGTTGAATAACGAGAGATCTCGTTAGTCTAGATATAGAAGACGGTTGTACAGACGGATCACGTTGGTCTAGATATAGAAAACAGTTGTACAGACGGATCTCGTTAGTCTAGATATAGAAGACGGTTGTACAACGACGGATCTCGTTAGTCTAGATATTGAAGACGTTTGTCCAAGGACGTATCTCCTTAGTCTAGATATAGATGACGGTTGTACAGACGTATCTCGTTAGTCTAGATATAGAAGACGGTTGTACAGACGGATCACGTTGGTCTAGATATAGAAAACAGTTGTACAGACGGATCTCGTTAATCTAGATATAGAAGACGGTTGTACAGACGTATATCGTTAGTCTAGATATAGAAGACGGTTGTACAGACAGATCTCGTTAGTGTAGATATAGAAGGCGGTTGTACAGACGGATCTCGTTAGTCTAGACATAGAAGACGGTTGTACAGACAGAGCTCGTTAGTCTAGATATAGAAGACGGATGTACAGACGGATCTCGTTAGTCTAGATATAGAAGACGGTTGTACAGACGGATCTCGTTAGTCTAGACATAGAAGACGGTTGTACAGACGGATCTCGTTAGTCTAGATATAGAAGACGGTTGTATAACGAGAGATCTCGTTAGTCTAGATATAGAAGACGGTAGCACAGACGGATCTCGTTAGTCTAGATATAGAAAACGGTTGTACAGACGCATCTCGTTAGTCTAGATATAGAAGAGGGTTGTACAACAACGGATCTCGTTAGTCTAGATATAGAAGACGGTTGTACAGACGCATCTCGTAAGTCCAGATATAGAAGACGGTTGTACATCGAGAGATCTCGTTAGTCTAGATATAGAAGACGGTTGTACAGACGGTTCTCGTTAGTCTAGATATAGAAGACGGTTGTACAGACGGATCTCGTTAGTCTAGATATAGAAGACGGTTGTACAGACGGATCTCGTTAGTCTAGATATAGAAGAGGGTTGTATAACGAGAGATCTCGTTAGTCTAGATATAGAAGATGGTTGTACAGACGGATCTCGTTAGTCTAGACATAGAAGACGGTTGTACAGATAGAGCTCGTTAGTCTAGATATAGAAGACGGATGTACAGACGGATCTCGTTAGTCTAGATATAGAAGACGGTTGTACAGACGGATCTCGTTAGTCTAGACATAGAAGACGGTTGTACAGACGGATCTCGTTAGTCTAGATATAGAAGACGGTTGTATAACGAGAGATCTCGTTAGTCTAGATATAGAAGACGGTTGTACAGACGGATCCCGTTAGTCTAGGTATAGAAGACGGTTGTACAACGACGGATCTCGTTAGGCTAGATATAGAAGACGGTTGTACAGACCGATCTCGTTAGTCTAGATATTGAAGACGTTTGTCCAACGACGTATCTCGTTAGTCTAGATATAGAAAACTGTTGTACAGACGGATCTCGTTAGTCTAGATATAGAAGAGGGTTGTACAACGACGGATCTCGTTAGTCTAGATATAGAAGACGGTTGTACAGACGAATCTCGTTAGTCTAGATATAGAAGACGGGATGTATAACGAGAGATCTCGTTAGGCTTGATATAGAAGACGGTTGTACAGACGGATCCCGTTAGACTAGGTATAGAAGGCGGTTGTACAGACGCATCTCGTAAGTCCAGATATAGAAGACGGCTGTACAGACGGATCTCGTTAGTCTAGATATAGAAGGCGGTTGTACAGACGCATCTCGTAAGTCCAGATATAGAAGAGGGTTGTACAACGACGTATCTCGTTAGTGTAGATATAGAAGACGGTTATACAGACGGATCTCGTTAGTCTAGATATAGAAGACGGTTGAATAACGAGAGATCTCGTTAGTCTAGATATAGAAGACGGTTGCACAGACGGATCTCGTTGGTCTAGATATAGAAAACGGTTGTACAGACGCATCTCGTTAGTCTAGATATAGAAGAGGGTTGTACAACAACGGATCTCGTTAGTCTAGATATAGAAGACGGTTGCACAGACGGATCTCGTTAGTCTAGATATAGAAGACGGTTATACAGACGGATCTCGTTAGTCTAGATATAGAAGACGGTTGAATAACGAGAGATCTCGTTAGTCTAGATATAGAAGACGGTTGTACAGACGGATCACGTTGGTCTAGATATAGAAAACAGTTGTACAGACGGATCTCGTTAGTCTAGATATAGAAGACGGTTGTACAGACGGATCTCGTTAGTCTAGATATAGAAGACGGTTGTACAACGACGGATCTCGTTAGTCTAGATATTGAAGACGTTTGTCCAAGGACGTATCTCGTTAGTCTAGATATAGATGACGGTTGTACAGACGTATCTCGTTAGTCTAGATATAGAAAACGGTTGTACAGACGCATCTCGTTAGTCTAGATATAGAAGAGGGTTGTACAGACGGATCTCGTTAGTCTAGATATAGAAGACGGTTGTATAACGAGAGATCTCGTTAGTCTAGATATAGAAGACGGTAGCACAGACGGATCTCGTTAGTCTAGATATAGAAAACGGTTGTACAGACGCATCTCGTTAGTCTAGATATAGAAGAGGGTTGTACAACAACGGATCTCGTTAGTCTAGATATAGAAGACGGTTGTACAGACGCATCTCGTAAGTCCAGATATAGAAGACGGTTGTACATCGAGAGATCTCGTTAGTCTAGATATAGAAGACGGTTGTACAGACGGTTCTCGTTAGTCTAGATATAGAAGACGGTTGTACAGACGGAGCTCGTTAGTCTAGATATAGAAGACGGTTGTACAGACGGATCTCGTTAGTCTAGATATAGAAGAGGGTTGTATAACGAGAGATCTCGTTAGTCTAGATATAGAAGATGGTTGTACAGACGGATCTCGTTAGTCCAGATAAAGAAGACGGTTGTACAGACGGATCTCGTTAGTCTAGATATAGAAGACGGTTGTACAGACGGATCTCGTTAGTCTAGATATAGAAGACGGGATGTATAACGAGAGATCTCGTTAGTCTTGATATAGAAGACGGTTGTACAGACGGATCCCGTTAGTCTAGGTATAGAAGACGGTTGTACATCGAGAGATCTCGTTAGTCTAGATATAGAAGACGGTTGTACAGACGGTTCTCGTTAGTCTAGATATAGAAGACGGTTGTACAGACGGATCTCGGTAGTCTAGATATAGAAGACGGTTGTACAACGACGGATCTCGTTAGTCTAGATATAGAAGACGGCTGTACAGACGGATCTCGTTAGTCTAGATATAGAAGGCGGTTGTACAGACGCATCTCGTAAGTCCAGATATAGAAGACGGTTGTACAGACGGATCTCGTTAGTCTAGATATAGAAGACGGTTGTACAGACGGATCTCGTTAGTCTAGATATAGAAGAGGGTTGTATAACGAGAGATCTCGTTAGTCTAGATATAGAAGATGGTTGTACAGACGGATCTCGTTAGTCCAGATAAAGAAGACGGTTGTACAGACGGATCTCGTTAGTCTAGATATAGAAGACGGTTGTACAGACGGATCTCGTTAGTCTAGATATAGAAGACGGGATGTATAACGAGAGATCTCGTTAGTCTAGATATAGAAAACTGTTGTACAGACGGATCTCGTTAGTCTAGATATAGGAGAGGGTTGTACAACGACGGATCTCGTTAGTCTAGATATAGAAGACGGTTGTACAGACGGATCACGTTGGTCTAGATATAGAAAACAGTTATACAGACGGATCTCGTTAATCTAGATATAGAAGACGGTTGTACAGACGTATATCGTTAGTCTAGATATAGAAGACGGTTGTACAGACGGATCTCGTTTGTCTAGGTATAGAAGACGGTTGTACAGACGGATCTCGTTAGTCCAGATATAGAAGACGGTTGTACAGACGGATCTCGTTAGTCTAGATATAGAAGACGGGATGTAGAACGAGAGATCTCGTTAGTCTAGATATAGAAGACGGTTGTACAGGCGGATCCCGTTAGTCTAGATATAGAAGACGGTTGTACATCGAGAGATCTCGTTAGTATAGATATAGAAGACGGTTGTACAACGACGGATCTCGTTAGTCTAGATATAGAGGACGGTTGTACAGACCGATCTCGTTAGTCTAGATATTGAAGACGTTTGTCCAACGACGTATCTCGTTAGTGTAGATATAGAAGACGGTTATACAGACGGATCTCGTTAGTCTAGATATAGAAGACGGTTGAATAACGAGAGATCTCGTTAGTCTAGATATAGAAGACGGTTGTACAGACGGATCACGTTGGTCTAGATATAGAAAACAGTTGTACAGACGGATCTCGTTAGTCTAGATATAGAAGACGGTTGTACAACGACGGATCTCGTTAGTCTAGATATTGAAGACGTTTGTCCAAGGACGTATCTCGTTAGTCTAGATATAGATGACGGTTGTACAGACGTATCTCGTTAGTCTAGATATAGAAGACGGTTGTACAGACGGATCACGTTGGTCTAGATATAGAAAACAGTTATACAGACGGATCTCGTTAATCTAGATATAGAAGACGGTTGTACAGACGTATATCGTTAGTCTAGATATAGAAGACGGTTGTACAGACGGATCTCGTTTGTCTAGGTATAGAAGACGGTTGTACAGACGGATCTCGTTAGTCTAGATATAGAAGACGGTTGCACAGACGGATCTCGTTAGTCTAGATATAGAAGACGGGATGTATAACGAGAGATCTCGTTAGTCTTGATATAGAAGACGGTTGTACAGACGGATCCCATTAGTCTAGGTATAGAAGACGGTTGTACATCGAGAGATCTCGTTAGTCTAGATATAGAAGACGGTTGTACAGACGGTTCTCGTTAGTCTAGATATAGAAGACGGTTGTACAGACGGATCTCGTTAGTCTAGATATAGAAGACGGTTGTACAGACCGATCTCGTTAGTCTAGATATTGAAGACGTTTGTCCAACGACGTATCTCGTTAGTCTAGATATAGAAAACTGTTGTACAGACGGATCTCGTTAGTCTAGATATAGAAGAGGGTTGTACAACGACGGATCTCGTTAGTCTAGATATAGAAGACGGTTGTACAGACGAATCTCGTTAGTCTAGATATAGAAGACGGGATGTATAACGAGAGATCTCGTTAGTCTTGATATAGAAGACGGTTGTACAGACGGATCCCGTTAGTCTAGGTATAGAAGACGGTTGTACATCGAGAGATCTCGTTAGTCTAGATATAGAAGACGGTTGTACAGACGGTTCTCGTTAGTCTAGATATAGAAGACGGTTGTAGAGACGGATCTCGGTAGTCTAGATATAGAAGACGGTTGTACAACGACGGATCTCGTTAGTCTAGATATAGAAGACGGCTGTACAGACGGATCTCGTTAGTCTAGATATAGAAGGCGGTTGTACAGACGCATCTCGTAAGTCCAGATATAGAAGAGGGTTGTACAACGACGTATCTCGTTAGTGTAGATATAGAAGACGGTTATACAGACGGATCTCGTTAGTCTAGATATAGAAGACGGTTGAATAACGAGAGATCTCGTTAGTCTAGATATAGAAGACGGTTGCACAGACGGATCTCGTTGGTCTAGATATAGAAGACGGTTGTACAGACGGATCTCGTTAGTCTAGATATAGAAGACGGTTGTACAACGACGGATCTCGTTAGTCTAGATATTGAAGACGTTTGTCCAAGGACGTATCTCGTTAGTCTAGATATAGATGACGGTTGTACAGACGTATCTCGTTAGTCTAGATATAGAAAACGGTTGTACAGACGCATCTCGTTAGTCTAGATATAGAAGAGGGTTGTACAACAACGGATCTCGTTAGTCTAGATATAGAAGACGGTTGTACAGACGGATCTCGTTAGTCTAGACATAGAAGACGGTTGTACAGACAGAGCTCGTTAGTCTAGATATAGAAGACGGATGTACAGACGGATCTCGTTAGTCTAGATATAGAAGACGGTTGTACAGACGGATCTCGTTAGTCTAGACATAGAAGACGGTTGTACAGACGGATCTCGTTAGTCTAGATATAGAAGACGGTTGTATAACGAGAGATCTCGTTAGTCTAGATATAGAAGACGGTAGCACAGACGGATCTCGTTAGTCTAGATATAGAAAACGGTTGTACAGACGCATCTCGTTAGTCTAGATATAGAAGAGGGTTGTACAACAACGGATCTCGTTAGTCTAGATATAGAAGACGGTTGTACAGACGCATCTCGTAAGTCCAGATATAGAAGACGGTTGTACATCGAGAGATCTCGTTAGTCTAGATATAGAAGACGGTTGTACAGACGGTTCTCGTTAGTCTAGATATAGAAGACGGTTGTACAGACGGATCTCGTTAGTCTAGATATAGAAGACGGTTGTACAGACGGATCTCGTTAGTCTAGATATAGAAGAGGGTTGTATAACGAGAGATCTCGTTAGTCTAGATATAGAAGATGGTTGTACAGACGGATCTCGTTAGTCTAGACATAGAAGACGGTTGTACAGATAGAGCTCGTTAGTCTAGATATAGAAGACGGATGTACAGACGGATCTCGTTAGTCTAGATATAGAAGACGGTTGTACAGACGGATCTCGTTAGTCTAGACATAGAAGACGGTTGTACAGACGGATCTCGTTAGTCTAGATATAGAAGACGGTTGTATAACGAGAGATCTCGTTAGTCTAGATATAGAAGACGGTTGTACAGACGGATCCCGTTAGTCTAGGTATAGAAGACGGTTGTACAACGACGGATCTCGTTAGGCTAGATATAGAAGACGGTTGTACAGACCGATCTCGTTAGTCTAGATATTGAAGACGTTTGTCCAACGACGTATCTCGTTAGTCTAGATATAGAAAACTGTTGTACAGACGGATCTCGTTAGTCTAGATATAGGAGAGGGTTGTACAACGACGGATCTCGTTAGTCTAGATATAGAAGACGGTTGTACAGACGAATCTCGTTAGTCTAGATATAGAAGACGGGATGTATAACGAGAGATCTCGTTAGTCTTGATATAGAAGACGGTTGTACAGACGGATCCCGTTAGACTAGGTATAGAAGACGGTTGTACAACGACGGATCTCGTTAGTCTAGATATAGAAGACGGCTGTACAGACGGATCTCGTTAGTCTAGATATAGAAGGCGGTTGTACAGACGCATCTCGTAAGTCCAGATATAGAAGAGGGTTGTACAACGACGTATCTCGTTAGTGTAGATATAGAAGACGGTTATACAGACGGATCTCGTTAGTCTATATATAGAAGACGGTTGAATAACGAGAGATCTCGTTAGTCTAGATATAGAAAACGGTTGCACAGACGGATCTCGTTGGTCTAGATATAGAAGACGGTTGTACAGACGGATCTCGTTAGTCTAGATATAGAAGACGGTTGTACAACGACGGATCTCGTTAGTCTAGATATTGAAGACGTTTGTCCAAGGACGTATCTCGTTAGTCTAGATATAGATGACGGTTGTACAGACGTATCTCGTTAGTCTAGATATAGAAAACGGTTGTACAGACGCATCTCGTTAGTCTAGATTTAGAAGAGGGTTGTACAACAACGGATCTCGTTAGTCTAGATATAGAAGACGGTTGCACAGACGGATCTCGTTAGTCTAGATATAGAAGACGGTTATACAGACGGATCTCGTTAGTCTAGATATAGAAGACGGTTGAATAACGAGAGATCTCGTTAGTCTAGATATAGAAGACGGTTGTACAGACGGATCACGTTGGTCTAGATATAGAAAACAGTTGTACAGACGGATCTCGTTAGTCTAGATATTGAAGACGTTTGTCCAAGGACGTATCTCGTTAGTCTAGATATAGATGACGGTTGTACAGACGTATCTCGTTAGTCTAGATATAGAAGACGGTTGTACAGACGGATCACGTTGGTCTAGATATAGAAAACAGTTGTACAGACGGATCTCGTTAATCTAGATATAGAAGACGGTTGTACAACGACGGATCTCGTTAGTCTAGATATTGAAGACGTTTGTCCAAGGACGTATCTCGTTAGTCTAGATATAGATGACGGTTGTACAGACGTATCTCGTTAGTCTAGATATAGAAGACGGTTGTACAGACGGATCACGTTGGTCTAGATATAGAAAACAGTTGTACAGACGGATCTCGTTAATCTAGATATAGAAGACGGTTGTACAGACGTATATCGTTAGTCTAGATATAGAAGACGGTTGTACAGACGGATCTCGTTAGTCTAGATATAGAAGGCGGTTGTACAGACGGATCTCGTTAGTCTAGACATAGAAGACGGTTGTACAGACAGAGCTCGTTAGTCTAGATATAGAAGACGGATGTACAGACGGATCTCGTTAGTCTAGATATAGAAGACGGTTGTACAGACGGATCTCGTTAGTCTAGACATAGAAGACGGTTGTACAGACGGATCTCGTTAGTCTAGATATAGAATACGGTTGTATAACGAGAGATCTCGTTAGTCTAGATATAGAAGACGGTAGCACAGACGGATCTCGTTAGTCTAGATATAGAAAACGGTTGTACAGACGCATCTCGTTAGTCTAGATATAGAAGAGGGTTGTACAACAACGGATCTCGTTAGTCTAGATATAGAAGACGGTTGTACAGACGCATCTCGTAAGTCCAGATATAGAAGACGGTTGTACATCGAGAGATCTCGTTAGTCTAGATATAGAAGACGGTTGTACAGACGGTTCTCGTTAGTCTAGATATAGAAGACGGTTGTACAGACGGATCTCGTTAGTCTAGATATAGAAGACGGTTGTACAGACGGATCTCGTTAGTCTAGATATAGAAGAGGGTTGTATAACGAGAGATCTCGTTAGTCTAGATATAGAAGATGGTTGTACAGACGGATCTCGTTAGTCTAGACATAGAAGACGGTTGTACAGATAGAGCTCGTTAGTCTAGATATAGAAGACGGATGTACAGACGGATCTCGTTAGTCTAGATATAGAAGACGGTTGTACAGACGGATCTCGTTAGTCTAGACATAGAAGACGGTTGTACAGACGGATCTCGTTAGTCTAGATATAGAAGACGGTTGTATAACGAGAGATCTCGTTAGTCTAGATATAGAAGACGGTTGTACAGACGGATCCCGTTAGTCTAGGTATAGAAGACGGTTGTACAACGACGGATCTCGTTAGGCTAGATATAGAAGACGGTTGTACAGACCGATCTCGTTAGTCTAGATATTGAAGACGTTTGTCCAACGACGTATCTCGTTAGTCTAGATATAGAAAACTGTTGTACAGACGGATCTCGTTAGTCTAGATATAGAAGAGGGTTGTACAACGACGGATCTCGTTAGTCTAGATATAGAAGACGGTTGTACAGACGAATCTCGTTAGTCTAGATATAGAAGACGGGATGTATAACGAGAGATCTCGTTAGGCTTGATATAGAAGACGGTTGTACAGACGGATCCCGTTAGACTAGGTATAGAAGGCGGTTGTACAGACGCATCTCGTAAGTCCAGATATAGAAGACGGCTGTACAGACGGATCTCGTTAGTCTAGATATAGAAGGCGGTTGTACAGACGCATCTCGTAAGTCCAGATATAGAAGAGGGTTGTACAACGACGTATCTCGTTAGTGTAGATATAGAAGACGGTTATACAGACGGATCTCGTTAGTCTAGATATAGAAGACGGTTGAATAACGAGAGATCTCGTTAGTCTAGATATAGAAGACGGTTGCACAGACGGATCTCGTTGGTCTAGATATAGAAGACGGTTGTACAGACGGATCTCGTTAGTCTAGATATAGAAGACGGTTGTACAACGACGGATCTCGTTAGTCTAGATATTGAAGACGTTTGTCCAAGGACGTATCTCGTTAGTCTAGATATAGATGACGGTTGTACAGACGTATCTCGTTAGTCTAGATATAGAAAACGGTTGTACAGACGCATCTCGTTAGTCTAGATATAGAAGAGGGTTGTACAACAACGGATCTCGTCAGTCTAGATATAGAAGACGGTTGCACAGACGGATCTCGTTAGTCTAGATATAGAAGACGGTTATACAGACGGATCTCGTTAGTCTAGATATAGAAGACGGTTGAATAACGAGAGATCTCGTTAGTCTAGATATAGAAGACGGTTGTACAGACGGATCACGTTGGTCTAGATATAGAAAACAGTTGTACAGACGGATCTCGTTAGTCTAGATATAGAAGACGGTTGTACAGACGGATCTCGTTAGTCTAGATATAGAAGACGGTTGTACAACGACGGATCTCGTTAGTCTAGATATTGAAGACGTTTGTCCAAGGACGTATCTCGTTAGTCTAGATATAGATGACGGTTGTACAGACGTATCTCGTTAGTCTAGATATAGAAAACGGTTGTACAGACGCATCTCGTTAGTCTAGATATAGAAGAGGGTTGTACAGACGGATCTCGTTAGTCTAGATATAGAAGACGGTTGTATAACGAGAGATCTCGTTAGTCTAGATATAGAAGACGGTAGCACAGACGGATCTCGTTAGTCTAGATATAGAAAACGGTTGTACAGACGCATCTCGTTAGTCTAGATATAGAAGAGGGTTGTACAACAACGGATCTCGTTAGTCTAGATATAGAAGACGGTTGTACAGACGCATCTCGTAAGTCCAGATATAGAAGACGGTTGTACATCGAGAGATCTCGTTAGTCTAGATATAGAAGACGGTTGTACAGACGGTTCTCGTTAGTCTAGATATAGAAGACGGTTGTACAGACGGAGCTCGTTAGTCTAGATATAGAAGACGGTTGTACAGACGGATCTCGTTAGTCTAGATATAGAAGAGGGTTGTATAACGAGAGATCTCGTTAGTCTAGATATAGAAGATGGTTGTACAGACGGATCTCGTTAGTCCAGATAAAGAAGACGGTTGTACAGACGGATCTCGTTAGTCTAGATATAGAAGACGGTTGTACAGACGGATCTCGTTAGTCTAGATATAGAAGACGGGATGTATAACGAGAGATCTCGTTAGTCTTGATATAGAAGACGGTTGTACAGACGGATCCCGTTAGTCTAGGTATAGAAGACGGTTGTACATCGAGAGATCTCGTTAGTCTAGATATAGAAGACGGTTGTACAGACGGTTCTCGTTAGTCTAGATATAGAAGACGGTTGTACAGACGGATCTCGGTAGTCTAGATATAGAAGACGGTTGTACAACGACGGATCTCGTTAGTCTAGATATAGAAGACGGCTGTACAGACGGATCTCGTTAGTCTAGATATAGAAGGCGGTTGTACAGACGCATCTCGTAAGTCCAGATATAGAAGACGGTTGTACAGACGGATCTCGTTAGTCTAGATATAGAAGACGGTTGTACAGACGGATCTCGTTAGTCTAGATATAGAAGAGGGTTGTATAACGAGAGATCTCGTTAGTCTAGATATAGAAGATGGTTGTACAGACGGATCTCGTTAGTCCAGATAAAGAAGACGGTTGTACAGACGGATCTCGTTAGTCTAGGTATAGAAGACGGTTGTACATCGAGAGATCTCGTTAGTCTAGATATAGAAGACGGTTGTACAGACGGTTCTCGTTAGTCTAGATATAGAAGACGGTTGTACAGACGGATCTCGGTAGTCTAGATATAGAAGACGGTTGTACAACGACGGATCTCGTTAGTCTAGATATAGAAGACGGCTGTACAGACGGATCTCGTTAGTCTAGATATAGAAGGCGGTTGTACAGACGCATCTCGTAAGTCCAGATATAGAAGACGGTTGTACAGACGGATCTCGTTAGTCTAGATATAGAAGACGGGATGTAGAACGAGAGATCTCGTTAGTCTAGATATAGAAGACGGTTGTACAGGCGGATCCCGTTAGTCTAGATATAGAAGACGGTTGTACATCGAGAGATCTCGTTAGTATAGATATAGAAGACGGTTGTACAACGACGGATCTCGTTAGTCTAGATATAGAGGACGGTTGTACAGACCGATCTCGTTAGTCTAGATATTGAAGACGTTTGTCCAACGACGTATCTCGTTAGTCTAGATATAGAAAACTGTTGTACAGACGGATCTCGTTAGTCTAGATATAGAAGAGGGTTGTACAACGACGGATCTCGTTAGTCTAGATATAGAAGACGGTTGTACAGACGAATCTCGTTAGTCTAGATATAGAAGACGGTTGTACAACGACGGAACTCGTTAGTCTAGATATAGAAGACGGTTGTACAGATGGATCTCGCTAGTCTAGATATTGAAGACGTTTGTCCAACGACGTATCTCGTTAGTCTAGATATAGAAAACGGTTGTACAGATGGATCTCGTTAGTCTAGATATAGAAGAGGGTTGTACAACGACGGATCTCGTTAGTCTAGATATAGAAGAGGGTTGTACAACGACGTATCTCGTTAGTGTAGATATAGAAGACGGTTATACAGACGGATCTCGTTAGTCTAGATATAGAAGACGGTTGAATAACGAGAGATCTCGTTAGTCTAGATATAGAAGACGGTTGTACAGACGGATCACGTTGGTCTAGATATAGAAAACAGTTGTACAGACGGATCTCGTTAGTCTAGATATAGAAGACGGTTGTACAACGACGGATCTCGTTAGTCTAGATATTGAAGACGTTTGTCCAAGGACGTATCTCGTTAGTCTAGATATAGATGACGGTTGTACAGACGTATCTCGTTAGTCTAGATATAGAAGACGGTTGTACAGACGGATCACGTTGGTCTAGATATAGAAAACAGTTATACAGACGGATCTCGTTAATCTAGATATAGAAGACGGTTGTACAGACGTATATCGTTAGTCTAGATATAGAAGACGGTTGTACAGACGGATCTCGTTTGTCTAGATATAGAAGGCGGTTGTACAGACGGATCTCGTTAGTCTAGACATAGAAGACGGTTGTACAGATAGAGCTCGTTAGTCTAGATATAGAAGACGGATGTACAGACGGATCTCGTTAGTCTAGATATAGAAGACGGTTGTACAGACGGATCTCGTTAGTCTAGACATAGAAGACGGTTGTACAGACGGATCTCGTTAGTCTAGATATTGAAGACGTTTGTCCAAGGACGTATCTCGTTAGTCTAGATATAGATGACGGTTGTACAGACGTATCTCGTTAGTCTAGATATAGAAGACGGTTGTACAGACGGATCACGTTGGTCTAGATATAGAAAACAGTTGTACAGACGGATCTCGTTAATCTAGATATAGAAGACGGTTGTACAGACGTATATCGTTAGTCTAGATATAGAAGACGGTTGTACAGACGGATCTCGTTAGTCTAGATATAGAAGGCGGTTGTACAGACGGATCTCGTTAGTCTAGACATAGAAGACGGTTGTACAGACAGAGCTCGTTAGTCTAGATATAGAAGACGGATGTACAGACGGATCTCGTTAGTCTAGATATAGAAGACGGTTGTACAGACGGATCTCGTTAGTCTAGACATAGAAGACGGTTGTACAGACGGATCTCGTTAGTCTAGATATAGAAGACGGTTGTATAACGAGAGATCTCGTTAGTCTAGATATAGAAGACGGTAGCACAGACGGATCTCGTTAGTCTAGATATAGAAAACGGTTGTACAGACGCATCTCGTTAGTCTAGATATAGAAGAGGGTTGTACAACAACGGATCTCGTTAGTCTAGATATAGAAGACGGTTGTACAGACGCATCTCGTAAGTCCAGATATAGAAGACGGTTGTATAACGACGGATCTCGTTAGTCTAGATATAGAAGACGGTTGTACAACGACGGATCTCGTTAGTCTAGATTTTGAAGACCTTTGTCCAAGGACGTATCTCGTTAGTCTAGATATAGATGACGGTTGTACAGACGTATCTCGTTAGTCTAGATATAGAAGACGGTTGTACAACGACGGATCTCGTTAGTCTAGATATAGAAGAGGGTTGTACAACAACGGATCTCGTTAGTCTAGATATAGAAGACGGTTGCGCAGACGGATCTCGTTAGTCTAGATATAGAAGACGGTTGTATAATGAGAGATCTCGTTAGTCTAGATATAGAAGACGGTTGTACAACGACGGATCTCGTTAGTCTAGATATAGAAGACGGCTGTACAGACAGATCTCGTTAGTCTAGATATAGAAGGCGGTTGTACAGACGCATCTCGTAAGTCCAGATATAGAAGAGGGTTGTACAACGACGTATCTCGTTAGTGTAGATATAGAAGACGGTTATACAGACGGATCTCGTTAGTCTAGATATAGAAGACGGGTGAATAACGAGATATCTCGTTAGTCTAGATATAGAAGACGGTTGCACAGACGGATCTCGTTGGTCTAGATATAGAAGACGGTTGTACAGACGGATCTCGTTAGTCTAGATATAGGAGACGGTTGTACAACGACGGATCTCGTTAGTCTAGATATTGAAGACGTTTGTCCAAGGACGTATCTCGTTAGTCTAGATATAGATGACGGTTGTACAGACGTATCTCGTTAGTCTAGATATAGAAAACGGTTGTACAGACGCATCTCGTTAGTCTAGATATAGAAGAGGGTTGTACAACAACGGATCTCGTTAGTCTAGATATAGAAGACGGTTGCACAGACGGATCTCGTTAGTCTAGATATAGAAGACGGTTATACAGACGGATCTCGTTAGTCTAGATATAGAAGACGGTTGAATAACGAGAGATCTCGTTAGTCTAGATATAGAAGACGGTTGTACAGACGGATCACGTTGGTCTAGATATAGAAAACAGTTGTACAGACGGATCTCGTTAGTCTAGATATAGAAGAGGGTTGTACAACAACGGATCTCGTTAGTCTAGATATAGAAGACGGTTGTACAGACGGATCTCGTTAGTCTAGACATAGAAGACGGTTGTACAGACAGAGCTCGTTAGTCTAGATATAGAAGACGGATGTACAGACGGATCTCGTTAGTCTAGATATAGAAGACGGGATGTATAACGAGAGATCTCGTTAGTCTTGATATAGAAGACGGTTGTACAGACGGATCCCGTTAGTCTAGGTATAGAAGACGGTTGTACATCGAGAGATCTCGTTAGTCTAGATATAGAAGACGGTTGTATAACGAGAGATCTCGTTAGTCTAGATATAGAAGACGGTTGTACAGACGCATCTCGTTAGTCTAGATATAGAAGAGGGTTGTACAACAACGGATCTCGTTAGTCTAGATATAGAAGACGGTTGTACAGACGCATCTCGTAAGTCCAGATATAGAAGACGGTTGTACATCGAGAGATCTCGTTAGTCTAGATATAGAAGACGGTTGTACAGACGGTTCTCGTTAGTCTAGATATAGAAGACGGTTGTACAGACGGATCTCGTTAGTCTAGATATAGAAGACGGTTGTACAGACGGATCTCGTTAGTCTAGATATAGAAGAGGGTTGTATAACGAGAGATCTCGTTAGTCTAGATATAGAAGATGGTTGTACAGACGGATCTCGTTAGTCCAGATAAAGAAGACGGTTGTACAGACGGATCTCGTTAGTCTAGATATAGAAGACGGTTGTACAGACGGATCTCGTTAGTCTAGATATAGAAGACGGGATGTATAACGAGAGATCTCGTTAGTCTTGATATAGAAGACGGTTGTACAGACGGATCCCGTTAGTCTAGGTATAGAAGACGGTTGTACATCGAGAGATCTCGTTAGTCTAGATATAGAAGACGGTTGTACAGACGGTTCTCGTTAGTCTAGATATAGAAGACGGTTGTACAGACGGATCTCGGTAGTCTAGATATAGAAGACGGTTGTACAACGACGGATCTCGTTAGTCTAGATATAGAAGACGGCTGTACAGACGGATCTCGTTAGTCTAGATATAGAAGGCGGTTGTACAGACGCATCTCGTAAGTCCAGATATAGAAGACGGTTGTACAGACGGATCTCGTTAGTCTAGATATAGAAGACGGTTGTACAGACGGATCTCGTTAGTCTAGATATAGAAGAGGGTTGTATAACGAGAGATCTCGTTAGTCTAGATATAGAAGATGGTTGTACAGACGGATCTCGTTAGTCCAGATAAAGAAGACGGTTGTACAGACGGATCTCGTTAGTCTAGATATAGAAGACGGTTGTACAGACGGATCTCGTTAGTCTAGATATAGAAGACGGGATGTATAACGAGAGATCTCGTTAGTCTTGATATATAAGACGGTTGTACAGACGGATCCCGTTAGTCTAGGTATAGAAGACGGTTGTACATCGAGAGATCTCGTTAGTCTAGATATAGAAGACGGTTGCACAGACGGATCTCGTTAGTCTAGATATAGAAGACGGTTATACAGACGGATCTCGTTAGTCTAGATATAGAAGACGGTTGAATAACGAGAGATCTCGTTAGTCTAGATATAGAAGACGGTTGTACAGACGGATCACGTTGGTCTAGATATAGAAAACAGTTGTACAGACGGATCTCGTTAGTCTAGATATAGAAGACGGTTGTACAACGACGGATCTCGTTAGTCTAGATATTGAAGACGTTTGTCCAAGGACGTATCTCGTTAGTCTAGATATAGATGACGGTTGTACAGACGTATCTCGTTAGTCTAGATATAGAAGACGGTTGTACAGACGGATCACGTTGGTCTAGATATAGAAAACAGTTGTACAGACGGATCTCGTTAATCTAGATATAGAAGACGGTTGTACAGACGTATATCGTTAGTCTAGATATAGAAGACGGTTGTACAGGCGGATCCCGTTAGTCTAGATATAGAAGACGGTTGTACAACGACGGATCTCGTTAGTCTAGATATAGAAGACGGTTGTACAGACGAATCTCGTTAGTCTAGATATAGAAGACGGTTGTACAACGACGGAACTCGTTAGTCTAGATATAGAAGACGGTTGTACAGATGGATCTCGCTAGTCTAGATATTGAAGACGTTTGTCCAACGACGTATCTCGTTAGTCTAGATATAGAAAACGGTTGTACAGATGGATCTCGTTAGTCTAGATATAGAAGAGGGTTGTACAACGACGGATCTCGTTAGTCTAGATATAGAAGAGGGTTGTACAACGACGTATCTCGTTAGTATAGATATAGAAGACGGTTATACAGACGGATCTCGTTAGTCTAGATATAGAAGACGGTTGAATAACGAGAGATCTCGTTAGTCTAGATATAGAAGACGGTTGTACAGACGGATCACGTTGGTCTAGATATAGAAAACAGTTGTACAGACGGATCTCGTTAGTCTAGATATAGAAGACGGTTGTACAACGACGGATCTCGTTAGTCTAGATATAGAAGAGGGTTGTACAACAACGGATCTCGTTAGTCTAGATATAGAAGACGGTTGCGCAGACGGATCTCGTTAGTCTAGATATAGAAGACGGTTGTATAACGAGAGATCTCGTTAGTCTAGATATAGAAGACGGTTGTATAACGAGAGATCTCGTTAGTCTAGATATAGAAGACGGTTGTATAACGAGAGATCTCGTTAGTCTAGATATAGAAGACGGTTGTATAACGAGAGATCTCGTTAGTCTAGATATAGAAGACGGTTGTACAGACGGATCTCGTTAGTCTAGATATAGAAGACGGTTGTATAACGAGAGATCTCGTTAGTGTAGATATAAAAGACGGTTGTACAACGAGAGATCTCGTTAGTGTAGATATAAAAGACGGTTGTACAACGACGGATCTCGTTAGTCTAGATATAGAAGACGGTTGTACAACGACGGATCTCGTTAGTCTAGATTTTGAAGACCTTTGTCCAAGGACGTATCTCGTTAGTCTAGATATAGATGACGGTTGTACAGACGTATCTCGTTAGTCTAGATATAGAAGACGGTTGTACAACGACGGATCTCGTTAGTCTAGATATAGAAGAGGGTTGTACAACAACGGATCTCGTTAGTCTAGATATAGAAGACGGTTGCGCAGACGGATCTCGTTAGTCTAGATATAGAAGACGGTTGTATAATGAGAGATCTCGTTAGTCTAGATATAGAAGACGGTTGTATAACGAGAGATCTCGTTAGTCTAGATATAGAAGACGGTTGTACAGGCGGATCTCGTTAGTCTAGATATAGAAGACGGTTGTATAACGAGAGACCCGTTAGTCTAGATATAGAAGACGGCTGTATAACGAGAGATCTCGATAGTCTAGATATAGAAGACGGTTGTACAGACGGATCTCGTTAGTCTAGATATAGAAGACGGTTGTATAACGAGAGATCTCGTTAGTGTAGATATAAAAGACGGTTGTACAACGACGGATGTCGTTAGTCTAGATATAGAAGACGGTTGAATAACGAGAGATCTCGTTAGTCTAGATATAGAAGACGGTTGAATAACGAGAGATCTCGTTAGTCTAGATATAGAAGACGGTTATACAGGCGGATCTCGTTAGTCTAGATATAGAAGACGGTTATACAGACGGATTTCGTTAGTCTAGATATAGAAGACGGTTGAATATCGAGAGATCTCGTTAGTCTAGATATAGAAGACGGTTGAATAACGAGAGACCTCGTTAGTCTAGATATAGAAGACGGTTGTACAGACCGATCTCGTTAGTCTAGATATTGAAGACGTTTGTCCAACGACGTATCTCGTTAGTCTAGATATAGAAAACTGTTGTACAGACGGATCTCGTTAGTCTAGATATAGAAGAGGGTTGTACAACGACGGATCTCGTTAGTCTAGATATAGAAGACGGTTGTACAGACGAATCTCGTTAGTCTAGATATAGAAGACGGGATGTATAACGAGAGATCTCGTTAGTCTTGATATAGAAGACGGTTGTACAGACGGATCCCGTTAGTCTAGGTATAGAAGACGGTTGTACATCGAGAGATCTCGTTAGTCTAGATATAGAAGACGGTTGTACAGACGGTTCTCGTTAGTCTAGATATAGAAGACGGTTGTAGAGACGGATCTCGGTAGTCTAGATATAGAAGACGGTTGTACAACGACGGATCTCGTTAGTCTAGATATAGAAGACGGCTGTACAGACAGATCTCGTTAGTCTAGATATTGAAGACGTTTGTCCAAGGACGTATCTCGTTAGTCTAGATATAGATGACGGTTGTACAGACGTATCTCGTTAGTCTAGATATAGAAAACGGTTGTACAGACGCATCTCGTTAGTCTAGATATAGAAGAGGGTTGTACAACAACGGATCTCGTTAGTCTAGATATAGAAGACGGTTGCACAGACGGATCTCGTTAGTCTAGATATAGAAGACGGTTATACAGACGGATCTCGTTAGTCTAGATATAGAAGACGGTTGAATAACGAGAGATCTCGTTAGTCTAGATATAGAAGACGGTTGTACAGACGGATCACGTTGGTCTAGATATAGAAAACAGTTGTACAGACGGATCTCGTTAGTCTAGATATAGAAGACGGTTGTACAACGACGGATCTCGTTAGTCTAGATATTGAAGACGTTTGTCCAAGGACGTATCTCGTTAGTCTAGATATAGATGACGGTTGTACAGACGTATCTCGTTAGTCTAGATATAGAAGACGGTTGTACAGACGGATCACGTTGGTCTAGATATAGAAAACAGTTGTACAGACGGATCTCGTTAATCTAGATATAGAAGACGGTTGTACAGACGTATATCGTTAGTCTAGATATAGAAGACGGTTGTACAGGCGGATCCCGTTAGTCTAGATATAGAAGACGGTTGTACAACGACGGATCTCGTTAGTCTAGATATAGAAGACGGTTGTACAGACGAATCTCGTTAGTCTAGATATAGAAGACGGTTGTACAACGACGGAACTCGTTAGTCTAGATATAGAAGACGGTTGTACAGATGGATCTCGCTAGTCTAGATATTGAAGACGTTTGTCCAACGACGTATCTCGTTAGTCTAGATATAGAAAACGGTTGTACAGATGGATCTCGTTAGTCTAGATATAGAAGAGGGTTGTACAACGACGGATCTCGTTAGTCTAGATATAGAAGAGGGTTGTACAACGACGTATCTCGTTAGTATAGATATAGAAGACGGTTATACAGACGGATCTCGTTAGTCTAGATATAGAAGACGGTTGAATAACGAGAGATCTCGTTAGTCTAGATATAGAAGACGGTTGTACAGACGGATCACGTTGGTCTAGATATAGAAAACAGTTGTACAGACGGATCTCGTTAGTCTAGATATAGAAGACGGTTGTACAACGACGGATCTCGTTAGTCTAGATATAGAAGAGGGTTGTACAACAACGGATCTCGTTAGTCTAGATATAGAAGACGGTTGCGCAGACGGATCTCGTTAGTCTAGATATAGAAGACGGTTGTATAACGAGAGATCTCGTTAGTCTAGATATAGAAGACGGTTGTATAACGAGAGATCTCGTTAGTCTAGATATAGAAGACGGTTGTATAACGAGAGATCTCGTTAGTCTAGATATAGAAGACGGTTGTATAACGAGAGATCTCGTTAGTCTAGATATAGAAGACGGTTGTACAGACGGATCTCGTTAGTCTAGATATAGAAGACGGTTGTATAACGAGAGATCTCGTTAGTGTAGATATAAAAGACGGTTGTACAACGAGAGATCTCGTTAGTGTAGATATAAAAGACGGTTGTACAACGACGGATCTCGTTAGTCTAGATATAGAAGACGGTTGTACAACGACGGATCTCGTTAGTCTAGATTTTGAAGACCTTTGTCCAAGGACGTATCTCGTTAGTCTAGATATAGATGACGGTTGTACAGACGTATCTCGTTAGTCTAGATATAGAAGACGGTTGTACAACGACGGATCTCGTTAGTCTAGATATAGAAGAGGGTTGTACAACAACGGATCTCGTTAGTCTAGATATAGAAGACGGTTGCGCAGACGGATCTCGTTAGTCTAGATATAGAAGACGGTTGTATAATGAGAGATCTCGTTAGTCTAGATATAGAAGACGGTTGTATAACGAGAGATCTCGTTAGTCTAGATATAGAAGACGGTTGTACAGGCGGATCTCGTTAGTCTAGATATAGAAGACGGTTGTATAACGAGAGACCCGTTAGTCTAGATATAGAAGACGGCTGTATAACGAGAGATCTCGATAGTCTAGATATAGAAGACGGTTGTACAGACGGATCTCGTTAGTCTAGATATAGAAGACGGTTGTATAACGAGAGATCTCGTTAGTGTAGATATAAAAGACGGTTGTACAACGACGGATGTCGTTAGTCTAGATATAGAAGACGGTTGAATAACGAGAGATCTCGTTAGTCTAGATATAGAAGACGGTTGAATAACGAGAGATCTCGTTAGTCTAGATATAGAAGACGGTTATACAGGCGGATCTCGTTAGTCTAGATATAGAAGACGGTTATACAGACGGATTTCGTTAGTCTAGATATAGAAGACGGTTGAATATCGAGAGATCTCGTTAGTCTAGATATAGAAGACGGTTGAATAACGAGAGACCTCGTTAGTCTAGATATAGAAGACGGTTGTACAGACCGATCTCGTTAGTCTAGATATTGAAGACGTTTGTCCAACGACGTATCTCGTTAGTCTAGATATAGAAAACTGTTGTACAGACGGATCTCGTTAGTCTAGATATAGAAGAGGGTTGTACAACGACGGATCTCGTTAGTCTAGATATAGAAGACGGTTGTACAGACGAATCTCGTTAGTCTAGATATAGAAGACGGGATGTATAACGAGAGATCTCGTTAGTCTTGATATAGAAGACGGTTGTACAGACGGATCCCGTTAGTCTAGGTATAGAAGACGGTTGTACATCGAGAGATCTCGTTAGTCTAGATATAGAAGACGGTTGTACAGACGGTTCTCGTTAGTCTAGATATAGAAGACGGTTGTAGAGACGGATCTCGGTAGTCTAGATATAGAAGACGGTTGTACAACGACGGATCTCGTTAGTCTAGATATAGAAGACGGCTGTACAGACAGATCTCGTTAGTCTAGATATTGAAGACGTTTGTCCAAGGACGTATCTCGTTAGTCTAGATATAGATGACGGTTGTACAGACGTATCTCGTTAGTCTAGATATAGAAAACGGTTGTACAGACGCATCTCGTTAGTCTAGATATAGAAGAGGGTTGTACAACAACGGATCTCGTTAGTCTAGATATAGAAGACGGTTGCACAGACGGATCTCGTTAGTCTAGATATAGAAGACGGTTATACAGACGGATCTCGTTAGTCTAGATATAGAAGACGGTTGAATAACGAGAGATCTCGTTAGTCTAGATATAGAAGACGGTTGTACAGACGGATCACGTTGGTCTAGATATAGAAAACAGTTGTACAGACGGATCTCGTTAGTCTAGATATAGAAGACGGTTGTACAACGACGGATCTCGTTAGTCTAGATATTGAAGACGTTTGTCCAAGGACGTATCTCGTTAGTCTAGATATAGATGACGGTTGTACAGACGTATCTCGTTAGTCTAGATATAGAAGACGGTTGTACAGACGGATCACGTTGGTCTAGATATAGAAAACAGTTGTACAGACGGATCTCGTTAATCTAGATATAGAAGACGGTTGTACAGACGTATATCGTTAGTCTAGATATAGAAGACGGTTGTACAGACGCATCTCGTTAGTCTAGATATAGAAGGCGGTTGTACAGACGGATCTCGTTAGTCTAGACATAGAAGACGGTTGTACAGACAGAGCTCGTTAGTCTAGATATAGAAGACGGATGTACAGACGGATCTCGTTAGTCTAGATATAGAAGACGGTTGTACAGACGGATCTCGTTAGTCTAGACATAGAAGACGGTTGTACAGACGGATCTCGTTAGTCTAGATATAGAAGACGGTTGTATAACGAGAGATCTCGTTAGTCTAGATATAGAAGACGGTAGCACAGACGGATCTCGTTAGTCTAGATATAGAAAACGGTTGTACAGACGCATCTCGTTAGTCTAGATATAGAAGAGGGTTGTACAACAACGGATCTCGTTAGTCTAGATATAGAAGACGGTTGTACTGACGCATCTCGTAAGTCCAGATATAGAAGACGGTTGTACAGACGGATCTCGTTAGTCTAGATATAGAAGACGGGATGTAGAACGAGAGATCTCGTTAGTCTAGATATAGAAGACGGTTGTACAGGCGGATCCCGTTAGTCTAGATATAGAAGACGGTTGTACATCGAGAGATCTCGTTAGTATAGATATAGAAGACGGTTGTACAGACGGATCTCGTTAGTCTAGATATAGAAGACGGTTGTACAGACGGATCTCGTTAGTCTAGATATAGAAGACGGGATGTATAACGAGAGATCTCGTTAGTCTTGATATAGAAGACGGTTGTACAGACGGATCCCGTTAGTCTAGGTATAGAAGACGGTTGTACATCGAGAGATCTCGTTAGTCTAGATATAGAAGACGGTTGTACAGACGGTTCTCGTTAGTCTAGATATAGAAGACGGGATGT
The DNA here is from genome assembly GCA_960531205.1 of Andrena bicolor. NCBI lineage: Eukaryota > Metazoa > Arthropoda > Insecta > Hymenoptera > Andrenidae > Andrena > Andrena bicolor. The sequence continues at coordinate 625,093 of CAUIJW010000042.1, read as the reverse complement.
ATAACGAGAGATCTCGTTAGTCTTGATATAGAAGACGGTTGTACAGACGGATCCCGTTAGTCTAGGTATAGAAGACGGTTGTACATCGAGAGATCTCGTTAGTCTAGATATAGAAGACGGTTGTACAGACGGTTCTCGTTAGTGTAGATATAGAAGACGGTTGTACACACGGATCTCGGTAGTCTAGATATAGAAGACGGTTGTACAACGACGGATCTCGTTAGTCTAGATATAGAAGACGGCTGTACAGACGGATCTCGTTAGTCTAGATATAGAAGACGGTTGTACAGACGGATCTCGTTAGTCTAGATATAGAAGACGGGATGTATAACGAGAGATCTCGTTAGTCTTGATATAGAAGACGGTTGTACAGACGGATCCCGTTAGTCTAGGTATAGAAGACGGTTGTACATCGAGAGATCTCGTTAGTCTAGATATAGAAGACGGTTGTACAGACGGTTCTCGTTAGTCTAGATATAGAAGACGGTTGTACAGACGCATCTCGTAAGTCCAGATATAGAAGACGGTTGTACAGACGGATCTCGTTAGTCTAGATATAGAAGACGGTTGTACAGACGGATCTCGTTAGTCTAGATATAGAAGAGGGTTGTATAACGAGAGATCTCGTTAGTCTAGATATAGAAGATGGTTGTACAGACGGATCTCGTTAGTCCAGATAAAGAAGACGGTTGTACAGACGGATCTCGTTAGTCTAGATATAGAAGACGGTTGTACAGACGGATCTCGTTAGTCTAGATATAGAAGACGGGATGTATAACGAGAGATCTCGTTAGTCTTGATATAGAAGACGGTTGTACAGACGGATCCCGTTAGTCTAGGCATAGAAGACGGTTGTACATCGAGAGATCTCGTTAGTCTAGATATAGAAGACGGTTGTACAGACGGTTCTCGTTAGTCTAGATATAGAAGACGGTTGTACAGACGGATCTCGGTAGTCTAGATATAGAAGACGGTTGTACAACGACGGATCTCGTTAGTCTAGATATAGAAGACGGCTGTACAGACGGATCTCGTTAGTCTAGATATAGAAGGCGGTTGTACAGACGCATCTCGTAAGTCCAGATATAGAAGACGGTTGTACAGACGGATCTCGTTAGTCTAGATATAGAAGACGGCTGTACAGACGGATCTCGTTAGTCTAGATATAGAAGGCGGTTGTACAGACGCATCTCGTAAGTCCAGATATAGAAGACGGTTGTACAGACGGATCTCGTTAGTCTAGATATAGAAGACGGGATGTAGAACGAGAGATCTCGTTAGTCTAGATATAGAAGACGGTTGTACAGGCGGATCCCGTTAGTCTAGATATAGAAGACGGTTGTACATCGAGAGATCTCGTTAGTATAGATATAGAAGATGGTTGTACAACGACGGATCTCGTTAGTCTAGATATAGAAGACGGTTGTACAGACCGATCTCGTTAGTCTAGATATTGAAGACGTTTGTCCAACGACGTATCTCGTTAGTCTAGATATAGAAAACTGTTGTACAACGCGACGGATCTCGTTAGTCTAGATATAGAAGACGGTTGTACAGACGAATCTCGTTAGTCTAGATATAGAAGACGGTTGTACAACGACGGAACTCGTTAGTCTAGATATAGAAGACGGTTGTACAGATGGATCTCGCTAGTCTAGATATTGAAGACGTTTGTCCAACGACGTATCTCGTTAGTCTAGATATAGAAAACGGTTGTACAGATGGATCTCGTTAGTCTAGATATAGAAGAGGGTTGTACAACGACGTATCTCGTTAGTGTAGATATAGAAGACGGTTATACAGACGGATCTCGTTAGTCTAGATATAGAAGACGGTTGAATAACGAGAGATCTCGTTAGTCTAGATATAGAAGACGGTTGCACAGACGGATCTCGTTGGTCTAGATATAGAAGACGGTTGTACAGACGGATCTCGTTAGTCTAGATATAGGAGACGGTTGTACAACGACGGATCTCGTTAGTCTAGATATTGAAGACGTTTGTCCAAGGACGTATCTCGTTAGTCTAGATATAGATGACGGTTGTACAGACGAATCTCGTTAGTCTAGATATAGAAGACGGTTGTACAACGACGGAACTCGTTAGTCTAGATATAGAAGACGGTTGTACAGATGGATCTCGCTAGTCTAGATATTGAAGACGTTTGTCCAACGACGTATCTCGTTAGTCTAGATATAGAAAACGGTTGTACAGATGGATCTCGTTAGTCTAGATATAGAAGAGGGTTGTACAACGACGGATCTCGTTAGTCTAGATATAGAAGAGGGTTGTACAACGACGTATCTCGTTAGTGTAGATATAGAAGACGGTTATACAGACGGATCTCGTTAGTCTAGATATAGAAGACGGTTGAATAACGAGAGATCTCGTTAGTCTAGATATAGAAGACGGTTGTACAGACGGATCACGTTGGTCTAGATATAGAAAACAGTTGTACAGACGGATCTCGTTAGTCTAGATATAGAAGACGGTTGTACAACGACGGATCTCGTTAGTCTAGATATAGAAGAGGGTTGTACAACAACGGATCTCGTTAGTCTAGATATAGAAGGCGGTTGTACAGACGCATCTCGTAAGTCCAGATATAGAAGAGGGTTGTACAACGACGTATCTCGTTAGTGTAGATATAGAAGACGGTTATACAGACGGATCTCGTTAGTCTAGATATAGAAGACGGTTGAATAACGAGAGATCTCGTTAGTCTAGATATAGAAGACGGTTGCACAGACGGATCTCGTTGGTCTAGATATAGAAGAGGGTTGTACAACGACGGATCTCGTTAGTCTAGATATAGAAGACGGTTGTACAGACGAATCTCGTTAGTCTAGATATAGAAGACGGTTGTACAACGACGGAACTCGTTAGTCTAGATATAGAAGACGGTTGTACAGATGGATCTCGCTAGTCTAGATATTGAAGACGTTTGTCCAACGACGTATCTCGTTAGTCTAGATATAGAAAACGGTTGTACAGATGGATCTCGTTAGTCTAGATATAGAAGAGGGTTGTACAACGACGGATCTCGTTAGTCTAGATATAGAAGAGGGTTGTACAACGACGTATCTCGTTAGTGTAGATATAGAAGACGGTTATACAGACGGATCTCGTTAGTCTAGATATAGAAGACGGTTGAATAACGAGAGATCTCGTTAGTCTAGATATAGAAGACGGTTGTACAGACGGATCACGTTGGTCTAGATATAGAAAACAGTTGTACAGACGGATCTCGTTAGTCTAGATATAGAAGACGGTTGTACAACGACGGATCTCGTTAGTCTAGATATAGAAGAGGGTTGTACAACAACGGATCTCGTTAGTCTAGATATAGAAGACGGTTGCGCAGACGGATCTCGTTAGTCTAGATATAGAAGACGGTTGTACAGACGGTTCTCGTTAGTCTAGATATAGAAGACGGTTGTAGAGACGGATCTCGGTAGTCTAGATATAGAAGACGGTTGTACAACGACGGATCTCGTTAGTCTAGATATAGAAGACGGCTGTACAGACAGATCTCGTTAGTCTAGGTATAGAAGGCGGTTGTACAGACGCATCTCGTAAGTCCAGATATAGAAGAGGGTTGTACAACGACGTATCTCGTTAGTGTAGATATAGAAGACGGTTATACAGACGGATCTCGTTAGTCTAGATATAGAAGACGGGTGAATAACGAGAGATCTCGTTAGTCTAGATATAGAAGACGGTTGCACAGACGGATCTCGTTGGTCTAGATATAGAAGACGGTTGTACAGACGGATCTCGTTAGTCTAGATATAGGAGACGGTTGTACAACGACGGATCTCGTTAGTCTAGATATTGAAGACGTTTGTCCAAGGACGTATCTCGTTAGTCTAGATATAGATGACGGTTGTAAAGACGTATCTCGTTAGTCTAGATATAGAAAACGGTTGTACAGACGCATCTCGTTAGTCTAGATATAGAAGAGGGTTGTACAACAACGGATCTCGTTAGTCTAGATATAGAAGAAGGTTGCACAGACGGATCTCGTTAGTCTAGATATAGAAGACGGTTATACAGACGGATCTCGTTAGTCTAGATATAGAAGACGGTTGAATAACGAGAGATCTCGTTAGTCTAGATATAGAAGACGGTTGTACAGACGGATCACGTTGGTCTAGATATAGAAAACAGTTGTACAGACGGATCTCGTTAGTCTAGATATAGAAGACGGTTGTACAACGACGGATCTCGTTAGTCTAGATATTGAAGACGTTTGTCCAAGGACGTATCTCGTTAGTCTAGATATAGATGACGGTTGTACAGACGTATCTCGTTAGTCTAGATATAGAAGACGGTTGTACAGACGGATCACGTTGGTCTAGATATAGAAAACAGTTGTACAGACGGATCTCGTTAATCTAGATATAGAAGACGGTTGTACAGACGTATATCGTTAGTCTAGATATAGAAGACGGTTGTACAGACGCATCTCGTTAGTCTAGATATAGAAGGCGGTTGTACAGACGGATCTCGTTAGTCTAGACATAGAAGACGGTTGTACAGACAGAGCTCGTTAGTCTAGATATAGAAGACGGATGTACAGACGGATCTCGTTAGTCTAGATATAGAAGACGGGATGTATAACGAGAGATCTCGTTAGTCTTGATATAGAAGACGGTTGTACAGACGGATCCCGTTAGTCTAGGTATAGAAGACGGTTGTACATCGAGAGATCTCGTTAGTCTAGATATAGAAGACGGTTGTATAACGAGAGATCTCGTTAGTCTAGATATAGAAGACGGTAGCACAGACGGATCTCGTTAGTCTAGATATAGAAAACGGTTGTACAGACGCATCTCGTTAGTCTAGATATAGAAGAGGGTTGTACAACAACGGATCTCGTTAGTCTAGATATAGAAGACGGTTGTACAGACGCATCTCGTAAGTCCAGATATAGAAGACGGTTGTACATCGAGAGATCTCGTTAGTCTAGATATAGAAGACGGTTGTACAGACGGTTCTCGTTAGTCTAGATATAGAAGACGGTTGTACAGACGGATCTCGTTAGTCTAGATATAGAAGACGGTTGTACAGACGGATCTCGTTAGTCTAGATATAGAAGAGGGTTGTATAACGAGAGATCTCGTTAGTCTAGATATAGAAGATGGTTGTACAGACGGATCTCGTTAGTCCAGATAAAGAAGACGGTTGTACAGACGGATCTCGTTAGTCTAGATATAGAAGACGGTTGTACAGACGGATCTCGTTAGTCTAGATATAGAAGACGGGATGTATAACGAGAGATCTCGTTAGTCTTGATATAGAAGACGGTTGTACAGACGGATCCCGTTAGTCTAGGTATAGAAGACGGTTGTACATCGAGAGATCTCGTTAGTCTAGATATAGAAGACGGTTGTACAGACGGTTCTCGTTAGTCTAGATATAGAAGACGGTTGTACAGACGGATCTCGGTAGTCTAGATATAGAAGACGGTTGTACAACGACGGATCTCGTTAGTCTAGATATAGAAGACGGCTGTACAGACGGATCTCGTTAGTCTAGATATAGAAGGCGGTTGTACAGACGCATCTCGTAAGTCCAGATATAGAAGACGGTTGTACAGACGGATCTCGTTAGTCTAGATATAGAAGACGGTTGTACAGACGGATCTCGTTAGTCTAGATATAGAAGAGGGTTGTATAACGAGAGATCTCGTTAGTCTAGATATAGAAGATGGTTGTACAGACGGATCTCGTTAGTCCAGATAAAGAAGACGGTTGTACAGACGGATCTCGTTAGTCTAGATATAGAAGACGGTTGTACAGACGGATCTCGTTAGTCTAGATATAGAAGACGGGATGTATAACGAGAGATCTCGTTAGTCTTGATATATAAGACGGTTGTACAGACGGATCCCGTTAGTCTAGGTATAGAAGACGGTTGTACATCGAGAGATCTCGTTAGTCTAGATATAGAAGACGGTTGTACAGACGGTTCTCGTTAGTCTAGATATAGAAGACGGTTGTACAGACGGATCTCGGTAGTCTAGATATAGAAGACGGTTGTACAACGACGGATCTCGTTAGTCTAGATATAGAAGACGGCTGTACAGACGGATCTCGTTAGTCTAGATATAGAAGGCGGTTGTACAGACGCATCTCGTAAGTCCAGATATAGAAGACGGTTGTACAGACGGATCTCGTTAGTCTAGATATAGAAGACGGGATGTAGAACGAGAGATCTCGTTAGTCTAGATATAGAAGACGGTTGTACAGGCGGATCCCGTTAGTCTAGATATAGAAGACGGTTGTACATCGAGAGATCTCGTTAGTATAGATATAGAAGACGGTTGTACAACGACGGATCTCGTTAGTCTAGATATAGAAGACGGTTGTACAGACCGATCTCGTTAGTCTAGATATTGAAGACGTTTGTCCAACGACGTATCTCGTTAGTCTAGATATAGAAAACTGTTGTACAGACGGATCTCGTTAGTCTAGATATAGAAGAGGGTTGTACAACGACGGATCTCGTTAGTCTAGATATAGAAGACGGTTGTACAGACGAATCTCGTTAGTCTAGATATAGAAGACGGTTGTACAACGACGGAACTCGTTAGTCTAGATATAGAAGACGGTTGTACAGATGGATCTCGCTAGTCTAGATATTGAAGACGTTTGTCCAACGACGTATCTCGTTAGTCTAGATATAGAAAACGGTTGTACAGATGGATCTCGTTAGTCTAGATATAGAAGAGGGTTGTACAACGACGGATCTCGTTAGTCTAGATATAGAAGAGGGTTGTACAACGACGTATCTCGTTAGTGTAGATATAGAAGACGGTTATACAGACGGATCTCGTTAGTCTAGATATAGAAGACGGTTGAATAACGAGAGATCTCGTTAGTCTAGATATAGAAGACGGTTGTACAGACGGATCACGTTGGTCTAGATATAGAAAACAGTTGTACAGACGGATCTCGTTAGTCTAGATATAGAAGACGGTTGTACAACGACGGATCTCGTTAGTCTAGATATAGAAGAGGGTTGTACAACAACGGATCTCGTTAGTCTAGATATAGAAGGCGGTTGTACAGACGCATCTCGTAAGTCCAGATATAGAAGAGGGTTGTACAACGACGTATCTCGTTAGTGTAGATATAGAAGACGGTTATACAGACGGATCTCGTTAGTCTAGATATAGAAGACGGTTGAATAACGAGAGATCTCGTTAGTCTAGATATAGAAGACGGTTGCACAGACGGATCTCGTTGGTCTAGATATAGAAGAGGGTTGTACAACGACGGATCTCGTTAGTCTAGATATAGAAAACGGTTGTACAGATGGATCTCGTTAGTCTAGATATAGAAGAGGGTTGTACAACGACGGATCTCGTTAGTCTAGATATAGAAGAGGGTTGTACAACGACGTATCTCGTTAGTATAGATATAGAAGACGGTTATACAGACGGATCTCGTTAGTCTAGATATAGAAGACGGTTGAATAACGAGAGATCTCGTTAGTCTAGATATAGAAGACGGTTGTACAGACGGATCACGTTGGTCTAGATATAGAAAACAGTTGTACAGACGGATCTCGTTAGTCTAGATATAGAAGACGGTTGTACAACGACGGATCTCGTTAGTCTAGATATAGAAGAGGGTTGTACAACAACGGATCTCGTTAGTCTAGATATAGAAGACGGTTGCGCAGACGGATCTCGTTAGTCTAGATATAGAAGACGGTTGTATAACGAGAGATCTCGTTAGTCTAGATATAGAAGACGGTTGTATAACGAGAGATCTCGTTAGTCTAGATATAGAAGACGGTTGTATAACGAGAGATCTCGTTAGTCTAGATATAGAAGACGGTTGTATAACGAGAGATCTCGTTAGTCTAGATATAGAAGACGGTTGTACAGACGGATCTCGTTAGTCTAGATATAGAAGACGGTTGTATAACGAGAGATCTCGTTAGTGTAGATATAAAAGACGGTTGTACAACGAGAGATCTCGTTAGTGTAGATATAAAAGACGGTTGTACAACGACGGATCTCGTTAGTCTAGATATAGAAGACGGTTGTACAACGACGGATCTCGTTAGTCTAGATTTTGAAGACCTTTGTCCAAGGACGTATCTCGTTAGTCTAGATATAGATGACGGTTGTACAGACGTATCTCGTTAGTCTAGATATAGAAGACGGTTGTACAACGACGGATCTCGTTAGTCTAGATATAGAAGAGGGTTGTACAACAACGGATCTCGTTAGTCTAGATATAGAAGACGGTTGCGCAGACGGATCTCGTTAGTCTAGATATAGAAGACGGTTGTATAATGAGAGATCTCGTTAGTCTAGATATAGAAGACGGTTGTATAACGAGAGATCTCGTTAGTCTAGATATAGAAGACGGTTGTACAGGCGGATCTCGTTAGTCTAGATATAGAAGACGGTTGTACAGACGGTTCTCGTTAGTCTAGATATAGAAGAGGGTTGTACAACGACGGATCTCGTTAGTCTAGATATAGAAGACGGTTGTACAGACGAATCTCGTTAGTCTAGATATAGAAGACGGGATGTATAACGAGAGATCTCGTTAGTCTTGATATAGAAGACGGTTGTACAGACGGATCCCGTTAGTCTAGGTATAGAAGACGGTTGTACATCGAGAGATCTCGTTAGTCTAGATATAGAAGACGGTTGTACAGACGGTTCTCGTTAGTCTAGATATAGAAGACGGTTGTAGAGACGGATCTCGGTAGTCTAGATATAGAAGACGGTTATACAGACGGATCTCGTTAGTCTAGATATAGAAGACGGTTGTACAGACGGTTCTCGTTAGTCTAGATATAGAAGACGGTTGTACAGACGGATCTCGTTAGTCTAGATATAGAAGACGGTTGTACAGACGGATCTCGTTAGTCTAGATATAGAAGAGGGTTGTATAACGAGAGATCTCGTTAGTCTAGATATAGAAGATGGTTGTACAGACGGATCTCGTTAGTCCAGATAAAGAAGACGGTTGTACAGACGGATCTCGTTAGTCTAGATATAGAAGACGGTTGTACAGACGGATCTCGTTAGTCTAGATATAGAAGACGGGATGTATAACGAGAGATCTCGTTAGTCTTGATATAGAAGACGGTTGTACAGACGGATCCCGTTAGTCTAGGTATAGAAGACGGTTGTACATCGAGAGATCTCGTTAGTCTAGATATAGAAGACGGTTGTACAGACGGTTCTCGTTAGTCTAGATATAGAAGACGGTTGTACAGACGGATCTCGGTAGTCTAGATATAGAAGACGGTTGTACAACGACGGATCTCGTTAGTCTAGATATAGAAGACGGCTGTACAGACGGATCTCGTTAGTCTAGATATAGAAGGCGGTTGTACAGACGCATCTCGTAAGTCCAGATATAGAAGACGGTTGTACAGACGGATCTCGTTAGTCTAGATATAGAAGACGGTTGTACAGACGGATCTCGTTAGTCTAGATATAGAAGAGGGTTGTATAACGAGAGATCTCGTTAGTCTAGATATAGAAGATGGTTGTACAGACGGATCTCGTTAGTCCAGATAAAGAAGACGGTTGTACAGACGGATCTCGTTAGTCTAGATATAGAAGACGGTTGTACAGACGGATCTCGTTAGTCTAGATATAGAAGACGGGATGTATAACGAGAGATCTCGTTAGTCTTGATATATAAGACGGTTGTACAGACGGATCCCGTTAGTCTAGGTATAGAAGACGGTTGTACATCGAGAGATCTCGTTAGTCTAGATATAGAAGACGGTTGTACAGACGGTTCTCGTTAGTCTAGATATAGAAGACGGTTGTACAGACGGATCTCGGTAGTCTAGATATAGAAGACGGTTGTACAACGACGGATCTCGTTAGTCTAGATATAGAAGACGGCTGTACAGACGGATCTCGTTAGTCTAGATATAGAAGGCGGTTGTACAGACGCATCTCGTAAGTCCAGATATAGAAGACGGTTGTACAGACGGATCTCGTTAGTCTAGATATAGAAGACGGGATGTAGAACGAGAGATCTCGTTAGTCTAGATATAGAAGACGGTTGTACAGGCGGATCCCGTTAGTCTAGATATAGAAGACGGTTGTACATCGAGAGATCTCGTTAGTATAGATATAGAAGACGGTTGTACAACGACGGATCTCGTTAGTCTAGATATAGAAGACGGTTGTACAGACCGATCTCGTTAGTCTAGATATTGAAGACGTTTGTCCAACGACGTATCTCGTTAGTCTAGATATAGAAAACTGTTGTACAGACGGATCTCGTTAGTCTAGATATAGAAGAGGGTTGTACAACGACGGATCTCGTTAGTCTAGATATAGAAGACGGTTGTACAGACGAATCTCGTTAGTCTAGATATAGAAGACGGTTGTACAACGACGGAACTCGTTAGTCTAGATATAGAAGACGGTTGTACAGATGGATCTCGCTAGTCTAGATATTGAAGACGTTTGTCCAACGACGTATCTCGTTAGTCTAGATATAGAAAACGGTTGTACAGATGGATCTCGTTAGTCTAGATATAGAAGAGGGTTGTACAACGACGGATCTCGTTAGTCTAGATATAGAAGATGGTTGTACAACGACGTATCTCGTTAGTGTAGATATAGAAGACGGTTATACAGACGGATCTCGTTAGTCTAGATATAGAAGACGGTTGAATAACGAGAGATCTCGTTAGTCTAGATATAGAAGACGGTTGTACAGACGGATCACGTTGGTCTAGATATAGAAAACAGTTGTACAGACGGATCTCGTTAGTCTAGATATAGAAGACGGTTGTACAACGACGGATCTCGTTAGTCTAGATATAGAAGAGGGTTGTACAACAACGGATCTCGTTAGTCTAGATATAGAAGGCGGTTGCACAGACGCATCTCGTAAGTCCAGATATAGAAGAGGGTTGTACAACGACGTATCTCGTTAGTGTAGATATAGAAGACGGTTATACAGACGGATCTCGTTAGTCTAGATATAGAAGACGGTTGAATAACGAGAGATCTCGTTAGTCTAGATATAGAAGACGGTTGCACAGACGGATCTCGTTGGTCTAGATATAGAAGAGGGTTGTACAACGACGGATCTCGTTAGTCTAGATATAGAAAACGGTTGTACAGATGGATCTCGTTAGTCTAGATATAGAAGAGGGTTGTACAACGACGGATCTCGTTAGTCTAGATATAGAAGAGGGTTGTACAACGACGTATCTCGTTAGTATAGATATAGAAGACGGTTATACAGACGGATCTCGTTAGTCTAGATATAGAAGACGGTTGAATAACGAGAGATCTCGTTAGTCTAGATATAGAAGACGGTTGTACAGACGGATCACGTTGGTCTAGATATAGAAAACAGTTGTACAGACGGATCTCGTTAGTCTAGATATAGAAGACGGTTGTACAACGACGGATCTCGTTAGTCTAGATATAGAAGAGGGTTGTACAACAACGGATCTCGTTAGTCTAGATATAGAAGACGGTTGCGCAGACGGATCTCGTTAGTCTAGATATAGAAGACGGTTGTATAACGAGAGATCTCGTTAGTCTAGATATAGAAGACGGTTGTATAACGAGAGATCTCGTTAGTCTAGATATAGAAGACGGTTGTATAACGAGAGATCTCGTTAGTCTAGATATAGAAGACGGTTGTATAACGAGAGATCTCGTTAGTCTAGATATAGAAGACGGTTGTACAGACGGATCTCGTTAGTCTAGATATAGAAGACGGTTGTATAACGAGAGATCTCGTTAGTGTAGATATAAAAGACGGTTGTACAACGAGAGATCTCGTTAGTGTAGATATAAAAGACGGTTGTACAACGACGGATCTCGTTAGTCTAGATATAGAAGACGGTTGTACAACGACGGATCTCGTTAGTCTAGATTTTGAAGACCTTTGTCCAAGGACGTATCTCGTTAGTCTAGATATAGATGACGGTTGTACAGACGTATCTCGTTAGTCTAGATATAGAAGACGGTTGTACAACGACGGATCTCGTTAGTCTAGATATAGAAGAGGGTTGTACAACAACGGATCTCGTTAGTCTAGATATAGAAGACGGTTGCGCAGACGGATCTCGTTAGTCTAGATATAGAAGACGGTTGTATAATGAGAGATCTCGTTAGTCTAGATATAGAAGACGGTTGTATAACGAGAGATCTCGTTAGTCTAGATATAGAAGACGGTTGTACAGGCGGATCTCGTTAGTCTAGATATAGAAGACGGTTGTATAACGAGAGACCCGTTAGTCTAGATATAGAAGACGGCTGTATAACGAGAGATCTCGATAGTCTAGATATAGAAGACGGTTGTACAGACGGATCTCGTTAGTCTAGATATAGAAGACGGTTGTATAACGAGAGATCTCGTTAGTGTAGATATAAAAGACGGTTGTACAACGACGGATGTCGTTAGTCTAGATATAGAAGACGGTTGAATAACGAGAGATCTCGTTAGTCTAGATATAGAAGACGGTTGAATAACGAGAGATCTCGTTAGTCTAGATATAGAAGACGGTTATACAGGCGGATCTCGTTAGTCTAGATATAGAAGACGGTTATACAGACGGATTTCGTTAGTCTAGATATAGAAGACGGTTGAATATCGAGAGATCTCGTTAGTCTAGATATAGAAGACGATTGAATAACGAGAGACCTCGTTAGTCTAGATATAGAAGACGGTTGTACAGACGGATCCCGTTAGTCTAGGTATAGAAGACGGTTGTACATCGAGAGATCTCGTTAGTCTAGATATAGAAGACGGTTGTACAGACGGTTCTCGTTAGTCTAGATATAGAAGACGGTTGTAGAGACGGATCTCGGTAGTCTAGATATAGAAGACGGTTGTACAACGACGGATCTCGTTAGTCTAGATATAGAAGACGGCTGTACAGACAGATCTCGTTAGTCTAGATATAGAAGACGGGATGTATAACGAGAGATCTCGTTAGTCTTGATATAGAAGACGGTTGTACAGACGGATCCCGTTAGTCTAGGTATAGAAGACGGTTGTACATCGAGAGATCTCGTTAGTCTAGATATAGAAGACGGTTGTACAGACGGTTCTCGTTAGTCTAGATATAGAAGACGGTTGTAGAGACGGATCTCGGTAGTCTAGATATAGAAGACGGTTGTACAACGACGGATCTCGTTAGTCTAGATATAGAAGACGGCTGTACAGACAGATCTCGTTAGTCTAGATATAGAAGGCGGTTGTACAGACGCATCTCGTAAGTCCAGATATAGAAGAGGGTTGTACAACGACGTATCTCGTTAGTGTAGATATAGAAGACGGTTATACAGACGGATCTCGTTAGTCTAGATATAGAAGACGGTTGAATAACGAGAGATCTCGTTAGTCTAGATATAGAAGACGGTTGCACAGACGGATCTCGTTGGTCCAGATATAGAAGACGGTTGTACAGACGGATCTCGTTAGTCTAGATATAGGAGACGGTTGTACAACGACGGATCTCGTTAGTCTAGATATTGAAGACGTTTGTCCAAGGACGTATCTCGTTAGTCTAGATATAGATGACGGTTGTACAGACGTATCTCGTTAGTCTAGATATAGAAAACGGTTGTACAGACGCATCTCGTTAGTCTAGATATAGAAGAGGGTTGTACAACAACGGATCTCGTTAGTCTAGATATAGAAGACGGTTGCACAGACGGATCTCGTTAGTCTAGATATAGAAGACGGTTATACAGACGGATCTCGTTAGTCTAGATATAGAAGACGGTTGAATAACGAGAGATCTCGTTAGTCTAGATATAGAAGACGGTTGTACAGACGGATCACGTTGGTCTAGATATAGAAAACAGTTGTACAGACGGATCTCGTTAGTCTAGATATAGAAGACGGTTGTACAACGACGGATCTCGTTAGTCTAGATATTGAAGACGTTTGTCCAAGGACGTATCTCGTTAGTCTAGATATAGATGACGGTTGTACAGACGTATCTCGTTAGTCTAGATATAGAAGACGGTTGTACAGACGGATCACGTTGGTCTAGATATAGAAAACAGTTGTACAGACGGATCTCGTTAATCTAGATATAGAAGACGGTTGTACAGACGTATATCGTTAGTCTAGATATAGAAGACGGTTGTACAGACGCATCTCGTTAGTCTAGATATAGAAGGCGGTTGTACAGACGGATCTCGTTAGTCTAGACATAGAAGACGGTTGTACAGACAGAGCTCGTTAGTCTAGATATAGAAGACGGATGTACAGACGGATCTCGTTAGTCTAGATATAGAAGACGGTTGTACAGACGGATCTCGTTAGTCTAGACATAGAAGACGGTTGTACAGACGGATCTCGTTAGTCTAGATATAGAAGACGGTTGTATAACGAGAGATCTCGTTAGTCTAGATATAGAAGACGGTAGCACAGACGGATCTCGTTAGTCTAGATATAGAAAACGGTTGTACAGACGCATCTCGTTAGTCTAGATATAGAAGAGGGTTGTACAACAACGGATCTCGTTAGTCTAGATATAGAAGACGGTTGTACTGACGCATCTCGTAAGTCCAGATATAGAAGACGGTTGTACAGACGGATCTCGTTAGTCTAGATATAGAAGACGGGATGTAGAACGAGAGATCTCGTTAGTCTAGATATAGAAGACGGTTGTACAGGCGGATCCCGTTAGTCTAGATATAGAAGACGGTTGTACATCGAGAGATCTCGTTAGTATAGATATAGAAGACGGTTGTACAGACGGATCTCGTTAGTCTAGATATAGAAGACGGTTGTACAGACGGATCTCGTTAGTCTAGATATAGAAGACGGGATGTATAACGAGAGATCTCGTTAGTCTTGATATAGAAGACGGTTGTACAGACGGATCCCGTTAGTCTAGGTATAGAAGACGGTTGTACATCGAGAGATCTCGTTAGTCTAGATATAGAAGACGGTTGTACAGACGGTTCTCGTTAGTCTAGATATAGAAGACGGGATGTATAACGAGAGATCTCGTTAGTCTTGATATAGAAGACGGTTGTACAGACGGATCCCGTTAGTCTAGGTATAGAAGACGGTTGTACATCGAGAGATCTCGTTAGTCTAGATATAGAAGACGGTTGTACAGACGGTTCTCGTTAGTGTAGATATAGAAGACGGTTGTACACACGGATCTCGGTAGTCTAGATATAGAAGACGGTTGTACAACGACGGATCTCGTTAGTCTAGATATAGAAGACGGGATGTATAACGAGAGATCTCGTTAGTCTTGATATAGAAGACGGTTGTACAGACGGATCCCGTTAGTCTAGGTATAGAAGACGGTTGTACATCGAGAGATCTCGTTAGTCTAGATATAGAAGACGGTTGTACAGACGGTTCTCGTTAGTCTAGATATAGAAGACGGTTGTACAGACGGATCTCGGTAGTCTAGATATAGAAGACGGTTGTACAACGACGGATCTCGTTAGTCTAGATATAGAAGACGGCTGTACAGACGGATCTCGTTAGTCTAGATATAGATGGCGGTTGTACAGACGCATCTCGTAAGTCCAGATATAGAAGACGGTTGTACAGACGGATCTCGTTAGTCTAGATATAGAAGACGGTTGTACAGACGGATCTCGTTAGTCTAGATATAGAAGAGGGTTGTATAACGAGAGATCTCGTTAGTCTAGATATAGAAGATGGTTGTACAGACGGATCTCGTTAGTCCAGATAAAGAAGACGGTTGTACAGACGGATCTCGTTAGTCTAGATATAGAAGACGGTTGTACAGACGGATCTCGTTAGTCTAGATATAGAAGACGGGATGTATAACGAGAGATCTCGTTAGTCTTGATATAGAAGACGGTTGTACAGACGGATCCCGTTAGTCTAGGCATAGAAGACGGTTGTACATCGAGAGATCTCGTTAGTCTAGATATAGAAGACGGTTGTACAGACGGTTCTCGTTAGTCTAGATATAGAAGACGGTTGTACAGACGGATCTCGGTAGTCTAGATATAGAAGACGGTTGTACAACGACGGATCTCGTTAGTCTAGATATAGAAGACGGCTGTACAGACGGATCTCGTTAGTCTAGATATAGAAGGCGGTTGTACAGACGCATCTCGTAAGTCCAGATATAGAAGACGGTTGTACAGACGGATCTCGTTAGTCTAGATATAGAAGACGGCTGTACAGACGGATCTCGTTAGTCTAGATATAGAAGGCGGTTGTACAGACGCATCTCGTAAGTCCAGATATAGAAGACGGTTGTACAGACGGATCTCGTTAGTCTAGATATAGAAGACGGGATGTAGAACGAGAGATCTCGTTAGTCTAGATATAGAAGACGGTTGTACAGGCGGATCCCGTTAGTCTAGATATAGAAGACGGTTGTACATCGAGAGATCTCGTTAGTATAGATATAGAAGATGGTTGTACAACGACGGATCTCGTTAGTCTAGATATAGAAGACGGTTGTACAGACCGATCTCGTTAGTCTAGATATTGAAGACGTTTGTCCAACGACGTATCTCGTTAGTCTAGATATAGAAAACTGTTGTACAACGCGACGGATCTCGTTAGTCTAGATATAGAAGACGGTTGTACAGACGAATCTCGTTAGTCTAGATATAGAAGACGGTTGTACAACGACGGAACTCGTTAGTCTAGATATAGAAGACGGTTGTACAGATGGATCTCGCTAGTCTAGATATTGAAGACGTTTGTCCAACGACGTATCTCGTTAGTCTAGATATAGAAAACGGTTGTACAGATGGATCTCGTTAGTCTAGATATAGAAGAGGGTTGTACAACGACGTATCTCGTTAGTGTAGATATTGAAGACGGTTATACAGACGGATCTCGTTAGTCTAGATATAGAAGACGGTGGAATAACGAGAGATCTCGTTAGTCTAGATATAGAAGACGGTTGTACAGACGGATCACGTTGGTCTAGATATAGAAAACAGTTGTACAGACGGATCTCGTTAGTCTAGATATAGAAGACGGTTGTACAACGACGGATCTCGTTAGTCTAGATATTGAAGACGTTTGTCCAAGGACGTATCTCGTTAGTCTAGATATAGATGACGGTTGTACAGACGTATCTCGTTAGTCTAGGTATAGAAGACGGTTGTACATCGAGAGATCTCGTTAGTCTAGATATAGAAGACGGTTGTACAGACGGTTCTCGTAAGTCCAGATATAGAAGAGGGTTGTACAACGACGTATCTCGTTAGTGTAGATATAGAAGACGGTTATACAGACGGATCTCGTTAGTCTAGATATAGAAGACGGTTGAATAACGAGAGATCTCGTTAGTCTAGATATAGAAGACGGTTGCACAGACGGATCTCGTTGGTCTAGATATAGAAGACGGTTGTACAGACGGATCTCGTTAGTCTAGATATAGGAGACGGTTGTACAACGACGGATCTCGTTAGTCTAGATATTGAAGACGTTTGTCCAAGGACGTATCTCGTTAGTCTAGATATAGATGACGGTTGTACAGACGTATCTCGTTAGTCTAGATATAGAAAACGGTTGTACAGACGCATCTCGTTAGTCTAGATATAGAAGAGGGTTGTACAACAACGGATCTCGTTAGTCTAGATATAGAAGACGGTTGCACAGACGGATCTCGTTAGTCTAGATATAGAAGACGGTTATACAGACGGATCTCGTTAGTCTAGATATAGAAGACGGTTGAATAACGAGAGATCTCGTTAGTCTAGATATAGAAGACGGTTGTACAGACGGATCACGTTGGTCTACATATAGAAAACAGTTGTACAGACGGATCTCGTTAGTCTAGATATAGAAGACGGTTGTACAACGACGGATCTCGTTAGTCTAGATATTGAAGACGTTTGTCCAAGGACGTATCTCGTTAGTCTAGATATAGATGACGGTTGTACAGACGTATCTCGTTAGTCTAGATATAGAAGACGGTTGTACAGACGGATCACGTTGGTCTAGATATAGAAAACAGTTGTACAGACGGATCTCGTTAATCTAGATATAGAAGACGGTTGTACAGACGTATATCGTTAGTCTAGATATAGAAGACGGTTGTACAGACGCATCTCGTTAGTCTAGATATAGAAGGCGGTTGTACAGACGGATCTCGTTAGTCTAGACATAGAAGACGGTTGTACAGACAGAGCTCGTTAGTCTAGATATAGAAGACGGATGTACAGACGGATCTCGTTAGTCTAGATATAGAAGACGGTTGTACAGACGGATCTCGTTAGTCTAGACATAGAAGACGGTTGTACAGACGGATCTCGTTAGTCTAGATATAGAAGACGGTTGTATAACGAGAGATCTCGTTAGTCTAGATATAGAAGACGGTAGCACAGACGGATCTCGTTAGTCTAGATATAGAAAACGGTTGTACAGACGCATCTCGTTAGTCTAGATATAGAAGAGGGTTGTACAACAACGGATCTCGTTAGTCTAGATATAGAAGACGGTTGTACTGACGCATCTCGTAAGTCCAGATATAGAAGACGGTTGTACAGACGGATCTCGTTAGTCTAGATATAGAAGACGGGATGTAGAACGAGAGATCTCGTTAGTCTAGATATAGAAGACGGTTGTACAGGCGGATCCCGTTAGTCTAGATATAGAAGACGGTTGTACATCGAGAGATCTCGTTAGTATAGATATAGAAGACGGTTGTACAGACGGATCTCGTTAGTCTAGATATAGAAGACGGTTGTACAGACGGATCTCGTTAGTCTAGATATAGAAGACGGGATGTATAACGAGAGATCTCGTTAGTCTTGATATAGAAGACGGTTGTACAGACGGATCCCGTTAGTCTAGGTATAGAAGACGGTTGTACATCGAGAGATCTCGTTAGTCTAGATATAGAAGACGGTTGTACAGACGGTTCTCGTTAGTCTAGATATAGAAGACGGGATGTATAACGAGAGATCTCGTTAGTCTTGATATAGAAGACGGTTGTACAGACGGATCCCGTTAGTCTAGGTATAGAAGACGGTTGTACATCGAGAGATCTCGTTAGTCTAGATATAGAAGACGGTTGTACAGACGGTTCTCGTTAGTGTAGATATAGAAGACGGTTGTACAGACGGATCTCGGTAGTCTAGATATAGAAGACGGTTGTACAACGACGGATCTCGTTAGTCTAGATATAGAAGACGGCTGTACAGACGGATCTCGTTAGTCTAGATATAGAAGACGGTTGTACAGACGGATCTCGTTAGTCTAGATATAGAAGACGGGATGTATAACGAGAGATCTCGTTAGTCTTGATATAGAAGACGGTTGTACAGACGGATCCCGTTAGTCTAGGCATAGAAGACGGTTGTACATCGAGAGATCTCGTTAGTCTAGATATAGAAGACGGTTGTACAGACGGATCTCGGTAGTCTAGATATAGAAGACGGTTGTACAACGACGGATCTCGTTAGTCTAGATATAGAAGACGGCTGTACAGACGGATCTCGTTAGTCTAGATATAGAAGGCGGTTGTACAGACGCATCTCGTAAGTCCAGATATAGAAGACGGTTGTACAGACGGATCTCGTTAGTCTAGATATAGAAGACGGCTGTACAGACGGATCTCGTTAGTCTAGATATAGAAGGCGGTTGTACAGACGCATCTCGTAAGTCCAGATATAGAAGACGGTTGTACAGACGGATCTCGTTAGTCTAGATATAGAAGACGGGATGTAGAACGAGAGATCTCGTTAGTCTAGATATAGAAGACGGTTGTACAGGCGGATCCCGTTAGTCTAGATATAGAAGACGGTTGTACATCGAGAGATCTCGTTAGTATAGATATAGAAGATGGTTGTACAACGACGGATCTCGTTAGTCTAGATATAGAAGACGGTTGTACAGACCGATCTCGTTAGTCTAGATATTGAAGACGTTTGTCCAACGACGTATCTCGTTAGTCTAGATATAGAAAACTGTTGTACAACGCGACGGATCTCGTTAGTCTAGATATAGAAGACGGTTGTACAGACGAATCTCGTTAGTCTAGATATAGAAGACGGTTGTACAACGACGGAACTCGTTAGTCTAGATATAGAAGACGGTTGTACAGATGGATCTCGCTAGTGTAGATATTGAAGACGTTTGTCCAACGACGTATCTCGTTAGTCTAGATATAGAAAACGGTTGTACAGATGGATCTCGTTAGTCTAGATATAGAAGAGGGTTGTACAACGACGTATCTCGTTAGTGTAGATATTGAAGACGGTTATACAGACGGATCTCGTTAGTCGAGATATAGAAGACGGTGGAATAACGAGAGATCTCGTTAGTCTAGATATAGAAGACGGTTGTACAGACGGATCACGTTGGTCTAGATATAGAAAACAGTTGTACAGACGGATCTCGTTAGTCTAGATATAGAAGACGGTTGTACAACGACGGATCTCGTTAGTCTAGATATTGAAGACGTTTGTCCAAGGACGTATCTCGTTAGTCTAGATATAGATGACGGTTGTACAGACGTATCTCGTTAGTCTAGGTATAGAAGACGGTTGTACATCGAGAGATCTCGTTAGTCTAGATATAGAAGACGGTTGTACAGACGGTTCTCGTAAGTCCAGATATAGAAGAGGGTTGTACAACGACGTATCTCGTTAGTGTAGATATAGAAGACGGTTATACAGACGGATCTCGTTAGTCTAGATATAGAAGACGGTTGAATAACGAGAGATCTCGTTAGTCTAGATATAGAAGACGGTTGCACAGACGGATCTCGTTGGTCTAGATATAGAAGACGGTTGTACAGACGGATCTCGTTAGTCTAGATATAGGAGACGGTTGTACAACGACGGATCTCGTTAGTCTAGATATTGAAGACGTTTGTCCAAGGACGTATCTCGTTAGTCTAGATATAGATGACGGTTGTACAACAACGGATCTCGTTAGTCTAGATATAGAAGACGGTTGCACAGACGGATCTCGTTAGTCTAGATATAGAAGACGGTTATACAGACGGATCTCGTTAGTCTAGATATAGAAGACGGTTGAATAACGAGAGATCTCGTTAGTCTAGATATAGAAGACGGTTGTACAGACGGATCACGTTGGTCTAGATATAGAAAACAGTTGTACAGACGGATCTCGTTAGTCTAGATATAGAAGACGGTTGTACAACGACGGATCTCGTTAGTCTAGATATTGAAGACGTTTGTCCAAGGACGTATCTCGTTAGTCTAGATATAGATGACGGTTGTACAGACGTATCTCGTTAGTCTAGATATAGAAGACGGTTGTACAGACGGATCACGTTGGTCTAGATATAGAAAACAGTTGTACAGACGGATCTCGTTAATCTAGATATAGAAGACGGTTGTACAGACGTATATCGTTAGTCTAGATATAGAAGACGGTTGTACAGACGCATCTCGTTAGTCTAGATATAGAAGGCGGTTGTACAGACGGATCTCGTTAGTCTAGACATAGAAGACGGTTGTACAGACAGAGCTCGTTAGTCTAGATATAGAAGACGGATGTACAGACGGATCTCGTTAGTCTAGATATAGAAGACGGTTGTACAGACGGATCTCGTTAGTCTAGACATAGAAGACGGTTGTACAGACGGATCTCGTTAGTCTAGATATAGAAGACGGTTGTATAACGAGAGATCTCGTTAGTCTAGATATAGAAGACGGTAGCACAGACGGATCTCGTTAGTCTAGATATAGAAAACGGTTGTACAGACGCATCTCGTTAGTCTAGATATAGAAGAGGGTTGTACAACAACGGATCTCGTTAGTCTAGATATAGAAGACGGTTGTACTGACGCATCTCGTAAGTCCAGATATAGAAGACGGTTGTACAGACGGATCTCGTTAGTCTAGATATAGAAGACGGGATGTAGAACGAGAGATCTCGTTAGTCTAGATATAGAAGACGGTTGTACAGGCGGATCCCGTTAGTCTAGATATAGAAGACGGTTGTACATCGAGAGATCTCGTTAGTATAGATATAGAAGACGGTTGTACAGACGGATCTCGTTAGTCTAGATATAGAAGACGGTTGTACAGACGGATCTCGTTAGTCTAGATATAGAAGACGGGATGTATAACGAGAGATCTCGTTAGTCTTGATATAGAAGACGGTTGTACAGACGGATCCCGTTAGTCTAGGTATAGAAGACGGTTGTACATCGAGAGATCTCGTTAGTCTAGATATAGAAGACGGTTGTACAGACGGTTCTCGTTAGTCTAGATATAGAAGACGGGATGTATAACGAGAGATCTCGTTAGTCTTGATATAGAAGACGGTTGTACAACGACGGATCTCGTTAGTCCAGATATAGAAGACGGTTGTACAGACGGATCTCGTTAGTCTAGATATAGAAGACGGCTGTACAGACGGATCTCGTTAGTCTAGATATAGAAGACGGTTGTACAGACGGATCTCGTTAGTCTAGATATAGAAGACGGGATGTATAACGAGAGATCTCGTTAGTCTTGATATAGAAGACGGTTGTACAGACGGATCCCGTTAGTCTAGGTATAGAAGACGGTTGTACATCGAGAGATCTCGTTCGTCTAGATATAGAAGACGGTTGTACAGACGGTTCTCGTTAGTCTAGATATAGAAGACGGTTGTACAGACGGATCTCGGTAGTCTAGATATAGAAGACGGTTGTACAACGACGGATCTCGTTAGTCTAGATATAGAAGACGGCTGTACAGACGGATCTCGTTAGTCTAGATATAGAAGGCGGTTGTACAGACGCATCTCGTAAGTCCAGATATAGAAGACGGTTGTACAGACGGATCTCGTTAGTCTAGATATAGAAGACGGTTGTACAGACGGATCTCGTTAGTCTAGATATAGAAGAGGGTTGTATAACGAGAGATCTCGTTAGTCTAGATATAGAAGAGGGTTGTATAACGAGAGATCTCGTTAGTCTAGATATAGAAGATGGTTGTACAGACGGATCTCGTTAGTCCAGATAAAGAAGACGGTTGTACAGACGGATCTCGTTAGTCTAGATATAGAAGACGGTTGTACAGACGGATCTCGTTAGTCTAGATATAGAAGACGGGATGTATAACGAGAGATCTCGTTAGTCTTGATATAGAAGACGGTTGTACAGACGGATCCCGTTAGTCTAGGTATAGAAGACGGTTGTACATCGAGAGATCTCGTTAGTCTAGATATAGAAGACGGTTGTACAGACGGTTCTCGTTAGTCTAGATATAGAAGACGGTTGTACAGACGGATCTCGGTAGTCTAGATATAGAAGACGGTTGTACAACGACGGATCTCGTTAGTCTAGATATAGAAGACGGCTGTACAGACGGATCTCGTTAGTCTAGATATAGAAGGCGGTTGTACAGACGCATCTCGTAAGTCCAGAAATAGAAGACGGTTGTACAGACGGATCTCGTTAGTCTAGATATAGAAGACGGGATGTAGAACGAGAGATCTCGTTAGTCTAGATATAGAAGACGGTTGTACAGGCGGATCCCGTTAGTCTAGATATAGAAGACGGTTGTACATCGAGAGATCTCGTTAGTATAGATATAGAAGACGGTTGTACAACGACGGATCTCGTTAGTCTAGATATAGAAGACGGTTGTACAGACCGATCTCGTTAGTCTAGATATTGAAGACGTTTGTCCAACGACGTATCTCGTTAGTCTAGATATAGAAAACTGTTGTACAGACGGATCTCGTTAGTCTAGATATAGAAGAGGGTTGTACAACGACGGATCTCGTTAGTCTAGATATAGAAGACGGTTGTACAGACGAATCTCGTTAGTCTAGATATAGAAGACGGTTGTACAACGACGGAACTCGTTAGTCTAGATATAGAAGACGGTTGTACAGATGGATCTCGCTAGTCTAGATATTGAAGACGTTTGTCCAACGACGTATCTCGTTAGTCTAGATATAGAAAACGGTTGTACAGATGGATCTCGTTAGTCTAGATATAGAAGAGGGTTGTACAACGACGGATCTCGTTAGTCTAGATATAGAAGAGGGTTGTACAACGACGTATCTCGTTAGTGTAGATATAGAAGACGGTTATACAGACGGATCTCGTTAGTCTAGATATAGAAGACGGTTGAATAACGAGAGATCTCGTTAGTCTAGATATAGAAGACGGTTGTACAGACGGATCACGTTGGTCTAGATATAGAAAACAGTTGTACAGACGGATCTCGTTAGTCTAGATATAGAAGACGGTTGTACAACGACGGATCTCGTTAGTCTAGATATTGAAGACGTTTGTCCAAGGACGTATCTCGTTAGTCTAGATATAGATGACGGTTGTACAGACGTATCTCGTTAGTCTAGATATAGAAGACGGTTGTACAGACGGATCACGTTGGTCTAGATACAGAAAACAGTTGTACAGACGGATCTCGTTAATCTAGATATAGAAGACGGTTGTACAGACGTATATCGTTAGTCTAGATATAGAAGACGGTTGTACAGACGGATCTCGTTTGTCTAGATATAGAAGGCGGTTGTACAGACGGATCTCGTTAGTCTAGACATAGAAGACGGTTGTACAGATAGAGCTCGTTAGTCTAGATATAGAAGACGGATGTACAGACGGATCTCGTTAGTCTAGATATAGAAGACGGTTGTACAGACGGATCTCGTTAGTCTAGACATAGAAGACGGTTGTACAGACGGATCTCGTTAGTCTAGATATAGAAGACGGTTGTATAACGAGAGATCTCGTTAGTCTAGATATAGAAGACGGTTGTACAGACGGATCCCGTTAGTCTAGGTATAGAAGACGGTTGTACAACGACGGATCTCGTTAGTCTAGATATAGAAGACGGTTGCACAGACGGATCTCGTTAGTCTAGATATAGAAGACGGGATGTATAACGAGAGATCTCGTTAGTCTTGATATAGAAGACGGTTGTACAGACGGATCCCGTTAGTCTAGGTATAGAAGACGGTTGTACATCGAGAGATCTCGTTAGTCTAGATATAGAAGACGGTTGTACAGACGGTTCTCGTTAGTCTAGATATAGAAGACGGTTGTACAGACGGATCTCGTTAGTCTAGATATAGAAGACGGTTGTACAGACCGATCTCGTTAGTCTAGATATTGAAGACGTTTGTCCAACGACGTATCTCGTTAGTCTA